>CM066329.1:253989538-254384538 GCA_033807585.1 Hydrophis major | reverse complement strand
TTTTATTTTCTTTGATGTTCACATTTGAGAATAGGGAAGTGGGAATTAAACAACAGATGCACTAAGCCGTTGTTCTCATAAAACAATAATTAGCACATGATAAAATTCAATATGGGTCAAATGGAACAATATAAACTCTTGAATCATCTTGTATGACAAAGTGGGATGATCTGTGCTTTATTTTTATGAATGCTCATCAGTTACTGATAGGATAAATATTTGGAATTTCCAGTTGTGCAAAACTAAAGAAGCAAACTGATCATCTTTTTACAGAGATCCATAAGTGTGTTTGTTGTGAAGAATAGGCATTTTATTTATATAGAACTAGATGTTAATTCAGCTGCACCACTGAGCCAGAAAATAAATGGAATACTCTAAAGTAAAGAAATTCCGTAACAGTTTTTCACCTGAGAACAATTTATATTTAATCAGATATTCAGGTGTTTCCAGATTTAGAGGTACTATCTTCCATAGCAAGCAATTCTGCATCAATTAAACAATCCATAAACTATAATAATTATTGAGTATTTCATTGTTAAGGGAACAATGCAAATTAGATTTGAAGCTAATGCAAAGAATGAACTGATCTCAGACTTATATGTGTCATTTTGAAAAAAACATTTTTGAAACATCTCTCAAGATATTCAATCCTAAATGCATTAGATTAGAGTTAAGCCACATTGTACTTAACATTAAATGCTATCTTGAATCTTAATGTATCCTTTACTTGGAACTAAAATAGTGAAAAATACTGAATGAGATTTAGACTGGATAATTTTGTTTATTGTGTGGATTTTATTTTATTTTATTTTTCCTAATGGGCTAAACAAATACAGTTAGGAAATTTAGCCATTTCCTAATAAATGTTTCATTATTATTTTTTGAAGTCTCTAATTTATTTCAACATAACAACATTGTATAATATTAATATGTGGTCTCCTTATGTTAGAAGTAATATATTTCCTAGAGCAAACTTTATTATTATAAATAGACTGAGACACATACTACCAAATGCCATTTTTGCATCAGACCATTCATTGCCAATAGTTTTTCAGCCAAATTATCATTGAGAACAATGCAGTGATCAAGACCAGAGCTAATGGATAAATCACTGCTTGTTTATCATTATGGTAAGCCAGTGAAAATGTTACTAACAGTAAAATCCATTTAAAGCTTGAAAGTAGTAGAATACTATTGTATTGTAGGATGAAATGGGGACTCACAGTTTAGTTCTGATTTCATGATCAATTGAGGAAAAGAGTAGATTTGTTTATTGTTTGTTTCAGACATGTTTATTGTTTAATATCTTGTTTATCGCAAGGGGGTGTCTTTATGTGTATAAAAGTATGCATATATGTGTGCATATACAAAATAGATAACACCTCTTTCCTTTATGTCCAGAGGGATATTGAGTGTGGCTTACAGTTCCTCTTCTAATGATGTAAACTCAAAAAAAAACAAAAAAAACCACCAAAGATTTGCATTTGGATGAGAAACAAAGTACTCCATTATATATTTTTAACAAAATACATATAAATTGCTTAAAACTTCTTTGTTTATCTTGAACTACAATTATTAGAAGAAAATTGTATGATTATTTTGGAATGGTTTTTATAATATGTATTTTTATAAACCTTGTTGCAATGATACAGAAAGTTAGTCCTATTAATAATGGAAAATGAAAGAATTGTAGAGCAACATCAAAACAGCTATTTTATAAAGTTTGAAATGGAAAGGCTGGTTTTATTTGAAAATTCCATATTCTGTTTCTAATGTGAAAATTGTAGTGAGAAGGAAATAGATGGTGTTAAATACCATTTTGTGTATTTTCTTATAGTTGTACTCCAGAGAATCTTATTCTGTGCATTCAAATGTGCCTTATTTTGCAATGCAAGTTCTGTGAGGTAGAACAAAGAGGAATAATGCAGAAATTGTAAAACCTCAAGCAGAAAAGCATAACTACATGCAATATTTTGATTAAAATTAAAATTGTATTCAAAAATAGAATAATGATTAATGAAAATATATAAATTAATCTCTTAAGTAGTGTATCATGCCAGCCTTAAAAGTTGAACATCTCTGGCATTTATTTACATTTTGGGATTATTATAGACTTGTCTTCAACAGTTCTAAACTTTAGCAAAAAGAAAGGGGGAGAAACTGTTGCTGGCTTTCTGACAATGGCAGGGAGTGTGTTAAACCAGTGTAAAATTCAATTAAACTGTCTAGCCAGGTTTTTGAAGCTGAAATGCAGACCCTCTCAGTTAAGCTTCTTATTTTCCTGTGACCGACACCAGTGGTTACTGTGTTATGCCAAAATCAACAGGCTGTAAAGCACCTTGTTTCATGCTCCCAGCTGATCAATATTTTTATTTTCCAGGCTTGCCCAGAAATATGGAGGCAGTATCACCTAACAGTAAGTAGAAACACCTTTTTATTTTGTCCTACACTGGGCCTATTTACTCTTCTGTGAACTGTTGACCATAAAATAGAAACAAGGATCTTTTGAAGAAAGTTAATAAAATATCTGATGAGAGTTAGAATCGAAGAATGCAAGAATATCCTACGCTATTTTTTTCTGCCATGTTCTTCTAAACAGTTTGTATAATAGAAATTACCTATGGTATTACCATGTCAGTTTGCTGCTTATAGCTTCTTTACCAGTACATAACAAGAATAAAATGTCTCCTTTAAACATCAACAATGTCAGTAAGTGAATCGTGGACACTACTGGAACTGTATGGTTTCACTGTTCTTGTAATTAGTTACTTTGATGAGACACCAAAATTAGAAATAAAACAAAATTTTAATATCTGTTTATGAGGAAGTTTATAAAACACAGTCAAACGGTACTACAAAACTTTCACTTTAACTGACTATTAATAGTGTTAAATATATTTGTGGTAAACTTCATGCAAAGTTCTGTTTGGCTTCATAATTTACCTAACTATATCTAAATTTCTCATGGGGAATTGGAATGGCTGTTGGCAGATCATAAAGAGATGAGCTGGCCCAAGAACATAACTTATTTGCTTTTTTTCCCCTTAGAATAAAATATATTTGATAGATGGATCATACATATGACCACAAACAGTTTGTATAATAGAAATTATTATACAGTGATTTTGAATTCCCCTATTTTTTTCTATATTTTTGTATGACCTATTTCTTTTTAATCATATACTTTTTACAATAATACATTTCTGAAATTTCCTTGATTGTGCATTTCTTTACAGAAACAGAGATGACATTACTATATAGTATGGCTGAGGTTTTCAAGAAATTGTGATGTAGCTTCTCTGTTTAAATAGGAATTTAATATAGAGAAACTACTTAGATTATTATTTGGCTATTTTAATCTTAAGGCTGCAAGAAGTATTACTCTAAATAAAGCTTTCTAAAAAAAGTTGCCTCAACTAATTTTAGATGAATTAGTAAGCTTTCATTTAGTACTCATATTATCTTTTGGATTGTGAGATGAAAGAATGCAATCTGCTTGTGTGATTCTGATAAAGGGCTTTATATTTTTTGTTGGTTTCAGTATTGATACAATAGAATAATATTCTTTATTAGCCAAATGGGATTGGACACACACAAGGAATTGCAAATACATTTAAAATAATGTATTATCTATCAAAATTGTTTTCAAAGAACATCATAAAATGAAAGTTAAAATACAAAATGTGAAGCTGTTTATATCAATATACCATGGACATATTAACATTATCCCTCAAAATTATGAAATGAACATTGATTCATATTTGAATATATGTTAAAACAATATATTCCACAATTGTCTCTTTAAGTACAGTTGAATCAGATTGTAATATTTTGCAATAATCCAGAATATATGAAGTATATAGGAAATCTGCATAAGGAGAACAAATTTAGCGTAACATACAAATATATACCGTGTAGATAATCTTATAATCCTAATTATGCATGTTTATCAAAAGGGTTATATAAAATGTGTGGGGGGGTTTTTCATGCATAAGCAAAATATCTCTAATTAATTGCTATGAATGTTTCAGATCAATAGAACATATTTGTTATTTCGGAGACTTTGTAAATTTTATTCATTTTATTCTCTTACTAAGAGAAGGAGTGCCATCTATTGACTCACTGTGGTTACCACAGTCAAAATAATTACCAATAACAATGGCTAAATAAGTAGCTGATAGTTACAGATTGCCTTTACCAAGTCTTAGTGACATTTTCAGAGTGTTTCCAGAATGAAAAGTGAAATAAGAGATTTGGAAAGCATGGAAGATTAAGAAATGATACTAAATTGGTTCCTTGCAAATTTGCAAATGACATTTTTGTTTTTAGCATTTGTTGTATAAAGAAGCCGTTGAATATTAAATTCAACAAATCCACATTGAAGAAAAAGACTTACAACAGATTTTACATACAAAGTGCAGTTGAATACTTTTAAAAATTACAATTGCATTTTCTATAAAAATATTTCTAATTACCAAACTATCAAGTATGCTATCATAAAGATGAATAAAAAAATCAAAATTATTTTTAATTTAGGGCAGGAGTCTCTATGCTTGTCACTTGGTGAATTATATATTCTAGTTCAAATTTGCTGTTTAATATGCAACTGTAAATGAATATATAAGTGTTTAATGAAAAGACATATCATAAATCAGATCCCTTTTTATATTATGCATATTAAACATGAGTTCAGATCATTTCATAAATACCTATGTGCTATTTTCATTATTTGTTACGACTCATGAAATATGCACCTTTCAGCCTACATTAACACATTTTTTACATGTGAGTTGCAAATCTATCCACACTGAATTTACCATTAGGTACCTCTATTCATTTCATATGGCTTCGAAGCACCTTACTTTCCCTGGTCTTCTTGACTTCGTATATATCATACCAACATTAAGAAAAACATGTGACAGTTCTTATCTTCAATGGATTTTATGTTAATGTAAGATTAGTCCTTATGGTCTTATCAGTGCATCAGTGTATGCCACAGAAAGCTGTGGCTGATTCTTCCTTCCACTGGAGAAGGCTGCTCTCCAGGAACCATGGAAGATTGCTGACAAAAGATAAAGCCATGTATGTACATATGATGCTTGGAAACCAATAGCACCATAACAATATATACCCTCCAAATTTTAGTGCTTCAAGCAGTAGCTGGTAATAATGAAGAGCATCCTGGAAAATCAGTGGTGATAGTATACCAGTTACTCTAGCTTCTTTTGTGCTTCCTGAATACTTTTTTTTAATTAATATAATTACAGGTTGCTTTTGACCATAAGATTTTTCAAGAAGATGTCTGGAAGAAATAGTAATGTAATATTCAACTCTCTTTTAATTCTAATACAATTATAATTGTCAGACAACTTAATATTGTGATGTTTTCACAATATTACCATACAAGTTTTGTTTTAACATATCAAAATAGTATATTTTTTTATACTCAAGTCTTAATTTAAAAATGTCAGCTATACGGTGTTGGATAGGATATCTTAAAACAATGGTGGTATCTTCACTGGAATTAATCATGATAAAATATGCTTAATTGAGATTTCATATGTACAGCAGGTGTCATACAAAGCCAGGTAAATCTTGTAAAATCTTATAAATGTTTATATGTTATACCAATCCTTTTTAAGGAAAGAGATTGTCATCCATTTTTAAAGCAGAGTATAATTTATGAATTATGCATAAAATATTACATATGCAATACGAATTGATTGGTTTAAAATCCTTTAGAATAAAATGAATTTCAAGCAAAAACAAAGCTTTATCAGTATATGGATCTCTTTTTATTTTATGTGTGGTACTTTTCTTTACGTTTAAAGCTGTTTGACAATGGGAGAATCCCCCCCCCCCGCCCCAGGGGATTATGGTTTCTTCTGTTACCGTGTTTTGTGAATGCAGTAACTTCCCTTCCACCATCCTCTACTTCAGTCCTCTCATTTGTATCACAACCTCTTTCCCCATGATGACCACCAACACATCACAATTTGGCTACCAGGCACTACCATAAAAAAAGCTTTACATTCATGTTTCTGTTCATATATTAATATCAAAAGAGAACACAGAATTTCTATTTTAATAGATATATTTGAAATACATGAAATTACAAAGCATGCTTTATATTTTAATTTTTTGCTTTGTTATTGAATTTCTGTTAAGACCTTTGTATAAAAAAATAAAGAAATGAGGTGAGCAGGTAGGTTTGGATTAAATTCAATATTTAAAAATGAGTGTCCTAAAGTACAGCTATATTTAATAGCCCTGTATTTAAAGAAGTTATAGTAAACTTACAAAGAACGTACAGAAAAAAATTATTTAAGGTTTGTCAGATTAGTTGAAAAGAAGTTCCTTGTAATCAGACTAATATATATTTGCATATATATTGTTACAAAGTGATAATGTTTATAAAAGAGCAGTATTGTCTTGTTCATTTATGGTAGTTTAAGGGAAAACTGTCTTGTTTAATCTAAATGTAGATTTTGGAATTTTACACAATTTTCTTTCAGTCTTCAAGCCAATCCTTTTCTTTACCCAGAAATAAGCTCCAAAGGAAAAGATCGAATGATATTACAAGTAAATATGCCTAGCTTTGCAGTATTCAAATGTTGTACTGAGAACTCTTCAGTTTTATTGTTTAGAATTTAACTTCAAAATGCTACGCTACAAAATTCCAATATTAGGTGTGTTTATGATTTACCACAACATTCTTATCCCCAAAGTTGTTGTGGGTTGGATGAATGTGGAACTCATTTGAAATTATTACTAACTCCATTGATTTTTTTAAAAGAACAACTTCAGTAATAATAAGATTGCCAGTTAAGAGATACTTTATGTTGAAAGTAAAACAAAAACACTAAATCCTGACTTATTATTTAATCAAAGCGTGTAAATAAATTATAATTTAAAAGATTTGGTAGATTACATATAGGCATTTTTTCTTTATTTTGTAGGAAACATTACCTTAAAATCTGAAATTTTTAATTGAAACTAATTAAATATTTTGAAATGAAGTATGTTTCTTTAGTTACATTATGTATAAATACATAATTATATTGAATTAATTCCTTAATTTAATCCTCAATCCTTTTTTGCTAGATTAGAAGAGTGTTATAGTATATATAGAAATGGTGTATCTTCCCAAGTAACTAACAGTACGTTATCTGCTGTGTAATATCAACACTCCTCCTATACCTCCAGTAATGGCAATACCATAATGAGGTAGGATGGCAGCAGTATTTACTTTTAGTGCTGCTTTAGATATTGCAGCTGTAATTCTGTATGCATTATTTGGGGAGTGATTTTCCTTTGATTTCAGCAGAATGTATATCTTAACATGCATAGTAAATGTTTCCAACATGCCAAGATGCTACTCTTCTATATAAATTAATAATACTTAGTACCATTGAAAATTGAACTGTCATTTATGTGTTGGATTGAGTGAAATGTTTGCAAAAAATATTGTATTTTCCCTAATACAAGGCAGCAAACATACATTACATTGCTTCCTCCTCCTCCTCTTTTCCCCATAGCAACAGCTCTGTGAGATGGATTGGGTTGAGAGAGACTGGCCCAAAGTCAACCAGCCAGCTTTCATGTCTGAATCAGGATTAGAACTCACGGCTTCCTGGCTTCTAGCATGTTGCCTTAACCAATACATCAAACTAGCTATTAATATTAAATATTAAAGTATTTTAATATGTATGGAAAGTTACTATTAGAAGAGAAAATATTCTGTGTCTTTATCATATAGGGCTAAATTCAGAGAAAGTTATCTTCTTACATGTTTACACCCAGACTTCCCTGCTAATATGCCAAAGCAGATTTTAAGATAACAAAAGGGTGTGGGACAAAAGAGGAGGAAGTTATCACCGTTCCCTTTTTATCAGTGTGACCTCTTCCATTAGGGTATTAATTGGATACATTGGGGAAATTTTCATATTATTTTTGCTTGTTGGTCACTTGTTTCTAAGGATTGGTATACAGTACCATAAATGTCCCTTTATGTATCATATGTAGTTGCTCCTAATAATAATAGCAACAATAACAACAATAACAACCATGGTTTTCTATCTTTAATTTGTCTGTTTATAATGGACAAATTATGTTTTAAAAATCAAGATTTTCAAAACATGGTCAGTATTAGAGTAGTCAACTATTTGTCTCATAGTTCAGGTTAATGACTCCCTCTCAATTATTACACATGTTCCAATTTTGTCACACTACCTTGATTGTAAATTTTTAGATCCTTGTTAATGTTTGCAAATCTATATGAAATTATTAAAGCTATAGAAAGATAATGTGATGCAGAACTTCAAAAAATAATGGTTAATTCAGCACACTGAGTTAAAAATGCCCTTTTGTTCAAATAAACCCCAATCTTTTCTTAGTTTTTTGGGGAGAGAGGGAGAATGTAGCTTCATTTTTTTTCTATGACGTTTTGAAAAAATAGAATTCTCCTTAGAAGATATAGTTATCTTTTTTTAACAGATTCTTTACACTCCAATTAGGTTCCTTTATGATGACTGATAGGGATTAACAGAATTTGAGATTTAGTTTGATAAAGTATGTCTCTATTATTTGCATTGAAATAACACTGAGCTACTTGCATGTTTTACCTGTCAGACAAGTAAATATTTATTCTCAAATTATGTCAAAGAAGTATTGAATACATTTAAATAAGTCTTCATGCTTAATATTTTAAATGTTGCATTGTATTACATAAGAAGGATTTAAAATTATTCTTGACTATAAATATGACCTCTTGTAGTTAGTAAGTAGTAATTAGTAACATAAAGTTTTATGTTCATGGATACAGGTTGATTGTGTTAATATTTTGGGTTATCCTTAAGATGAAAATACAGCATGCAACAAATTTACATCATAAAAATGAGAAGCATTAAATATTTTTAGTACATAAATCAATTCAAGATAAATATCTTGTAGTTTTAAAACACGTAGGCTGAATTTGAATTTTTGCATAGTAGTTTTTAATATTAAAAAACTTTTTTTTTACATGAAGTAAGCCACTGAATCCATAACTCAACTGAGGTATTTTTATTGCTTTCAGTTCAGAATCACATCCTGATGCTTAATGTTGTGAAGGGTATGCCAAAGTGATATCAAGAAAGTCTGGCTTCAAATAGCTGCTTAATCATGAAGGCCCTAGATCAGGGGTCACCAACTTTTTGGACCTCAGGGACCACCAAACTCATAATTTTAAATCTCGCAGACCATTAATATGAATTTTGACTGACGGTGGCTTGCTGACATTGGTGGGAAAATCGGTCCCATATTCCAGAGCTGCAGTAGTCATAGGACTGGCCCTTTGGTCATCCCAGAGCAGCTGCTCCTCCATCCAGGTGCACTGGCCTGCCATGGACTGGAGGAGCTGCTTTAGGATGACCAAAGGGCCAGTCTTGTGACTATTACAGCTCTGGAATATGGGACCGACTTTCCCACCAATGTCAGCAAGCCATCCCGGGGTGGATTTCCCTCCCCTGCCATTGGTCTTACATTCCAGTCCCCGCTCATGTGTCTCTACTCAAGGTAAGGTTTGCACTCGGCCGAAGGGTGAGAGCCAGCAGGTGGGCGGGTCATGTGGGCAACGCAGTCTTATGTTCCTGTGCAGCCTGGATTATTTGGGGGGAGTGCTGTGGAGAGGACATTTCTCTGTGAACCACCACCAGTGGTCCCCGCCTCACCAGTTGGCAACCACTGTCCTAAATGAGATCTATAAATGCATCGTTGCCAGTTGCTATTAGGTTTTTGTTTTGTTGTTTTAAACAGAGAATCCAGCTTTCTGGCTATCTCAACAATACTTTTTGCAGAATGTAACATTTTCTGTTCCCAGTTTCCTCCCAGTTTTTTTATTCAAATAACACTATTTATAAGGTATATATGAAGGGGAACCTGCAGTCCAGAATCGGACAATTTGCCCCAGGTGATTCGCCTCAGCCAATTTGCCACAGAACAACTCACTGCAGCCAATTTGCCATGGGACAACTCGCTGTGGGATAATTCAGTGCAGGATAACTCGAGAGAGGGGACAAGTGAATTGTGGTCTCTGTGCTCTGGCTCACCTCAGCCTCAAGGACTTCTTACTTTTGAGAGGTTTAAACCTAAAGCAAGACAAGGCCCACTGCAAATTACATGTCCCTCTCTTGAGTTATTCTGCATTGAATTGTCCCATGGCAAATTGTTCCATGGCAAATTGGCTGTGGTGAGTTGCCCTAGATCCACTGCATCCTCTCACAACACTAGTAAATGAGCAGGTACTAGAAGTGCCAGTGATTGTACAGTTGAAGTCTTGAGAATAAACATTACCTAGGATTTTGTGGCCAAATATAAAATGACAGCATTTTTTTCATCTTGCTGTAAAGTAATACCAACACTACAATTGTGAAGATTTTGCAGAATAAGCACAATGCCACCGCAAAAAAAGTGACTTGTGACCATTTTTCACACTTACGACCATTGCAGCATCCCATGGTCACATGACCAAAATTTGGATACTTGGTAACTGGTTCATATTTATGATGGTTGCAGTGTCCTGAGGTCATGTAACCTTCTGACAAGCAGTCAATGGGGAAGCCATTTTACACTTAACAATCATGTTCCTAACTTAACAGCTGTGACTAGAAAGGTTGTAAAATGGGGCAAAACTCACTTAACAAATGTTGCACTTAACATAAATTTTGGGATCAATTGTGGTCATAAGTCACTTTTTTTTCATTCCCCTAGAGATTAGACTGGCCCCCACTCTGATTCTCTTCTGTAAGATGCTGAAGACCTGGTTCTGCCAGTGTGGCTGGGGAAACCAGAGCAGGATGGAGCCCATCAAATGGCTCATGTAATCTGCTGTCGCTGAGGAGGGAAGGTGGGGGTGATTTTATTATATTATTTGATTTTACGAGTTTTACTGTTTTAAATTGTGGCTTTATGGTTATAAACCGCTTTGAGTGGCCATGGCGTGCATATATATATATTTGGTTATTCGGGTTTTCTCCCACGTAAGATTGGAAGTATCTAGGCAACGTTTCGATGAAGTCTCATTCATCATCTTCAGGCTTGGTCTTCAGCTCTGTGCTTCTCAGAGTGATGTGAGCTTGCAGCTGCTTCTTCCTTTTAACTGCTAGTGGGAGTGTGACTTGATTGGGTGGGGGCTTGGCTGTGTTCTGATTGGGAGGGGGTGTGTTCTCATTGGTTGGGGGTTTGGTTGTGTTCTGATTGGTTGGGGGGTTGGCTGTGTTCTGATTGGCTGGAGGCGTGTTCTGTTCAGGTGGGGGCTTGGTTGTGCTCAGGTTAGTCTTAGTTGCTGGGGGATTTGAGCTGGTGAGCTGTGATCTTGCTGTTTGGCTTCGAGTTCGTGGTCGTGCTGCATCTTCATGGTGGGGGTCAGTTCGCTTCATGTATGGCTCAGAGGGGTTAGAAGTGGGTAGTGATGCAGCTGCAGTGCGGCTTCTGGTCCGTGGTCATGTCTCATCTTCTGTTTGGGTGTGAGTCTGCTTTCTACGTGGAAGTGTGGTGGTGGCATCTTGTGTGGCTCTCAGGGGTGTGGGTCTGGTGTCATTCTTCATGTTAGGTACTCGTCTGTTCATGAGGGCGGGTTTCCAAATGGCTGGTAGGCGGGAGGTATCATCTCGTTTATTCATGCTGTGTGGGCGTTTTTCTATCTCTATGGCTTCTCTGATTATTCTGCTGCTGAAGTGTTCGGTTTTGGCGATATTTCTGGTATTTTTAAAGTCAATCTCATGTCCTGTGGCTTTGACGTGTTGGACCAGGGAAGAGGTCGGTTCTTCTTTTTTGATTGAGTTCTTATGTTCTTCAATGCGTTCTTTTGTTAGTTTGTCCAACGTATGTGGTGGGGCAGGCAGTGCAAGGGATTTCGTATGCTCCTTGATTTTCCAACTCGATTTTCTCCTTAGGGTTTCTTAGTATGGTGGATATCTTTCTGTTTGTGCAGAATGCTGTCTTAATGTTGTGTTTTTGGAGGATCTTGCTGATTTTGCCTGTAGTGCCTTTTATATATGGGAGGAGGGCTTTGTCATTCTCTTATTCTCTGTCTTGGATTTTGGTTGGGGTTTCTTTTTGGATTAGGTGGGTGATCTTCTTTCTTTGGAATCCATTGGCTGTCAGCACGCCGGTGAGAGTGTGTAGTTCGGTCTCTAGGTGTTGTTCATCGGCTAAGCATTTTGTTCTGGAGATGAGTGTCTCGGCTACGGAATTGATCTGTGCTGGGTGGTGGTGTGAGAGTGCGTGTAGATAGCGGTTTGTATGTGTTTTCTTCTGGTAGATGGTGTGTCCTAAGGAGCCATTGGATTTTTTGTATACCAAGACATCTAGGAAGGGAAGTTGGTTGTTAGCTTCTGTTTCTGTTAGCTTCTGAAATCTTCCATCTCTTTTGTGGCTTTTTTTGTGTCTTGATTGGCTGGCAACATTGTGTTCCTGTATTGGAGGCTTTTAGTGCAACTTGGCTCTGAGTAAATGGACAGCTATCATTTGTTAGGAAGCTGACAAAAAAATCTCCACACCGCTAGCCAGGCAAACACCTGGGCACAAACAGATCCCCCGATACCTCCAGCTCAAACACACCCCAACCAGGCACCCAGATGAAACCTAGCTTCCTAACAAATGATAGCCGTCCATTTACTCGGAACCAAGCTGCACTAAAAGCCTCCAATACAGGAACACAATGTTGCCAGCCAATCAAGACACAAAAAAAGCCACAAAACAGATAGAAGTTATTAGAAACACAATTAAGCAGAACACAGCAAACACCAAGACCAATAAATACAGACCAAGACTCCCAACCAATCAGGATGAAGAAAAAACCATTCTGGCACAGCAGTAGGCTAGCCCCAAATTTAAAACTGAAACAACTGTAAAAGTCTGACTCACAGATGAACACAATATAGAAGCCTGATGATGGCAGATGAGATTCTGCTGAAACGTTGCTACAATTTTAAAAGCACAACTATAATAACGTGGGAAAATACCCGAACAAAGCTGAATATGTTTTCTGAGATTTTCGTGGGTATTTGTATGCGGATCTTTGGTTATTCAGGTTTTCTCCTGCGTAAAATTGGAAGTGTCTTGGCGATGTTTCGATGAAATCTCATTCGTCATCTTCAGGCTTGTGTCTTCGGCTTCCGAGAAGCACAAAGCCAAAGACACAAGCCTGAAGATGACGAATGAGATTTCATTGAAACGTCACCAAGATACTTCCAATTTTACGCAGGAGAAAACCCGAATAACCAAAGATCCACATAGATATATGTATGTGTGTGTGTGTGTGCGCGCACACACACACACACACACACACACATACATACACTGCTCAAAAAAATAAAGGGAACACAAAAATAAGACATCCTAGATCTGAATGAATGAAATATTCTTATGAAATACTTTGTTCATTGCATAGTTGAATTTGCTGACAACAAAATCACACAAGAATTATCAATGGATATAAAATTTAGCAACCCTTGGAGGTCTGGATTTGGAGTTACACTCAAAATTAAAAAAACACTACAGGCTGATCCAAATTTGATGTAATGTCCTTAAAACAAGTCAACATGAGGCTCAGTAATGTATGACCTCCCTATAACTTCTGGGCATGCTCCCAATGAAGTGGCGGATGGTCTCCTGAGGGATCTCCTCCCACACCTGGACTAAAGCATCCCCCAACTCCTGGACAGTCTGTGGTGCAACGTGGCATTGGTGGATGGAGCGAGACATGATGTCCCAGATGTGCTCAATTGGATTCAGGTCTGGGGAACAGGCGGGCCAGTCCATAGCATCAATGCCTTTGTCTTGCAGGAACTGCTGACACACTCCAGCCACATGACGTCTTGTATTGTCGTGCATTAGGAGGAACCCAGGGCCAACTGCACCAACATATGGTCTCACAAGGGGTCTGAGGATCTCATCTCGGTTCCTAATGGCAGTCAGGCTACCTCTGGCAAGCACATGGAGGGCTGTGCAGCTCCCTAAAGAAATGCCCCCCCCCCCACAGCATTACTGACCCACTGCCAAACTGGTCATGCTGGAGGATGTTGCAGGCAGCAGAACGTTCTCCACGGCATCTCCAGACCCTATCACATCTGTCACATGTGCTCAGTGTGAACCTGCTTTCATCTGTGAAGAGCACAAATTTGCCAGTGGCAAATTTGCCAATCTTGGTGTTCTCTGGCAAATGCCAAATGTCCTGCATGGTGTTGGTCTGTAAGCACAATCCCCACCTGTGGACGTCAGGCCTTCATACCACCTTCATGGAATCTGTTTCTGACCTTTTGAGCAGCCACATGCACATTTGTGGCCTGCTGGAGGTCATTTTGCAGGGCTCTGGCAGTGCTCCTGTTCCTTCTTGCACAAAGGCAGAGGTAGCAGTCCTGATGCTGGGTTGTTGCCCTCCTACGGCCTCCTCCATGTCTCTTGATGTACTGGCCTGTCTCCTGGTAGCACCTCCATGCTCTGGATACTACGCTGACAGAAACAGCAAATCTGCTTGCCACAGCTTGCATTGATGTGCCATCCTGGATGAGCTGTACTATCTGAGCCACTTGTGTGGGTTGTAGACTCTGTCTCATGCTACCACTAGAGTGTAAGCACCGCCAGCATTCAAAAGTGACCAAACCATCAGCCAGAAAGCATAGGAACTGAGAAGTGGTCTGTGGTCACCATCTGCAGAACCACTCCTTTATTGGAGATGTCTTGCTAACTGCCTATGCTTTCCACCTGTTGTCTATTCCATTTGTACAACAGCATGTGAAATTGATTGTCAATCAGTGTTGCTACCTAAGTAGCCAGATTGATTTCACAGAAGTGTGATTGACTTGGAGTTACATTGTGTTGTTTAAGTGTTTCCCTTTATTTTTTTGAGCAGTGTGTGTGTGTGTGTGTGTATATATACACATATGTATGTATGTTTGTTTGTTTGTATGTATGTATCAAGGACTACCTGTAATACCAAAATATAAATTAAGTATTACTCTTTTTGTGCTTGGTGAAGAAAAATGCAAGACATAGTCATGGCAAGGATGAAGAATAAGCGAAGAAGCTTATAAAGTAAGGGAATTGTTATTAAGTGTCATAAATTGAATGAGGATGGAAGAAAAGATATTTGGGAGGTTTTAATGTTCTGTTATTATGCTCTGCTTTCTGCACTTACAAACCAGGCTTGAGTTCAGAGGGACTTCAAACATCTATGGTTAGTTCTGATGAAATGACCTGAAACCTCAAATAAGCTGAAGTTCTTTTCTCCAAATAATAGCTTCTAAGGTTGTTTCTCTATATTTTCATTGATGGCTAAGAAGGATTTCTAACACAGATACTTTGCCATTGTCTTCTGTTGATAAAGCATTCTTTTTCATAGCAAAGATACAATATCACATACAAGCTTGTGTTCCTTTGGTCCCCAAACAAAGTGTTTGCCTTTTTGATTTCAGGAATCTAAAAAAAATACTCCTTGAAAGGAATATTTTGGCCAAACTACTTTATTTTGCTACCCATTATTATTGTTTTGATTAATAGCTAATAGCAAAAAGAAAAGTGCCTACTTGCAGCTGCTTCTTTCTCTTTTGTAGGTTGTATGGACTGAATTGTAGCCATAGATTCCTCCTGCCCTCATGTTCCTTCCTATTCACAGAAGGAACACTGTCATAGAAAGAAACATTTTAATATATAAGTTTCCTCTGAGAATAGATTAAGAATTTGGATCCAGAGCTTTACATCAGCAAGATTTCTCATGAATTCTGGTGCTGTTCTCTAAACAGGAGATCTTCTGTTAACCTTTCTTTCACTTGATGTCCTCTCTAATTGAAAGGGGAGAGTAATTTGCTAACTACTCATTTTTTGGAGATCTTATATTATTTTACATGTTCTTAAAAAGTTCCTTAATTCTCCGTAATTCATCTTCAGGGTTGCAACAGAAAGCCAATATTGTAAGTATTCTTTCTGTAAGCAAAATTCTTGTGTTTCAGATCAAAATTGTTTTATTTTGTAGTAAGTTTAAATGTTTCACCTTGATTTTGTATGTATGTGTTTATGACATTTACACAGTTCATTAAAAAAGAAAAGCTCAAAGCATTTTACAATAAAATAATTTATAGGCAAATGAAACTTGTAGATTTCTTGTAGAGTTGTAAATTTCTTGTTATATGTAAGTAGATCAAAAGTTATTTCATGGAAAAAATGTCCTAGGGTTTTCCTTTGTATAAATGAAAGTGGAAGTTTGGAAAAGGGTAAAGAGTTCCTAGAGTTATTTACAAGTATTTACTCTCTTATTCCCCAATGATCTTGTGAACATCAGATGTCACATTTCTATTCTTTGCCTTTGGTGTTTTGTTAAGTTCAGAAGTATCTGTTTCTAATTAGAAGCCTGTTTGCTTTTTGAATATATTATTTCTTTTTGTTGAGAAAGTTGACTCCTCTTTCTTTTCCAACCTTAAAGCTATAAATGTAATGCAGTAGCATCAAAAAATTGTGTGGATATACAGTATCTAAAACAAGGAATGATTTGGCCGTTTTTTCAGTATAAAAATTTAGACCTATATGGATCTATATTAGATAGCCAATGAAATTATGTGTACATTCATATAAATGTTTGAGAGGAACTGGAATAGAAGATAACTGATATAGGCTAAGTATTCCAAATCACTTAATGAAGAATAGTCATCCTTTCTGCCATATCAAGAATGCAATATGTGATTTGCTGTTATCTTTTCTACTCTGTATAAGTACCCGCCTCTAGATGAAAAGTCTATCTGCTTGAATATTCCTGTCTTCTTTGAAAGACCAGAAAATATAAGTAAAAATAATTTTAGCACAATAGCTTTTAAAAAGGAATAGAGAGGTTTTAAAAAATTGTCCCAGTTGTTTAAAATGGGCCAGAGCTGGTGACAAATCAGGATGAATTTAATGAGGATAAAGTGAAGCTAGTTTGGTGTAGTACAGGCATTTCCAACCTGTGGCCCAACAAAGTAATTTATTTATAATAAAAATAGAAAAAGTAAAGGAAATTTGTTATTTATGTACAGTATATTAACTATATTATATATTTTATATGCGTCCCAGACAATTCTTCATCATCAATGCAGCCCAGACAAGCCAAAAGGTTGGACGCGCCTGGTGTAGTGGTTAAGGCACCTGACTAGAAACCAGGAAAATTAATTCTATTATGGCCTTATGCATGGATCACTTGAGCCAGTCACTGTCTCTCAGCCCAATTCATTAACTGAAATGAAGTCTGCAGAAAGTGCAAAGTCATGGACATCTCAGGCCTAATAAAAAATCAAATTATACAAATAGATCAGCTATGTGTTGAGAGTATTGACAGACAACTGACAAAGCTAACTTTCATAGCTTCAATAAATCTATATGGACATTACCCCAGTATGGAGTTCACATTGCAATGAAAATAATTCATCCAAAAAGAAGCAAAAGCTATTAATTACATTGAAGCCACTAATTTTTAGAAGAATGAATGTAGTGCTTGCTTGCAAAGTTTATTTGCTTTCAGTCTCATGCAGGTAAAAGAAATGAGCATGCCTTCCATTTTCTGAAATGTCCATACCACATGGATGGGTGCAATGGCACCAAGAAGAAAAATGGCCAGGGATTTTCAAAATAATCTAGGCCCGATAGTTGAACACTTCTACAAGCCAATTTTGAAATTCAATTTTACCAAGATATATGGTAAAATAATATATGCCTTTATTCTATGCATACATTTTCCAATTGCTGAATATATGATTTTTTTTCTTTTAGCCCATGCATCACTTTCTACAGCTTTTAATTTTCCTGTGTCCTGTTTCTATATTCGTACTTACAAATGTAATATTTAGAAGTCATATAGATACATGCTTATTTTTCACGCAAGCTGAAAATATAAATGGAAGAATTGCAAGAAAAGCATTGATTTTGGATGATAGGATGTTTTCTTTATCTTTTATTTATAAAATTGCAATTTGATCTTTTTTTTCTTCCTGAACTCATCTGTATCATAACTGCAGGTTATTTTATTGAAATTTTATTAAATTCGGTGGTAACTTCTGCAGTTTTAGATGCAACTTGTAAAACATATTGCACATATTTGTCCAGTTGTAGTTTATGAATATGACTTATCAAACAGAAAGAAACAGATCACTGATCTGAAATGAAACATTTCATTTTAAATTAGAAATTCACACACAAAATAAACTAGTAGCAAAAGTAGGAAATTAGACAAAGAAAAGGAAAATAGTATTTTATCCATTCTGATTTTGTTTCTCTACCTCTCACTAATCTCCATTTCTTTATCAACGTTTACCAGTTTTCACAGTTAACAAAAATGCTTTCAGGTGTAATATTTCTTAGTGATACCAAAAATTGCAAATTTAAACATAATAAAAATCTAGTTTCTGCTCCATTAAATCTGTTTAAAAATGGGGTTTCATATTTGCTTCCAGGTGTGGTTACCCATTCATTACATGTTCATCTCATGGAAAAAGCATGATAATGGCCAGTGCCAAGAGGTGCACGCTACCAGTATCACAACATGCCTGTCGCAGAAATACAGTATGATTCTGGTCAAGAATTAAATTGCATTCCCAAGGTGTAGCCACCAAGGGGAATCTTATGTCACTCTAATCTTCTTATGGAAGCTAAGTCCTTTTCTTATAAAGCTCTTGTAAGTCTTTCAGTATCATCTGTTCTCTTAATATACGCCTTTCTTATGCCAGTGAAGGAAGTTACACAGGAGTGGGATTCAAACTTGTTTAACAACTGGTTCTGTGGGTGTGGCTAGGTGAGCATGACTAGGTGGGCATGGCCATTTGACTGGGTGGGTGTGGCTTTTTTGGCAGCACCCCCCTCCATTTTTTGCCTTCCTGGGCCTCAGGAAGCAGTAAGACCTTCATTCTCCTGGGTGAAGCAGTAAAACAGCAAGGGAAATCCTGGCACAGCTGATCATAGGAACAGCTGATTGTTGGGAAGGGGAAAAATACGTTAAGGAGTGACTGGGAGGAGGGGGAGAATGCAGTCAGTGATGTTGGCATGCTCGCAATGTCGCGCATGTGTGATAAGGACTGATTGGGCGGGAAGGGGAGTGGTGGACGGAGAGGGGCAGGGCCAGCCAGGGGCATGATTTGCCGGTTCCCCGAACTGCGTGGAATCATAACAACCGATTCTACAGAAATGGTCCGAATTGGTAGAATCCTACCCCTGAAGTTACATTAACCAGCACAGTGTAGACTGACTGCAAGCAAATGTAAATCCTGTTATGATACAAAGCAATGTTTGATGGTTTATTTGGATGAATAGATCTCCAGCTAGATTATTCAATAGCAAAAGGAATTTTAGATTCTTCTTTGAATGGACACCTTTGGCCTCTTCCTTTTGTTGTGAATGAATAAATGTGTAATAAAGTTATCTAGAGCTTGAAGTCAAGTGCAGGGTTCTCGCCCTGCACTTCTGATTGGCTGTTAAATGGCAAGATCAGATTGGTCCGTTCAGGAGAGTCTGATTGGCCGTTAACGAGCCGTTCTCATTGGTCAACGGAGCTAGCGCTCCCAGGGTTTCATTGGTTGAATAGTTAATAAGTTGCCTATATAAGGAAGGCTATAGCAGCCATCCAGTTTGAGCTGTCACACCATGTAAATAAAGAGTTGAAGTTCACTGTTTCACCGGCTCGTCTCCATTCTTCGCACCCATGCTCCACACTTAACACTGGCGATGAAGGTGGGATGTGGAGACGTCAGAGCTAACTGAACAATGAAAAGATAACCGAGCACATGGCTGAAAATGCACAAGGGCGGAACCATGTCAGGCGGCGTCATACCACCCGCTCCATTCGACCCAGCGCAAGAAGACTGAGAGTCCTACATGGATCATTTCCAAATGTTCTTGGAAACCAATAATTTGAAGGATGCCACAACTGGGAAGAAACGGACGGTATTCCTAACGCATTGCGGGCCGACCGTATTCAAGATGGCCAAGGCACTAGCAAAATCGGCTGAAGTGAAGGCTATGGACTGGGACGTCCTCGAACCCCTACTGAGGGCCCACTATGCACCGACCGTACCAACGCTCGTAAGGCGGCACGAGTTCTACCAAAGAAACCAGCGGAAAGGAGAGAGCATTGCCGATTTTGTTGTGGATCTCCGAAACTTGGGAGGCCTCTGCGGGTTCGCCGACCTGGAAGAGGCTTTGAGAGACCGAATAGTTCTGGGATTAGATGCGCTAAACGTGCAGAGAAAGATAATGACAAAGGGCGACATTAGCCTTGCCGATGCCATCGCTGATGCTACTGCAGCAGAAGGAACCAGGAAGTCGGCTGCCCAACTGCGCCGCAACTGCGCTCTGGTACACCAACCGACCTGCGACATTTCACCTAATTCAGAAGGACAGCTATCAATGGCCCACCACGAGGACCTCTCTTCGTCGTCAGACAGCGATCAAGAAGAGGTCCATCGACTGCGGTCCGATCGGGACCATTACCCGAAGTCCCAACACCCATGCGCTGGCTGTGGGGCCAACCATTCCTGGTCCGAATGCAAATTCTGCGACGCGTTCTGCCATGAGTGCGGGAAATGAGGCCATATCGGACGGGTCTGTAGAAGCTTCCTAGGACCCAGCCAGACCTCGAAGGGGGCTAACTATCGCCAATCGACAGGAAACCGTCCTGTAAGGCGAGAACCAGTAAACCACTCCTACAGAAACCAAACCATAAATCGCCCAACGAAGCGAGAAGAGGCTCACCAAACTATCACTATCGGTCACGCCTCTTCATTGGATGCCAAGAAAATCCGAATTAAAGTGGCCATCGAAAATCAGCCCTACCAAATGGAAGTCGACTCGGGATCGTCTCTCTCGATGGTTTCCTGGAAGACCCTCAAGCAACTCATCCCTACTATCCGGCGCCAAGACCTCCGTTCCCAAAGACTCATACTTAAAGAATATCAGGGGAATAGGATTCCAGTCGTAGGATCCAGTCGAGTCCGGGTCTTGTTCAAAAACCGCACAGCGTACTTACCCCTGACTGTGATCGACAAGGACCGGCCTAGCCTGTTAGGCCTCCTGACCAATGGTTCGCTCCACTCGGCATTGAAGTGGCAGGCATTAACCGAATTGGCGGCAGTGACTGGGAGGAGGATCTCATCCATGAATTCAGGGATGTCTTCGCAGAAAAGCTAGGCGAGTACAAGGGGACCCCGATATCATTTAACCTTAATCCAAAAATAGCTCCCATCCGCTTTAAGCCTTGTCGAGTTCCATTTGCCCTAAAACCGAAAATCGACGAACAGCTTGATAAGTTAATAGCCCAGGGAGTGTTAGAGCCAACCAATCACTGTCCCTGGGAGACCCCAATTGTGACACCCATTAAGCCAGATGGTTCGATTAGAATTTGTGGGGACTACCGAGCCACCCTGAACCACGCCCTGCAGCAAAACGCATATCCGGTGCCAGTGGTGCAACACCTCCTCCATTCCCTGGGGGGGCGGAAAAGTCTTCGCTAAACTAGACTTAGCTCAGGCATATCAGCAACTGCCGGTTGATGAAAAAACGGCACAGGCACAGACGATCGTGATGCACCAAGGTGCCTTTAAATGTACATGGCTCCAATTCTGAGTGTGTGTAGCCCCGGGGATCTTTCAGAGCCTGATGGAAAGACTATTACAAGGGATTAAAGGCGTTGTCCCCTACTTTGATGATGTGTTAATTGCTGCCTCTACTTCAAAAATTTTACGGGATCGTTTAAGATTGGTTCTCCAGAAATTCAAAGACGCAGGCCTTAAAGTGAAGAAAAGTAAGTGTAAGCTGTGTACAGATCGTGTTGAATTTTTAGGGTATCTAATTGATAGTCAGGGCATTCACCCTACCGATAGCAAATTGAAAGCAATAAAAAATGCTCCCAGACCCCAGAATAAGACCGACCTCCAGGCGTTTCTAGGCCTTATCAATTTTTATAACGTATTCCTGCCGCACAAGGCGACGGTCGCTGAACCTTTACATCGTTTACTGGACAAAAAAGCAATTTGGGTATGGGGTCATAGAGAAGAGCAGGCGTTCCATAATGTGAAAAAACTACTGACTTCGGATGCTGTACTGATGCAGTACAATGAGACCTTGCCGTTAACGATCACGTGTGATGCATCGCCTTTCGGAGTGGGCGCCATTTTGAGCTACGTATTGCCTAACGGTAGCGAAGCCCCTGTTGCCTATTTTACAAAGACGCTTTCGAAAACTGAGCGAAATTATAGCCAGATTGATAAAGAAGCCCTGGCAATTGTGTCGGCTGTCAAAAGATTTCATGAGTACGTGTACGGCCGGGCTTTTTACTATAGTGACTGACCACAAACCTTTGCTGGGAATAATAGCGGGGGATAAGCCAACCCCCTATATATTATCTCCCAGAATGACTCGCTGGTCAGAATTCTTAGCTGCTTATAATTATCGGCTGCAATACCACCCCAGGAAAGCCATTCCCTATGCCGACGCATTGAGCCGAGCACCGCTTCCAGAGACTATTGACGACCCCACGCCAACAGTGACCACGTTGCAGATCGAGGCACTTCGTACACCGCCATTAACCGCCCATGATATCGCGAGAAAAACAAAATGCGATCCCGCCTTAGCACGAGTCCTCACGTGGGTGGAACGTGGATGGCCATTGGACCAAGTATCAGATGACTTTGCACCATTCAAAAGTCGACAAACAGAGTTGTTTTCTCAAAAGGGCTGCATCATTTGGGGCGATAGTCGTTATCCCAGAACGACTCCAACAAGCAGTACTGAGAACCTTGCACGATGGCCACCACGGCATCGTATGCATGAAAGCCCTCGCACGAAGCTCCGCGTGGTGGCCAGGCATCGACAAGCAAATTGAGACGTGGGTCAAAGCTTGTCATAAATGTCAGGAAGTAAGCAACGCCCCACCAAGACAACCCCAACCGAATGGGAAACACCGCGGGGACCCTGGTCCCATATCCATCTGGATTTTGCTGGGCCAACCAAAGGCCACACCTTCTTGTTAACCGTGGACGCCTACTCAAACTGGCTCGAAATCCACCGAATGAGGAACACAACAACCAAAGTGGTCATTAAGAAACTAGAAAGACTGTTTGCAACCCACGGATTACCAGACGTTCTGGTATCTGACAACGGGCCCCAATTTACTGCGCTGTCCTTTGAACAGTACCTGGCGGACCGCGGTATTCGACATGCGCTGACTTCGCCTGTGCATCCTGCAGCCAACGGAAGGGCCGAGCGCATGGTACAATTCGTCAAGAAAACGCTACAGAAAGTGGACTATGACAACATCGAAGAAAAGATAAACCGAATCCTCTTTTTATATCACTCCGCACAGCGTCACCATCAAAACTCCCGCCGAGCTGCTAATGGGATGAAAGCTCCGCTCCCACCTCGACCGGTTATACCCAGCGTACAAATCGGAGAAACCACTCGGATCCAGCAGCCAATGCCGTATCTTCCAGGTAGGTGACTTGGTGTTCACTAAAAATTTATCAGGCGATCCGTTGTGGGTAGAAGCGACTGTGGTCCGTGTAACCGGCCCGAGATCATACCTTGTACAATGCCGTGATGATAGACTATGGAAGCACCATATCGATCAACTACGATCAAGGCTGCAGTCAGGGATCTTCGAGTCCCCTAATAACCAAACTGGGGGGGGGGGAGATACAGAGGAAGATGAACTTCAATTAGCAGAAAACCTTTTTGAAGGGAACGATAGCGGAACGGAAACACGAGAACAGGAATCAGGGATGGGAGTGAGTTTACCTCAGGGTGATACCGAAGATGTTGGTGACAATGAAAACGCGAACTCAGAATCAGAGACACCTCTTTCGCCAAACAACGCCCTACCTCAACAAGAGTGCAGCCAAATACCGGGTGCACAACGAAAATCAAAAAGACTAACAAAACAACCGTCCTACCTCAAGGACTACGTGACCGCACCCCGTAAACGGAACCCGGGGGAAAGGGGTGTTGTGAATGAATAAATGTGTAATAAAGTTACCTAGAACTTGAAGTCAAGTGCAGGGTTCTGGCCCTGTACTTCTGATTGGCTGTTAAATGGTGAGATCAGATTGGTCCGTTCAGGAGAGTCTGACTGGCCGTTAATGAGCCGTTCTCATTGGTCAACGGAGCTAGCGCTCCCAGGGTTTCATTGGTTGAATAGTTAATAAGCCAGGAAATATTGGACTAGAATTCGCATATGGCTGGAAAAAATGACAAAGAAACACATAGATTTGAAACCAGAGATTTTTTTATTGGGAATTGTACCTGATATATATAATAAAAATTTAAAGTATTTGATTGTAAATGTATTAACAGCAGCTAGAATTGTATTTGTTAAACATTGGAAGAGTGAGAAAATACCATTAGAGGAAGAAATTATTTAGAAAATATTGGAATGTGCTGAAATGAGTAGATTGACATTTGAAATTAGAGAACAAGAAGATAAACAATTTTATGAAGTTTGGGATCTTTTTTATCAACGGTTAGATAATACAATATAATAATAGAATATTTAGAAATTTAGGAAATAATGAATATATAATTTTTCTTGGTTTTGATAATTTTTAAGAATATTTTATTAAGATAGATTTGGTATGATTCTATGATTTGTTATAAAATAATTTAACTTAATTATAGTTATCTCGCTTAAGTATGAATTAGTAAAATTATAGTCAAATTATTGTTTAATAATGATATTGGGATATTTTATTGATGATTGATAATGTGAGTTATTATGTAATATAATTATTTTGATGACTATGAAATGGATGCACAAAAGGGAGTGGTAAACCAACCGATACACTGTAAATTTCTGAAGAATGATCTTTTTATGTTATGTTTTATGCCTTACATGTTTTTTGTCTGTCGTTAAAATCAATAAAACTTTTACCAAAAAAAAAAAAGAAAAAGAATAGTTAATAAATTGCCTATATAAGGAAGGCTATAGCAGCCATCCAGTTTGAGTTGTCACACCATATAAATAAAGAGTTGAAGTTCACTGCTTTCACCAGCTGGTCTCCATTCTTCGCACCCATGCTCCACACTTAACACCTTTACCTACTTTAGACCATTGAACAACAATAAATGAACTGATTCCAATTTTAAAACCTTTGCTGGAGAATCCCTCTCTTGATGGATCCTATTCTAATTGAGGATTGATTCATCAATTTCATGTCTTAAATAAAAGCAAGTTCCAAAATGGCTGAGTGGCCCTTCCTACTAGGATTTTTTCTATATTAGTTGTCCATAGCAACTGCCTCTATAGCCAGCTTTATTCTGGTCTCTTAGCCTTAACCTGAAAAGTGGTATTTTTAGCCAAATACTTAACATCCTATTTTATGCTTTTGTATTTGATCTAATATATTGCAAGCCTCACCTCATTCACTGGAAGAGCTGATGCCACCTTAGCAAAATGACTGGAATTTCTTGTGTTCATTAGTTTTCAATGTTTTGTTTTCTCTGCACATTGCTTTGGTTTTTTTCAAGAAATGTTTGGATTCATTTTTCATGAGAGAGAGAGAAAAGATAGAAAGAGAGAGAGAGAGAGAGAATATATATATCAGACGAACACAATACAGAAGCCTGATGATGGTAGATGAGATTCTGCCGAAACGTTGTTACAACTTTAAAAGCACAACTATAATGACGTGGGAAAATACCCGAACAAAGCTGAATACCGTACATGTAAGTACCCGTGAAAACTTAAGAGTGTGTGTGTATGGTTTTTTTTCATTCTCAATTCAAATAAATTAATTAAACACATAGAGAAGCTTTCACAATTACTCCCAATTATATGATTTGCATTTTTTTAAGTTGGCTTGAAAGTTTTTTTCCAATCATACTTCTTGCTTATTGGAACATGATAAACAAACTATGGAGAGAGTTGTCTAATTTTTAAGCTATACATGCTAACAAGAAGAGTTAACAGTGTATATTAATATAATGTTTTTTTAAATATTCAGCTAGAATTCTAGTTGAGTGTTCAATGCAGCCCAGCCAACCTTCAATAATGGTAAATTTTACCTTAGTTAATTAAATGTTCTGCTTTTCAGATCATATTCCCTCAGGAAGTGGCTTATATCAGTAAGGAATTTATTGTAGAGTTAGTAGCATGCACTATGGATTAATGGAAAAGATGAAACATATTCTGAGATTTACAAGCAGGTTGCAAAAAGAGAAAGGAAAAAATAGAAAAAAACTAATTTGTTCAACAGTGCAAAGGTGCTTTCTTTAGAAAAGTGTGGGTTTTTTTGATGTCTTTTAAGTGTTGAATCCTGGTGAGTATCTGAACAGATTCCTCAAGTTTCCTTGACAAGATTTTTCAGTGATTTGCACTGCCTCCTTGCCTCCTTCCTAGGCTGAAAGAGATTGACTGACCCCAAGTCATCCAGCTGATGTTGTGCAGGACTAGAACTCATGACTTCCTGGTTTTTAACTATTAACCAAATCAATATACCAAACAGGCTGTCTCTTGGAGAAGGTACAAGGTACAAGGACTGAGCGCTACATACAGTGTGCTGGGGCCCATATTTCTCCCCTCCTCCACTGCCCAAGTGAGATTAAGGCAAACAAATAAAAAGTTCACATTTTAAAAGAATTAAGCATTGAATGTATTATACAATTAATGTGATGGACAAAAGCAAGATCAGATTGAATTACTAATTGTTTGGAAGATCACCGGGGAATAGTCACATTGTTGGCTAGGCTAGGAAGTTAAAACATATCTCACAAAATCCAAGGGAAAACATCTTCCATGTTGTTTCTGCAAAAACTGTATTCCACAAATACCTCAGCAGAAATTGAGCTCAACCTGAAGAAGCCTTTGCCTTATAACAGAGATATTCTCCATGTATTTAACAATTTTCATCTTTCATAGCAATAGTGCAGATGTATAATAGTGCTCTGGTCATGGGCAGAATGCTTGCTCTTTCGATTTTGCTAGTAGCATCACAGCAGATATCTTTCTGACAGCTGTTTGTTAAAATCTGCACTGTATCCAGATACTGAAATTCTAGTTAAGCAGAGAGCTATTGACTTCTGAAACAGCATTTGGAAGTTATGCTAACATGCATTCATTAATACTCATAGTTGTAACCTGCACCCACTGTAATATGTACTATGTCGTAACCTGCTTAAGATAGTACACTATTATCCCTGAACACCTCCAGGCCTTTGCCATCAAAAGGCAGAATATTTTGGCTTTGTCCCCATTGAGAAATCATAATGTTGCAGCAGTCCTCCTTTCTTTAACAACAGAACAAAACAAAACAAAACAAAACTCAGCCCTTGACTATGAAAGTGTTCAGCATCTCTTATTTTAAATCATCAGTGTTTATTGACAACATACAATTTCTGCAGAATTATTTTTTTTTTCCCCTACCCAAATTCCAAATGTGGTTTGGGCAAAAATCTTTTTTTTTTGTCAAAAAAAGACACAGGGATTCTTCACTAGCTCAAAAGCTGCTCTGTGGTTTTGTGATCTTAAAATGGCTACTGGGTTTGGAAGTAAGCTGACTTATTTCTAGCTCAGCTGCTTGAAACTTGAAATGCAAAAAAACAAAAGAAAGGAAATGTTTTTTTTCAGCAGTGAAGCTCAGCTAAGCTTGTGAGTAAGACATAAAGTTATCTCTTTGGAAGGAACTTTTGCTTTAAAGGAAGTCCTTTAAGGGGACTGCTGGCCTGATTTGCAAGAAATGAAATCAAAAGGAGCACTGTTTTCCCCCTTCACTTTAAACAGTGTGTGTCCGAGACACGTTTAGTGATTTTTATTACAGTACCACCACCATAAAACTATCTTCTAAATTGTGAAACTGAAAGGATATTTGATTGTTACAGGATTCGTAATAATAAAATGTGTTTTTGTTTGTTTGCAGTTCTGGTGGGAAAATAGCACTGATTGGCTAGTTGTCTGGCTGTACAGTTATGGGCTACCTGACTCCCAACCTTTCTGGGTGGCTTACAATTAAAAACATCAAATACAAAATACACAATAAAGAATCAAGTATGGCCCTAAAAACAATATATAATCAAAGAAAACCTATCCATTTGGTATCAGCTTTCACCCTGTTCCAGACCTGGGAGAATAGTCAGGTCTTTAATAGTTTCCTGAATGCCATGGGAGGCATCTGGATTTTGCCGGGGTGGTGGTGGTGGTGTTTCATTCTAGAGGCACACAAGTTTCAGTAAAGGCATACTTTCTGGATCTACAAGTTGACCCAGAGATTGCTCATTCAGGCCCAGTCACAACAGACTTTGTGTCTCCAGCATGCTATACGAGTTCCATGTCTTAACTGGTGTGAAAGCCACTGGCAGATACTGCGCGTATAAAACTCCTTCTGTTTATTTGTTCGTACATACATACAATTTATGTATGTATGGCTATGGGGGTAGTGGTATATTGTTTCTAGGTTAAAACAATCATTCAAACAGTGCAATTAATGTCTTGAGTTGCAATCAGCAATTTCCACTTACAGTAAAACTTATCAGATGACACAACTCTTCATAGCCTAAGGACCTTTTGGAAGGACTGGAGATGAAAAAGATAGAAAATATCCTCAATTCTGTCTGATGTATTGATTCTTTGGTTAATGGACACATTGGAGAAGGAATGGTTGTGAAAATTGTTGTTGCTATTTACCTGGTGTTTTTCAGGTGTATTTACCTTCTTAATGAAATGAAAGACTGTTGTCACTGCTATATGCCAATTCTACTGCTAAGCTTACTTCAGATTTACTGATTGCTTCCCAAACAGTTATTAAAAATTTATAGTCTTCTAACTGTATGTCCTCTATTTTTTCTTCTGTGCTAAATCAATGTTCAGTAGATTGCCTTGATATATTATATTATTTATATAATTTTTATCTATGTTGCTTCTTCCTGAATTAGATGATTAACTCTTAACGATTACTTTTGGGAAGTCAGAAAATACCCATTTGATAGCTTTCAAAAATATGTTTTAGACACAGAAATGCCTGTTTTCATTCTGATGGAAACATTGATTTGTTTTAGAAATAATTTATAGTATTATATAGTCAGATTTATTGAAATTTAGTTATTTTTTTAATTTTAGAAATTGTGTGTATAAATACAAAAGAATATAGATCTATTTTATTCAATATGGCCTCATGTCATGATTTTAGGCTTTATGTTGTTGACCTCTGTGAGAAACAAGATGTTGGACCAGATAAGCATTTGGCTAGGTTCAAGAAGACTATTAGATTATTAGATGGTTTTCATTATTTGTTTATTTGTTAAACTTATTTATCACCTATCATGCTTACAATAATAAAAGAAGAAGAAAATGAAGGAGTATAAATAGAACAGAAATAAAGTAATAGAACAATAGTCACAGATAGTTACAGCTCAATGGATTGCGAGAGATAGACAATGTAGATAGATAAGGGTGTAAATCATTATAATCTTACTAGATATTAAGGTGGCCATACAAAGTGAGTATATAGAATTACTAAATAGATTGGCATATGGAATATCCAGCATATTTGCTTTTGTGGATTAGATCTGCTTTGAAATTATTTTGATTGTTACCTGCATTGTATAGTAGTCTGAGTATAACATAACATGCATTGAATGACTTTAATTATGTCATAAGAGGGTTATTTTAAAGAATAAAACACAGAAATATATTTTAAAAAAGAACTTTAATTTTTTGCACCTGTTACTTTCTTGTGGTGTATTCATTCGTTTTTTTTTCCTAACTGTGAACAAATATGTTAATACACAGTTCCCTTTTATTTAAAAAATGCAAATGCTTTTCATATTATGGGTTATTTTTGTCATTTCCTGCATAGTAAAAATATGGCTAAATGCAGGGTGTCAATAACCAGAAATATACTTGGGATTTGCCTAGCTGCTCGACGCAGCATAGCCAAATATTTTCATCATGTTCATCTGTCGCTTTTCAAGTTGTAGAAACATTTGTGCAGCTAATTTATAAGTGTGCGTACATAAATGCTAATACATTAGGGAGATTCTAAAATATAATTACAATTACAGTTGAACTTGTGTTCCTATATAAAGGATGCTAGTTTCCTTCATCAACCTGTCTTCCTTCGCTCTCATCCATATTTCCAATCAACATCAAAGATCATAGTACTTTTCCATCCTCTTAGTTAAAAGGAGTTCTTTGTGAGCCAGGCCATTTGTCCATCATTGTTTGAGGTCCAAACATTGGCAAAATGCTCTGTCACTGATCCAGAGTGTTGTGAATGGCAGCTCCACACTGACAATTGCAAGTGGTGCCTAGAAATATTCCTGAGAGGATTATTTAACCTTTCAATTTAAGGGGCACAAAGCCTGGCTGATTAATGAACTTTCTGATGGATGCTGATAAGCGGATCTGTTTCTTTATTTCCTCTAAAAGTGATTTTTCCTTCTTCATCATATTACTATAATCTTGAACATAAAATGTGGCAAATAGATTAAAAAAAAAAAAAACAGCACTGGAGTTTATCTGGTTGGCAAACTGGAGGAGCTAAATTAAAATTGGTAATGAAAGCAGCGGCTGAGCCCCATGTATGGGTTGTTGTTTTTTAATGTATGTATTTTGAAGAGACTTCCTCTCCTTTTGCTTGGTAGTGACTCTGCTTTTGATACACAGTCTGGACTGGTTTCTGTTATTCAACCCCCACCCCCCCAAAAAATGAGTTGTGTTATCTGGATGACTGCAGACACATATGCATCCCCCTTTCTCACTGCATGGGCAGACAAGGTCGATAGCATTACAAGGTATTTGTGGCAGTGCTTGTTTCAGTTTTCAGAACTGCCAGTTTCCAGCCAGATTTGAATTACAAAAGAAGAGCTGGCATGAAAATTGAAAGGGTTTATCGGCTAGTCTGAAGCCTCATAGCACATTGCTTATTTATGCAGTCCATTTGCTCTAGGAATGTTTTTTTTAAGAGGAGGGAAATACAATTTTTAATAAGATCATAAAGGCCCAGATATGTTTAAGATGACAAAATAAAATATAGATACCTGTATCTTTCCAAGAAACGATTTCACTTAATGTTGCACATTAATTTAGAAGACCATTTATATTGCTGTCATAAATGTGAATGTTTAGTATGGATGTACAGGTCGCCTCTAAGGATTAAGGCGGATACCTCAACTATACTTGACAATATTTAAAATAGAAAAAAAGTTCACAGCTCCATAAGAAATGATTGAAATTTTAATGCCCTGCCTTATTTAAATCTTTTATTCTATACAAAATAGCTATGCAACATTGAATGGATTGCATACCCTTTAAGGAAAAATAAAGTTTTGTTTTATTTTATCGTGAAGATTTAATATTAGCAATGTAGAAGATGATGGATGGATGGATGGATGGACAGACAGACAGACAGACAGAAAGAGAAAGAGAAATAGAAATAATCATATAGATGATATTATAAGCCAGTGTTCTGGAGCCTGACTTATAAATACAAATATTTCACATAATATTTCACTAAAAGGATTGTTTATGAATTAGAAGACTTTTGAGACCTAATATTTGTATGATTAGGGTTAGAAATATTTTTTTCATTTATTTTATTTCCAAATTTTATGTTTGGTATTCCAGTTTAGAATTCTGCCAAATCAAAATTTACCATGGTAAAAAATTGGCAGAAGCCATAGAAATAGATTTCATTCTGACACTTGGATACACGTATTGAAATATTTTATTATTTAATCTATTCTGTTGGGAATTACAATTAAATAGAATTATTACCAAGTTCCATCTTCAAATCAAAGTTAACAATATGAGTATAATTTGCAAAGAAAAAACTTTAGAATAATTTTTTGGGATTTCAGTATTAAAATAATATAGTATGTATTAAATTCGTTTACCCACCAGCGTTTTAAATACTCTTGTCTGAAATTAAGATTGTTAAACCTCACATTTCTTCAACAGATGTTTATTACATTTCCATAATGATTTTGTATATCTATGTGCTCTGATGATGCTATCACTTGATTTTTACTTCTTTTTTTTAAAGCAACATCAAAGGAACCTTTCTGCTATTGTGTATATAATAAATGTTTTTTTTTTAAAAAAAAAAAACTGCTCAAGTAAGGAATTATTTAATAGAAAGGGAATGTCTGGAGTGCATGACATGTTTAACAACATACTCACAAACTACCTATATAATTGGTATTGAGGGTTATTATAGGGTTAAAAAGTATAGAAATAAAAACAACTAAAAAAAATATGAAAAGAGTAAAAGAAAAAGTGAGAAGCAGTAAAAGAAAAAGAATTATCCAAAATAAGTGACTTCTGCTCTTCCTTACAACAGTTATAAATATAATTATTACTATTTCTGCTTCCAAAATTATATATCATGGTTCCCTTCTTGCCATAAAAATACAGGATTTTTAATCAATAAATCCTGGCATTATTAGTTCAGTTTTATCCATTTTTAGCAAAAAGTCCATAAAAGTTTTCCAAGATTTTGTAAAAATTGTTATTGTTCATTTCTTAATTAGACAAGTTTAGTTTGTCCATAACAGCAAGTTCTGCCATCTTCACAATCCATTCATGGTCAGTATTTCTATATTTTTTCAATCTTAGTGCCAGTCTTTTAGTGCTTTCTCATGAGGGTATTTAGTATTTAATTCATCCATTCAAAGGAACTAGATATAAACAAAGTCCATAAAAGTACAGCTGTTCCTCTTGTCTGTTTAAAAACTTATAATATAAACATTAATTTGCTTTTTGCTGTCAGCTAATGTTTAAATTCTTATAGTTTTCCCTTTTCCTTCTCTGTTAGGGACACTGTGGGTCATAGGAACGTTCACCAGATGGTTCAATTAAACTGCTGCTCCAGAGATATCTTTTAGCTTTTAAGGAATAATAATCCAAAGTTAGAAAGTGGGGTTTGATCATTGTCCATTAAAGGCTACACTTGAAACTGCAAAAGGCTGATCTGTTTCCCTCAGCTCCTAGTGCTGTATTTCCAAGCTGCACAGTCCCTCTGGTTCTTACAGGCTTTCTTGTGAGGAGCTGCCTTCTGGAGCATGTGTGGACCCACTCTTCACCTTCCACACATGTTGTTGAACATCAGCAACTACAGTAAGCACCTCAAAGGCTTTAACATCATAAATACTTTTAGGAGTTCAAAAGATCCTCAGCTCTTCTTCAGTAGCAACCTGTTGAGTGCCATTCAACCCCCAAGACACCGTATCATTAATCGCTTTATCTCATGTATCTGTTGTTTTCTTAGTAAAATACAGGAATAATTTATTTTTGCTTTTTCCTTCACAGTATGAAATGATGCCATTGGTATTATCACTAAAGACATTATCTTTACAATAAAAAGAAATTACAAACAGCTGGTGATATAAACTCACATTTTCAAAATAAATCGGATAACAGTTCTCAGCTCAATGATATGTATTGTTTCATTCTTCTCCTGTTTATTGTTAAATATGCCTATAACATTTTTGTTTCTTTCTTCTATAGCTTTCATATTAAAATATGTACATCTGTGTTCTGGTATGAGCCGATTTGGATCTTAGTTGAGTGCAAGATAAAGACCCTATTGGAGTAAATAATCATTTTTGCATAAGAGTTAATATTTCTACTGGTTTTATATTATGGATTTATTTTCTTGTACAGAAAATGTATTGAGCCATTAATTAGCTATCATTTCAGATCGGTATCTATTTTTATTTAAAATATAATAAAAAACATCTGCAAACATCTAGAAACAAAATTATAACTAGAAGCCAGCATAGATTTGTTAAAAACAGATCTTGCCAAAACAACCTTATTTTATTCTCTAACAAAGTGACTAAATTAATAGACCAGCGAAATGCTGTGGACATACCGTATATACTCGAGTATAAGCCGAGTTTTTCAGCACATTTTTTGTGCTGAAAAAAAACCCCTCGGCTTATACTCGAGTCAGATTCCCCTCTGAAAAAAAAATGGTGTGGAGCTCCGAAGCTGGGCAGCCGCTTCCCTGCTTCCGTGTTTCCTTTGCAACTTTTAAGCATGGGGGTAATCGGAAGCAGAAAAGTTCTTGCTTGAGGATATATTGTTTTTTCTTTTTTTAACTGTTTTTTGGGGGGGGAAGACCCACCAACATGTGAGAATGCTCAGACACGAAATCTATCCGATCAAAAATAAGTGTGTGTGTGTGGGGGGGGGATTTTAACAGAGGGAAGATGTAGGGAGAAGGCAAAAGCGACGGAAGATCCTTCAGGGGAAACTGAGGGGGAGACTCACCCTTGGTCCAGATGAACCCCCTTCCCCTTTCTCTAGGCTGAGAAAACAACACGAGCCGAGGTTGCTTCGGCTCCACTCAGCTTCGTTTCCTCAGATCCAGCTGCTTTCAGTCCACTCGGGAGGAGGGGGAGGAGGTGGTGGTGGCGGCTCGCGTTGTTTTCTGAGCTCTAGGCTGAGAAAACAACGCGATCCGAGGTCGCTCCACTCAGCTTCGTTTCCTCAGCTTCAGCTGCTTTCAGTCCACTCGGGAGGAGGGGGAGGAGGAGGTGGTGGTGGCGGCTCGCATTGTTTTCTGATAGTGAGATCATTTCCCAAACTAATTAATTCACTAACCCAAAAGAAGAAGATGTTGATGACAGTGGGAGGCAGGAGTCACTCTCTCCCTTGCAAGAAAAAAGCAAGAGCCGTTCTTATGATCTCTCCCTCTCTCTCTCTCTCTCCGTAATACAGTCAAGCCCTTTCCAGCACACAGGATCCGCCCCCACCGCTTTGCACCTTGCAAATGCAAAAACCCCAGGATTTTGCATTTGCAAGGTGCAAAGTGGCGAAGGCAGATCACACGTGCTGGAAAGGGCTTGACTCTATTACGGGGAGAGAGAGAGAGAGGGAGAGATCATAAGAACGGCTCTTGCTTTTTTCTTGCAAGGGAGAGAGTGACTCCTGCCTCCCACTGTCATCATCATCATCTTTTGGGTTAGTGAATCAATTAAACCTTTCATGATAGTGAGATTGTTTCCCAAATTTCCCTTAAATCAGGGAAGAAATCAGAAACAAACCTTTGGACTGAGAATAAGCCTGTTCCTATGATGCCATTTTTGTTCACTGCAGTGTGAAAAGTGTGAAAAAAAACACTTCTTTTTCTTCATCTTCTTGTTCCCTATTTACTGGTCTCTTTCAAAGAGGAAATTGTGAACATCAAACTTATTCTCAACTGTCCTAGTGAAAGTTTTTATTGGTATCTATTTTTATTTTTGAAATTTACCAGTAGCTGCTGCATTTCCCACCCTCAGCTTATACTCGAGTCAATAAGTTTTCCCAGTTTTTTGTGGTTAAATTAGGTGCCTCGGCTTATATTTGGGTCGACTTATACTCGAGTATATACGGTAGTATACTTCAATTTGAATAAGGCATTCGACAAAGTAGACTACAACCTACTTCTTTGTAAGCTAAATAAATGTGGGATAGATAGCATCACCACCAGTTGGATTTGTAATAGGCTGACAAACCATACTTAACAAGTAGTCCTTAATGGTACTACATCTATATGGAGAGAAGTAAGCAGTGGGGTACCATAAGTCTTAGGCCCACTATCTTCACAAATGATTTAGATGAGGGAATAGAAGGGGGAACTCATCAGATTTTCAAATGATACTAAGCTGGCAGGAATAGCCAACAGCCCAGAAGACAAGCTCAGGATCCCAAAATACCTTGAGAGACTGAACAATGGGGCCTACCCAACAAAAAGAAATTTAATGTAGAGTGAAGCAAGGTTTTACATCTAGGCAGGAAAAACCAAAGGTACAAGTACAGATTAGGCAAAACCTGACTCAAAAACAATAACTGTGAGAGGGACCTTGGAGTCCCAGTGGATGATCACTTAAACATGAGCCAGCAGTGTGTGGCAGCAGCAAAAAAAAGCTAATACAATCCTTGGTTATATAAACAGGCATAGAATCAAATCACATGAAGTATTAATACCACTTTATAAAACCTTAGAAGGACTACCTGGAGTACTGCATCCAGTTTTGGTCAGCACACTGCAAAAAAGATGTTGAGACTTTGGAGAAAGTGTTAAAAAAAGCAACTGATTAAAGGCCTGGAGATGAAAACTTATGAAGAATGGATGCAGGATTTGGGTTTGGCTAGTCTAGAGAAAAGTAGGACTGGGGTGACATGATAGCAGTATTCCAGTATTTGAGGGGCTGCTATAAAGAAGAGGGGACAACTTATTTTTCAAAGCACCAGAGGGCAGTATAAGAAACAGTGGATAGAAACTAATCAAGGAGAAATACAACCTGGAATTAAGGAGAAACTTCTTAACAGTCAGAACATTAACCAGTGGAACAGATTGCTGTTAGAAGTGGGCACTATATCAATGGAAGTTTTTAAGACAGCCACTTGTCTGAAATGGTATAGGTTCTCCTGCTTGAGCTGGGAGGTGTTCTTCAGGACCTCTAAGGTCCCTTCCAGCCCTATTCCATTCCATTCTATTCTTTTTAGAATGTCCCTGAGACAAACATTCAACATCACCGTTGCAATCTTTTGACCAATCCAGAATAAGTACAGTCATGCAAAAGTTAGCAGTGAACAGCATAAAACTCTGGGCCTATTTAGTTTATCACTAAATCAATTCGTGAAGATTTATTTGGCAGAGATTACAAACTTTAGCACATAATGTGGCAATATTGGGTGTAACAGCTGAGTCAATGTCTGTCAAATACAAATCATATTTTAGTTTGAAATAGACTGGTGTTAGTATATAGTGCAAATTCTGTGATGGTGTGATCTGTACGATGCAACATAAGTAAGTTTCAATATTTTTTGTACCTCTGGGGCAAATCTTATCTCCCACAGGATTATTACAGCATATACTCTCTTAAGACGACTGATGGTATAATATGAGGCAAGACAACTTAAAAGTTATGTGTTGCTTTGTCATGTTTAGATGGATAAGGATAAGGAATTTGGCCAGTAGGATAAAAATAAAACGAAAACAAGAACAACCACCTCCAGGTTAGATGGTATCTGATAATTTAGCCAAGTCCATTTGACGCTCATAAACTAGAGGTTTAACAATTAGCTTGGCTTTTTTAAACCCAATGATAATAAAGTTTCAGAGGAAATCCAATGAATCCAATTAGAGTTTTACATAATTTACCAAATAGACGAGGGATGAGCAACTATGGCCCCTTGACAACCTGTGGACTTCAACTCCCAGAATTCTTGACTCCGGAATCCTGGGAGTTGAAGTCCACAGGTTGTTAAGGGGCCATAGTTGCCCACCCCTGAAATACACTGAAATTAGTAATCAGACTAAGAGAGCTGCTAAACCTACTAGAATACCTGAAATGCAGCCTATATAAAAACCTAAGGAATAAGAGCTGAAGTGTGACAGTCTGAGATGTCCTCAGGTGACAGCTTGATCATCCTAATACCTTGTTTTAACTCCTTTAAAACACATGATGCAAGGGAGGCTGTTTCAGAATATTCCTTGATTATATATATATTTCATTTTCCCTGCATTGTTTAAATACTATTATTCTTGTAATGGATTTTCCTGTCTGGGTAATTTTTTCAGGTGCTCTTCTCTTGAGAAATTTTAAAAATGATCTAGCTCTGGAATAGAGAAAATTAATCCTGCCTGGTTCTAGGGGTCTTGAGTGTCTACCACTGTTCTTGTTTTCCAAGATAATTCTTTAGTACAATGGTTCTCAATTTTTTTTTTACCACGGACTCCCTTTAAATATCTTTAAAGGACTATGGACCACCAAGATTTAAGATCATAACATTTCCTCAAGCCTTCGCAGACCTACAATGACAACATTGTGGCCCCCCCAGGGGTCCACAGACTACAGGTTGAGAACCACTGCTTTAGTACATTAAGATGATTGCAGTTCTTGTTGCTCAGGTCAACAAACCTCTTACATATGAGCTTTGTTTTTTGCAGAATTCAACTGAAGGAGGACAGTCAAGGTTATAGTTTTTAATAGCTTATCTTTAGATTGGACAATCTAATACAGTATTGACTTCATATTTTGCATCTCAGCTAACTTATAAAACACATGGACTTTTCAAAATTTCCCAAGCATAATAGTAAGTAATGCTAGTACTCTGTAACAGAGATTAGCCACTTTTTTAGGAGAAGAAAGAGAAGAGTACCATCATATAATATTTAATTCTTGTAAGATTTGTGGTCATGCAAGAGTTTGGCTATGTTTAATTTTCTTACTCAGTTTGGAGTTTCTGTAGGTGCAGCCAACTAGCTGTGGCCAACTCACCATAGCCAACTCACCACTGGACAACTTGCTACAGCCAACTCACTGCTCGCTAACTCACTGCAGGACAATGTAACAATTCAATTTAATTGTTTAAAATAATAAAAAAAATATTTTAATTTTTGTCATTCACACTTCATTCTATCCCTCATTTTGCATCCTTTCTTTAATGATTCTGTGCCACCATTTCTTTGATATTAATGTAACTTTTGTCGTTCAGCAAGTTGGCTGTGATGAGTTGGCCATGACGAATTGTCATAAACCCAAAGAACAGTCTCCTCCCTCCATCCCCAGGTCTTCCTAGTGTTTTTCCACAAGTGCAAGTGCTATTTTTTTTAATCAACAAGTGTCCGATCCGTTGGTGGTGACAGGAATTGACTGACTGGCTTGTCACACATGGGCCGACAAAGAGTGTTCATCCAACCCGGCTTTCATGCCTAAGGCAGGACTAGAGCTCACAGTCAAGGTTTGCATAAGGGTCAATGACAAAACTCTAGGAAGACCCTGGGTGGGGTAGGGGAGGGGACTGTTCTTAATACTTTTTGAAGAACTGAAGATAGTATAGTGGGTAGAACTGCATTTATACCTGTGTGGTGGGATAAATTTTGGAGTGAGTTTTAGGAATTTATATTTAAAAAGTATATGCCTATCTTGTAATATTGCAATATATATTGTAGGGCGGTAAGTTAGGAGTTTTTGGAAGCTGGAAACAGTGGGGATACTGAAAACTTCACAAAGCAAACTCACTGATCCTTGTGTTGTGCAAGGCAATGTAGCATAATTTTTTTAAAAAAAGTAATCAAAATTGTGTTCTTTCAATGAATACTTTAGGGGTACATGGAACTCCAGCACTGCTGTACCATAATAGATATTTAAATAGTTAAAAGAAATATTTAATGGGAATATCTAAATAATATTTAGGAATCCAGAGTGAAAGCAGAAAGCAAATAAGATAAATAAGACCACAGATTGATTTCTCTCAACTGAAATTTGAAAAAAAGAAATTGTCCATTTTACAACGTACTATAATTCCTCCCCTTTGTCTGCATATGTAGCTGTAAGATAGTAGGGGGGCTGTAAGATAGTAGGGGTGGTGGTGAGGAACCCGTGAATAAATAATATCTTTTAATTAGTGAAATTTAAGTCAGATACATATCTCGTAATGAGCTTCATAAAAAGAAGGCCTTATTGGATCAAAGTCAGTTTAAGATAAGGGCATCTCAAGGTCACCAAGGGAGCTGCCCAGCAGGGCCATTTGCATAAAAAATTACTGTTAGAAATAGGCCAGCAAGGCAGCCCTGGCATTTTGATCTCTTGGCCTTTGTCATGGAGATTCCTTGCAGAGAAGGGAGGAAGGCCAGTGTCCCAGATAATGATTAACTGTTTTAATGGCATTCATTCATTCATTCACTCATTCTGCACTAACTACTCATGCAGAAAAAAGGGTTATGTAAAATGACATTAGAAGAAAATCATTTGTAATCGTTGCATCGGGCCTGCACTTTGAGGAGACATTAGGAGTAAATCCGTGGCGTGGTAGGCTTATGCTTTATCTTCTGATATTTACTGAGTTTACTGGTGCATGAAAAGCTTTCAGGAAGAATAGCAGATGGGATGGACCTTTTATAGGTACTGCTATCTACTGGGTTATTACTTCTATATATTGATAGTGAAGTAATCTTCAAAATATCACTCTACAAAATATAGATTATTTAAATGTTTTTAACAAAAAAAAAATCCCATAGCAGAGTTGCTGCTATCATTTTCTACCTATTGGATCGGAAACCTTAAATGCTTTTTAAAACCTGAAATAATTAGAATATAGTGAGCTTGACAACATATTATGAGGTTCTTTTTCCTCTTTAGACTTTTGGACAGCTGTAGGGGGGTAATGCATAGTTAAACTGAATGGCAAGCACTCGATTTGTCTCCTTAAATCTGACCTTTTCAATTACATAAACAAAAGGAAGTGTCCAACAGACATTTTTTGAGGTCATAAAAAAAACATCCTTCTTGCAGCCTCAAAACTCCTTGAGGAATTTTGTGAGATTTGAAATGGAAAAAAGCTACTTTTCATAATGTTCTCATAAAATCTTTTTGTTCTCATGTATTCTGCACTATTGGGTGCCAAACTAATATTTGGTGGAAGTGATTTTCACCAGTCATTGTTATCAGTTAATTATCATAAGCAACTCTGGGAGTCTATTCAGATAGTTCAAATATGGTGATTATTACATTCAGAAATGGAAAGATTCCACACATCTTAACGATAATTGTTAAGAAATGGATATTAAACAATAGGTTTTTAATTGTATGATTGAAATTATTTTTAGGATGTATTCATACTTGGATATAGTCCTTAGTTAACATTTAAAAAAATTCAAGATAAAAGTGGTATTAATCTGTTTACCTATAATTTTCACATTTTTCTATCCATTCATTTCAAGGATTGTGTAAGAGCCCCAGGATAAGCCAGCAAATTCTGTTCCTCCTTGAGATATATAAGATACTGTAGTGATTTAATTTTGTCTGCTTGTTTTAAGCCATGTTAGCTAAACTCAAGATTTTCTTTCTTTAGTTTCTATTGTGCAGTGAAAATGTGTTTTAATGAAGATGTTTTTAAAAAGACTTTTTATGCTACAAAATCCAACCTATCTGTAGGTAGTGCTCTTCTCCTTGACCGTCAGGTTTCCCAAATTGTTAGAAGTGGTCTTCCTTGCCACATCTGAAGGAGATAAAGGCAAGAATTCATCTGTGCCTTAAATCTAAATTTAGATACTTGGAGCAGGAGTTCTCAAACTTTGCAGAGTCTTGACCCCTTTGTTGGAAGAAATATCCTTCTGGGTTCAGTTCCAAGTGGGGAAAAAGACCCTGCAAACATGAAGGCTCTTTGGAAAGATGGCTTAATGGTGGACATGGCTTGGAGCTCCAAAGTGAAAAGGACGATCACATGCTTCAAGATGTTGGGTGAAGGAAAAGAAGGGCAAGATGCTAAGAGATCCTTAATTATATACCCTCTGTTGGGCCCCACCTTAGTGTTTCCTGTTCCTGTGTAAGTAATTATCCCATTGGCTGTCAGACTCTCAGGGGTGGGGGTCTTAACTAACTTTGTAGACTTTGTCTGGACCACATGGCTTCAACTGAGTGCTGGCTGATGCAATCTTCCCAGGCCAGGTGGTGAGATGGGTAGAGGCCTTTGTTATGTAGAATATTCTGGCCCAGGCCTTAAAAAAATAATCAACCATTTACAACCATTTGTCAAAGAGTTTTCAATTTTGTGTAATTGCTGAAATTTGGATATTGTTTTTGAGGCAGACAGAAATTCTCATTCCACATATAATATGAATTGATATTTGCTCTCTATTGAAGAAATTTTAGAAAATCCTGACCAATGGAAACTTTTCTCCCCACAAAATGAAAGCAAACATTGACAGCAGTTGTGCCTTAGATGTCCATGCAATGAGGCTTGTTCACCCTGAGCTGGAGCCTTGTAATATCATACTTTGGGCTTATGGCAATTTATAAAATCAGAAACTAAGAGGAATACATTTTTACACTCAAATGTTATGCTATGGTTCTGTATGGTTTTTAGATTGTTTTTATCCTGTCTTTGGATAAATAAATAACCAAGGCAGCAAAATATCTGATATTCCTTCCTCATCCTGTTTTTCCCACAACCACAGCCCTGTGAAGTAAGCTGGGCTAAGAGAAAGTGACTGGCTAAAGTCACCCAGCTGTCTTTCATGTCTAAGGGGGTAATAGAACATACAATCTCCTGGTTTCTAGCATGGTGCCTTAACCACTAGTCCAAACTAGCTCTCTATTTTTCTCATATTTTGCTATATTTCTGTGTGTGTATATATGCATGCATGTATATATGTGGGTATGTCTGTCTGTCTGTGTGTCTGTATGTATATAGACATATAGAGAGATATAGATATAAGACCTGTGGTGACTCAGTGGTTAGAATGAAGTATTGTAGCTAATTCTGCCAAAGCCAGCTGTTCGATTCTCACCAGTTCAAAGTTGGCTCAGCCTTCCACCCTTCTAAAGTTAGTAAATGAGGACCCAGATTGTTGGAGGCAATATAGTGACATTGTAAACCACTTAGAGACGGCTGTAAAGCACTGTGAAGTAATATATAGTAAGTCTAAGTGCTATTGCTAGATACAGTATATATAGGTCTACGTATGTATATTAAAACAACATTTGAGTTTCTGTCACTAAGTTAATTTGTACTCCTGTGATGGTCATATTGGATATCATGTTTGTGTTTATATGCTATCTATCTTTAGATCCATACATATGTTTTATCCCACATTCCTCCCAGAAATTTTCACTTTTAAGTTAATGTATAATATAACTGCAATATATTTTTTTTCCAATGTAATTCCACTGCTATTGATTGTGAAATAGTGAAACTGTATTGTTTTAATTTAGTTCATTTTAATTGGATTTTACTAAGTTTCATTGCTGCCAATTTTTTTGTTTCAGACTAGACCAGGACCACTCAAGACAGCTGACTCTTATTCTGTGCAACCTGCTTCAGCATACTGTTACAACTGTGGAAGGAAAGGCCACTATGGATTTGTAAGTCTCTTAATGTTCTGAATAAACAATACATATTTGCTGGGTTACTTTGCTTTCTGATAAGATCCATATTTGTTTTTCAATTTCTATATAATAAATTGCATACCACATACTTATTAAAAAATTCTGCAAATGATCTAGAAAAAACTAGATGTATGTATTCCCAATCATCCTTCATGTAATTTAAGCCCAAAACATATAAAGTTGGATATAGTGTTGAAGTAGACAGCTGTCAAATAGAATAGAATAGAATAGAATAGAATAGAATAGAATAGAATAGAATAGAATAGAATTCTTTATTGGCCAAGTGTGATTGGATACACAAGGAATTTATCTTTGGTGCATATGCTCTCAATGTACATAAGGGAAAAATACATTCATCAAGAATCATAAGATGCAACACTTCATGATAGTCATAGGTTACTAATAAACAATCAAATCATACTAGGAAACAAATAAAACCATATAAATTGTAAAGATACAAGCAACACGGTTATAGTCATAAGTGGGAAGAGATAGGTACTAGGAAGTGTTATTATAATCTAGTAGTAGAGGAATAATAGTAATACAGTCTTAGTTAATAAGTTGACAGTGTTGTGGGAATTAGTCGTTTAGCAGAATGATGACATTAAAAAAAACATATAAAGTTGTATATAGTGTTAAAGTAGACAGTTTTAAATAACTGTTATAAGAAAATAGCTGAATCAATAATATTGGGATTCACAAATCAGTGTTTTTAAAATGTCCATGCAGTTTAAATCCAAAACATGAAAAATTGCACTTTATACCTCACAAAGTTGTTGGCTAGAACTGCTCTAAATAAATAACTTTATCATAACAAATATTGAAAAGCCATTAAATATTGGAGAATACCAGTTTTTCTCATCTACAGTATATTTCAACAGCAATAGGTATACATTTCATTGATTAAGAACTACAAAATCATTTTCAATGCCTACTGACCACATACAGAGATCTTTTCTGAAAATACTTAACACATGGGGTTTTTTTGAGTACACAAATGCACCTACAGTATACATACACACTATACTAGAGTCAGTTTGGTCTAGTGATGAAGGTATCAGACTAGAAATTGGGAGCCTGAATTCTAGTCCCATCTTAGCCATGAAAGTTGGCTGGGTGATCTTGGGTCAGACAGTCTCTCTCAGTCCTACCCACCTCACAGGGTGGCTGTTGTGGGGGAAAAGGAGGAGAGAGGTATGTTAGATATAGCAATAGTGCTTTACAGCACTTTCTGGGAGATTTACAACGTCAACATATTGCCCCCAACAATCTGTGTTTGGAGAAAGTCAAGAAGACTGTTTTAATTGCATAGAGCTGGAGGTCTTCAATAGATTATCAGAATGTTAAATAGAGCTTTTGAACACAGCGGTGGTTGGGAATATCAACAAAATTTTATCGAGGGAGTAAAAATAAATAGCAAATGGGAGACATTTATTATGATAGATATCCTGTACGTTATAAAATACAGCCCATTGATTGCTTTAAAAATAGCATAGTCTCCTAATATAGTTTAAAAATGGGTGTGTTGTTTAAAATTTCCTGGAATTTATTTGGATTTATATTTAAAAATACAACATATGATCTGTACAGAATTCCTTGTTCTGTAATTCTTTTTAGAAATAGTTGGAATTATTTTGACCTAATGGAACTTGTTAACATTTCATTGACTTCATTGAGATTTTACAAGAACTTGTCATTTCTCAAAGACAGGGATATCAAATCACAATTTTAACTGTCACCAACCTGTTATAAAAGAGAATTAAGAATCTGTAGGCATGTTAAAATGGTACTTACCAATACATTTGTTTGTTAATAAATGTAGTGAAGGGTTTGATTAAGAAAAGGTCAATAGTTAAGAGTGGTTGTTTATTGACCAAATAGTATTCATTATAATGAATTGGAACTATCCTTAAGAACAGTTGTATATTAATTAAATCATCTGGATTCAATGGTTGGTAGATAACTGCCTTATACTGTGTTCTGAAGCAAGAACGGGTCTCCAAACAGATGTACGAGTCTCTAAACTTGTTCACTTGTTCACAGATCACTGTTTTCAGCAGCTTCATAGCAGGAACAGATCTTGCATTTTTCAATTCTTCTTTGAATATCAGGAATGAGAAACTATGAAGACATTGCAGCTTGTGTTATAGACATTGTCACAATCCTCAGGAATTAATACGTCTGTCTATCTGTCTGTCCGTCCGTCCGTCCATTCATCCATCCATCCATCCATCCATTTTCATTCAGTCGTATTCTTTACTGCAGTCAATGGCTAGTCTGTAAAACTTAATGAATATGTTAGTTTAGGAATCTACAACTATTAGCATCAGTAGATGCAAAGAACAAGCTATTAACCTATATTGTTTTGGGAAACTGGGAGCTGAAAAGCAACCTACAGGATTAGCAATCAAGTGAATGATGCTGAAAATCTTTTTCCTCTAAAATGTGTTCATACAAGAATCTAAACCAGAGGACTCATCCCAATGTTAGTTAAATTTTACTAGTCACATTTGGGCCCACATCTGCACATTGCAGGACCATAAAAGAACAAAACAAAGCAGAGAGTTTGTACACTGCCTAGCATTCACATTCCAAACTGTCAGTCAGGTACAACTTTTCTCAGGTGTGTTGATAAGAGCCTGAGATTTCTATCCTGTGTGTTTTACCTGTGGTGCTAAGAAACATCTCCAGAGTATTTAAAAATATAAAGCATGTGGCAGTAGTGGCAGTTGACTTAGAAGAGACAGGTCTGGGAAGTGCATGTCATACACTATTCAGATTATTATTCAGTGGATCCATGTTAAAACAAGTAGGAGTGGCTATTTTTAGAGGCCTCTACTTTTTTTTTATCCACTAGGGTTTTACTGTCAAGCTACTAAGGGAAAGGCCATCTTCTTGGAATATCTGTCTTTACAGCAACTCCAGAAATTTTGGAGTGTACACTCCACAGCAATCAAAGATTATTTATCCTCATTTAATAGCTATGCATGAAATCACGAGAAAGCAGTGTTAGAAGTAAATGGAAAATCACGGAGAGATCTTCATTTCTTCCCTGAAACTATTCTTTATCATGATGATTCACATGCATGGGTCTAAGCAGGGCTCACTCAGAATCTTCTTGACCTTGTAAAAATGTCTCGCCGAAAATTTTGGGCCTGTGTTCTTTTGCAATCAGGACATAACTGCACACCCCTTTTCCAGATAGTAACTGAGAAGTCATCCCCTTTGTTCTTTGTTTGCTTTTCACTTTCACTGAGATCAGGATATGTTTTTAGCTTTGGGGGGGGTCCATCCCAGATGTTGTGGATTTTTTGAAAATTGATTGTTGCAGACATCAGATTTTGTTATAAGATCCGCAACCAAAAGTGCCCTCTTCTGATCTGGGGTCCCTTTGCAAGAGCAAGGATTCCATCTGCATCTTTTCATCATTAGATTCCCCTGTCATAATGATGTAGGACAACTTTCTATCTGTATCTAGCATTCCCACCTGGATTTTCATTCTCAAAAGGATGTAGCTTTTAGAGCTGCAGTCCTTTGTATTGTACCTTATGAGCACTAAGCCCCTCTAGATAATAGACCAGCTATTCATCCATGAGTGTATGATCACAGAGACCACAGTGAAGAACTGATTACTTATCTGTAACTGAAGGTGTTTTTTTTTTTGTAGTAGTTATCTATGAGTTCACCCATCCCTCCCTCCTACCTTCTTTTGTTCTGGGCAACCTCAATATTTCTCTTAGAATTGACTATATTGGTTTCAGGCATAGAGGGGATTTAGGGAAAGCTGCACCTAGTCATGTGTGGTATGCAGAGAGTTGCACTTCAGGCAAGAAATTCCATATACTTTAAAAGTTTCAGAACAAAGTTTTATTCAAGGTATATTGCGTACAAATTGGCAGGTGATCTTTTCACTTACATTAAATAATCAATTGTTTCAAATCAAAGTTATTAATTGGGAAAGGTTATTTGTTGGTTTAGAATGAGATGTCATCAGCATGTGTATGTTAGACAACTGCTCCCCCCCTTGGGCTGTCTCTGTCTCTGTCTCTCTGTCTCTCTTGCTCTTTCTCTCTCTGCAAGAAAGAGAGAGACAAGCTGACTGAAAATCCTACAGAAATCTTGAAATACCGTCGGGTATGGAAGCTGTAAGGATGTAAAAGCAGTGGTTTTCAACCTTGCTAATGCCGCGACCCTTTAATACAGTCCCTCATGTTGTGGTGACCCCCAACCATAAAATTATGGCTCGGTTCCTAAGACCATCGAAAATATTGGTTTTCCGATGATCTTAGGTGACCCCTGTGAAAGGGTCGTTCAACCCCCCCAAAGGGGTCGCAACCCACAGGTTGAGAACCACTGCAATAGAGAAAAATATAAGGCGCTCAGGGTTGAATTGTGATGCTCTCTGAGCTTGGTGTTCTCTGAGCATGGCTGTTTGCTTGTAAGGTACGGTAACATCATCAGTTACTGTTGAGTGTGAAGTTTGTTCCCTGTTTATATACAATAGCTTGTTTTGCCAGAATTGTCTGGGTTGTGGTTTTCTCCTTGATAGTTCCTTCATTTTAGGATATTGTTTTCTGATTGATTGCCTGATATGAGCAGACATAACATTAGATTATATTCTACAAAAGTGGAATTGAAGTTTATTAATACCGTATAATTGAAGTAATATAAGCCAGTCTGACTATTGATAGAATTGTGATTCCCCAAATAGAACCGTGCTATGATTTGAGACTTTCCTGAACTCCGGGTTCTTTGAAACATTAGTAGGATCCTTCACCCTATTCTGACTGATATGTCAATTTCCTCCCTATCTGGACTAACCTACCTACCTACCTGTTGGCAACAATAATTTATGCCCTGCAATAACTTTGTGTGTTGGGCTACTTTTGAAGATGACTCAGAATTTGTAACTGGTCCAGAATGTAATGGTCATTTACCAGACTATTGCAGGACATCTATACAGTACTTAGATTACTAAGCATTATGATAGGTTATCAATAGGTTTCTGGGCCCAATTCAGTCTGTAGTTATTCTTTAGGAAGCCTTATTGAGCCACTAGCATAGATTTTGTGACCATGATACAACAAAAAAAGTTTCTTCCTATCTAGTACAGTCAACCAAAAAAAGGCCTATTATCATCTCCATTCCACCCCCCATCCCGACCCCAGAGTTCGTGGGCCAGGACAAAACAACAGGCCTTTTCCGTAATAGCTTCCAAATACTGGAATATTTTGTAGCAGACCCTAACTTTTCATTCATTTAGAAAGACCCTTTTATTCTTACAAAGCCAATAATATGATTATCATGCAATTATATGCTGGATTAAAAGAATATTTCATAACATTTTAGTTTTGGTTTCTTGCACTGCCCAGAATCCTTGTGATTACAGCGATGTGCAAATATTGTTCAATAAATAAATAATGCTCCAGTATGATTAAACCATTATTTCCCACAAAAGCAAAGGTTTTTGTTCATTGTGACTTTTCTATCTGCTGCTCTAAAATTGTGATCTTTAGATGAAAGATAATGCTACCAGAGTACAGTGAGTTGAACTGCATATAAAATTAATAAAATAAAAAATAAAGTAAGTAAGTAAGTAAGTAAGTAAGTAAGTAAGTAAGTAAATAACATGCCTGGAATTCTTAATTAAAGTGAGTTCTTACTTTCATCCTGGATATTTGAATTCTGGAGCCTAGAAGACTCCAGAATTAGAGGTGGAATATCTTACCAAATTGAGACAGCAGCAACAGTTGTAGATAGAATAAGATGTGGTTTGGAGAGATTTCTTTTGGTCTGTTCAAGTCGAAATTAACATAAGATCATAGAAAGAAGTCCCTCTCTCCTTTCCACTTGTTCCAGGTTTCATTTTTCTCATAGGCAAGAAAGATAGTTTAGGAATTTTGTTGCTATACAGTACCAAAAGACAGTCTTGAACTTACTGTTAAGGGTCCTAAAGGAAGCACAATATCTCTACCGATGATGCTATACGGGAAGTAAGGGAGAACTTTTGGCTATTCATTATAGACCTATGTGAAATGCAGCTCAGATATGACATGGTTGATTTTGTTTTGAAGCTTTCCAATGAATCAATACAGGTAATTCTCAACTTAAGATCATAACTGGAACCAGAATTTCCATTGCTAGGCAAGGCAGTTGTCAAGTGACTCACACTCAGTATTGTGATTTTTTGTGCCATTGTGATTAAGTGAATCACTGCTGTTAAATGAATCACAGTCATTAAATCCAGCTGCCGCATCACCTTTACTTGTAGGTACCATCTGGGAAGGTTGCAAGTGGCGATTCTGCAACTGTTGTAAACATGCCAGTTGCTAAGCAACCAAATTTTGAACACAGGTCTGCAGGGATGCCGCGGTATATGTAAGTGTGAGAATTGGACATAAGTAACTGCTTTCAGTGCCATTTTAACTTTGGTTGTTTGCTAAAGGGATAGTTGTAACTTCAGGACTATGTGAATTTATAGGCAAAATGAAACTAGATTAATCTGTAACTATGTTCATCAGCTTGCACCTTAAATTTGTAGTGATATTTTGTGCACTTTAAATTTGCAACAGCAATAGCACTTAGACTTACATACCACTTTACAGAGCTTTACAGCCCTCTCTAAGCGGTTTTGTAGAGTCAGCCTATTTCCCCCAACCATCTGGGTCCCCATTTTACCAACCTCGGAAGGATGGAAAGTTGAATCAACCTTGAACCTGGTGAGATTTGAACTGCCAAAATGCAGGCAGCCGATAGTTAGCAGAAGTGGTCTACAGTATAGCACTCTAACCACTGCACCACCGAGGCTCTGTGATGTTCTATGTTATCTTGCCCCACTTTTGGGGGGATAAACTAGAAGGTTCAGAATGCATTATTAGAGAAAACAGATTGCTTTACTACCAATTGAAAAGCTAATTTCTTTCATTTTTTTCTTTTGTATTTGCATTAACCAGAGGTATGACAATAATATTAAAATATGATTTGCAGGAATGCTCAGAGAAGCGAATGTTTGGAGGGACATTTCCTACTTTCCCCTTTATCTATTACTATGACAATGAATACGACATCAAGAGGAGCCTTCAGAGAGCAAAGAAAAAAGTGCAAGGTATGATATACACTGCTCAAAAAAATAAAGGGAACACAAAAATAAGACATCCTAGATCTGAATGAATGAAATACTCTTATTAAATACTTTGTTCCTTACATAAAATCACACAAAAATTATCAATGGAAATCAAATTTAGCAACCCATGGAGGTCTCGATTTGGAGTTACACTCAAAATTAAAGTGGAAAAAAACACTACAGGCTGATCCAACTTTGATGTAATGTCCTTAAAACAAGTCAACATGAGGCTCAGTAATGTGTGTGGCTTCCCAGTGCCTGTATGACCTCCCTACAATGCCTGGGCATGCTCCTGATGAAGTGGCAGATGGTCTCCTGAGGGATCTTCTCCCACAACTGGACTAAAGCATCCCCCAACTCCTGGGCAGTCTGTGGTGCAACGTGGCATTGGTGGATGGAGCGAGATGTGATGTCCCAGATGTGCTCAATTGGATTCAGGTCTGGGGAATGGGAGGGCCAGTCCATAGCATCAATGCCTTCGTCTTGCAGGAACTGCTGACACACTCCAGCCACATGAGGTCTAGCATTGTCGTGCATTAGGAGGAACCCAGGGCCAACTGTACCAACATATAGTGTCACAAGGGGTCTGAGGATCTCATCTCGGTTCCTAATGGCAGTCAGGCTACCTCTGGCGCGCACATGGAGGGCTGTGCAGCTCCTAAAGAAATGCCCCCACACACCATTACTGACCCACTGCCAAACTGGTCATGCTGGAAGATGTTGCAGGCAGCAGAACGTTCTCCACGGTGTCTCCAGACCCTGTCACGTCTGTCACATGTGCTCAGTGTGAACCTGCTTTCATCTGTGAAGAGCAAAGGGTGCTAGTGGTGAATTTGCCAATCTTGGTGTTCTCTGGCAAATGCCAAACGTCCTGCACGGTGTTGGTCTGTAAGCACAACCCCCACCTGTAGACGTCGGGCTCTCATACCACCCTCATGGAGTCTGTTTCTGACTGTTTGAGCAGCCACATGCACATTTGTGGCCTGCTGGAGGTCATTTTGCAGGGCTCTGGCAGTGCTCCTCCTGTCCCTCCTTGCACAAAGTTGGAGGTAGCGGTCCTGATGCTGGGTTGTTGCCCTCCTATGGCCTCCTCCAGGTCTCCTGATGTACTGGCCTGTCTCCTGGTAGCACCTCCATGCTCTGGACACTATGCTGACAGACACAGCAAACCTTGCACAGCTCGCATTGATGTGCCGTCCTGGATGAACTGCATTACCTGAGCCACTTGTGTGGGTTGTAGACTCCGTCTCATGCTACCACTAGAGTGAAAGCACCGCCAGCATTCAAAAGTGATCAAACCATCAGCCAGAAAGCATAGGAACTGAGAAGTGGTCTGTGGTTACCACCTGCAGAACCACTCCTTTACTGGGGATGTCCTGCTAACTGCCTATGCTTTCCACCTGTTGTCTATTCCATTTGCACAATAGCATGTGAAATTGATTGTCAATCAGTGTTGCTACCTAAGTGGACAGTTTGATTTCACAGAAGTGTGATTGACTTGGAGTTACATTGTGTTGTTTAAGTGTTCTCTTTATTTTTTTGAGCAGTGTACATATAGATTTAGTGATTTTGCTTTTATTTTAAAAAAAATCAGGTTACTATTACGTTTACTGCCTCTTTTAACTTAATCTAGGATGGGTAACCTTGCTCAGAAGGCTTCATGTGGTCCCCAGCACTCCTATCTGCAACCGCCCAATAACCCACAATCATGCCAAAATTTAGTGTCAAATAGTCAAGGTCTAGTGGCACAATTAAAAAAAAAGCTGGTATGAGAATATGTTGCCTCTGATTAATTTCTGACCTTATTTCTACCTTTGAAACCTTTCAAAGTCTGTGGAAGCCTCAGCCATTTTCCTTCCAAATTTTGACCGCATAACCTAACAGCTGTTTTGTGAGAATTTTAAGGATGGAAATGGAAGCGTTTCAGATGCCAAAATGCCAAATATTTCCATTTACACCAAAAAAAACCACCATAGACCCTTTAAAAATGTAAACAAATAAACATCAACCTGATTTTTGCTACAAGCGCTCAGCACTTCCAGAATGTCAGAAGGCCAAACTGGAAACTAGTTCTTTATAGTTTGTGTAATCTCTTTTCTAAAAAGAACAATACTTCATGTGTGTAATATCTGATCTAGATGGCTAACAATCTCATAAAATAAAAACTTGAACATTAACAAAAAGGTTCAAAAGGAATCCCCCCCCCCAAATGTACCAAAACATAGATTGATATTAGAATTAGAGCTGACCAAATCACGGTAGGATTTCCGAAATATAGTGATAGCTATCAGAAAATCACCCTTCCAGTGGCAATCTTGTAAGAATAGATCATATGGCTGAGTTGATTTGATCATGGTTGAGTTGAGTGAACAGGCAGATGAATACAAGTGAAGATAGTCCCTTAGAGTAGAGCTATTTAGGACCTTAATGACAGCATTCAGCATCTTGAATTGCATCTGGAAGCAAACTGGGAACCAGCTCAGCTCTTGAAGAAGCAGGGTCACCTGGGTGTATCAGGTTATAAGTCAGCTATTGATTCCAAAATGTCTTCAAGAGCAGATCCAAGGTGAATGAATTACCACAATGGAAAGAGGAGATAACTAGCATACAAGCGACTGCCCAATCCAGGAATGTCCACAAATGGTGGGTTGGAGATAAAAATAATGCAAAGGCTTTCCAGTCACAAAACCTCTAGATTGTGAACTACCTTTGAATGGGAGAAGACAACTTGGTTCATTACTCTCTGTCTCAGAGAGTGTCAATCTGAATCTGTTCTTCTAGGGACTGAGTGAGAGGTTCTCACATTGCATGTATGACTCAAGGCCCAAATATATGACTATCAGCTTTTGAATCAGCAAGGACAGCTTTATTTATTAAAGCTTTGGTTCAATATATCTATACAATTGTTATACTGAGTATTGTTATACTGGGAACTGTTGCTTTCTGTGGTGATTGTGCCCATCAGGGACAAAGATGCTAAGAGAGATGAATGTATATTTGATATGCTCTCCCCTTTCAAAAATGAAGTCTAACTTTCCTCATCATAGAGGCCCTTCGGATGGGGTTATCTTTCCCCAATAGGAAATGAGATACTTTAAAAAGAGCTGCTAGGTGGCATTTGGCAAATGCAATCAAGACAGCAAAATATCTCCTTTCTACTATTTGAATCACAACTATGTAGATTCAAATACCATCTGGTCAGTTACATCATCTAATCAGATTTGTGATGGGTTTTCTTCCAGCAGTATTTACTGGTATGTCCTGCTTCATCTCCTTGAGCTCCTCAATAAGTCAAGAATTTGCAGTGAATCTGCAAAAAGGAAATTTTTAGCTTATTTGTAGTAATAGCAATACCACTTTATAATGCTCTCCAAGCGGTTTACAGAGTCAGCATATTTGGGTCCTCATTTTACCCACTTCCGAAGGATGGAAGACTGAGTCAACCTTGAGCCTGGTGAGATTTGATCTGCCAAATTGCAGGTAGCCAGTTGTCAGCAGAGGTAGCCAGCAGTACTGCACTCTAACCACTGCGCCATGGAGGCTCTTGTAGGTCGTCTCCTCTCAGGATTGTCTCACATGACTTTCCAAAATAAATTTGTTCAAATTTTTGCTTAAAATAGGTGTTTGTATTTTATCAAGAATCACTTGATTTCAAAGATATTCTAATTTCTAATTACTTTATTGGAAGATTTACCCAATTTTGGTATCGGATATTTGATTTGAGGTTTCACACTCTGAGATCAAACATACAGATTTAGCAAAATGGCTCCCATCTTGGTGTCCGCTAGATGTTATGAACTGGAATTCCCTTGGGTATTACATCCATTTTATCTGGCTTGATCCGTTATCAGTGTGCTTCTTGGTGTGTTTTTTAGAAATTACCTCTAAAATTGATAGATATGCAAGAGTTTATTTTATTACATTTATTTTATTACAAACAGGATATATATAAATTTTTCCAATTAGGGAGTAACAAGTACAGTGTTCAGTATTTAAGAGAAGTATCATCAAGTGTTTTTATTTTGCAGAACTTCAGGACGCTGGCCTTCTAACAAAGTTTCCAAAAAGACCACATACAGATTATGATCGAGAAGAGCACAAACATAAGAAAAAGAGGGAAGTTTGGAAGGAACATGGCAAGAGAGGAAATCATAAGAACCTAAGGAAAAAGTCTCATGCAGATCTAGTCAAAGAAAGGAAGCGTAAGAAGGAAGTTCGGAACAACTATATGATAGAAGAATGCTTTCCTAGAGGTGGCCACGTGAACGCACATAAGAGGTGCAGAAGGAAAACTCATCATCATCAAAGTGTTGGCTTTTTGGCAGCTGGCAAAACTGAAAATCACCGAGTTTCTATGGAGTCAGCAAAAAGGCAGAAGAGAAAGAAAAAGCAGAGGAGCCACACAAACTATAGTTGTACCAGGGATGAAAGTTTATTTCTTATCAAACAGAAGAAAAAGAAAACGACACTGAAAGCCAGCTTGATCTGAGGTGGAACTTTATTCCTTCTATTACAGTACAGAGTGTGTCTCAGTAACCATTCCATAAGGAGACATCTTGGTTTGTAAAGTTATTTATGCATTAGAGGTACATTATTTGATAAATGTTTTTATAATTCCTGCATTAGATGGACTATAGAGGAAAGGGGTGGGGAGTGACAAGATGAAAGCAATTTTTTTTAAAAAAAGGTTCCTCAGTTGCACACACTCTTTGTAAATCTGTGTCTCAAAATACTTCTGCTTAATGCATACAGTTTATTTGCACGCAAATTTTGAAGGAAAAGTAGACAAATTGACAGGTGACCCAGGTATGGATACAAGAACAAATGGAGATAACCATTTCACCTGCTTAAAAGAAGAGACAAAAAGAAAAAGTGTAAGTGATTTGTGTTTACAGGCCTTAGGAAGGTGTAGCGGTATCATGTTTCCTCTGCTGATTTGTTTTGAAAAATGTGTGGAATGGATTTAAGAAACAGGGAAGGATGTTGTAGGAGAAATATTATTTGCTTCCTAATTTATTTTCTCAGCAGAGTGTTTCAGGATGTGGCCATCTTATGCCACATTCTTAGATAGGATTATCGTCAAATTTGCCAAGGACTTAGCACTGTAATTTGCTTTGACAGACAAGGTGAGTTTTTGTTCAAGTGAGAAAGTGTAAGCTGCATTGAAGTCCAATTTTTAAAGTAGATAATCACGTACGGCTTTTTCATGTTTCTGAGAAATAAATTATTTTATAACTCATTTTATTACAATGTGGTATTTTTGTACTTTGAATTGCAATTCAAAATTTATGTCTGAAAAACATTGCAATACCTAAAGGGAAAGTAACCATTTTGAAGCTCACTTTTTTTCTTTTTCAAAATCAAGTGTTTCGTCTTCTTTCTTTAATACTGTCAATTTCATGTGATCTCCAGTAAGACTTCAGCTTCCCAAACGTGCTGCTTTTTTCACTCTTGTTAATTTCTATGTAAAAAGATGCATTTTACATAAGGGTTGATTATTAAACATTAAAATGTTGTTTTTATACTGAGTCTGTTTTTTTTTAGCAAGTTAAAATAACAAGTAATCAAGATATGATAATAATAAAACATATACCATCTTTGTCAGGCACAAGAAACCAGGGACCAAGATTGTTCAAATATCTAGAAATTTAATCCATGCGAGTTCACTACAAGAATCTGAACTACTGCCAATCAAGGCGAATTGGCAGTAGATAAGAATGGGGCTGGACTTAGATCTCTCGTGGGCTTGAAGAGACTCAAAACCAATTACAAGCTTGATCCCAGTCTTGGACTCAACTTGATCATCTCCTACACCCTTAGTACTACTGCCTGGAACATCTAATGAGTAACCTATCCATGTTATAGTCTAAAGTTAATAGGACTTGGTATGTAAACCAAATTGTGGTTATAAGTACACCATAGGAAATTTACAAAAGAAAGATACTCTTGCAGGAATATTAATATAAATGTTCTCTTTTGCAAGGCAGAAGGTGAAATTCAGAAATTATAGATGAAAGGATTCGGCTTTGCAATTAATGCTTGAAAAGTAATTCAGCTGAGCATTAATATTGGGCAGGACAGCATTATACTATCCAACAGTGAAAGGTGAATAGCAACATGCAGAACAGAATGAAGGGAAATCCAGTTGAATGCAAAGAAGTGATACCATCAAGGTAGGATGATGAACTGCATCATAAACTGAATATAGGACACTACGATTCTAATTTTAAAAAATAGAATAATCCTTTACATATGTTTTTGGTTTCTATTTTTATCTATTCAAATCAATATTATATCCCACCAACCCATTAGAAATGGGTATGAATATGTTTGTCTTTTTAAAACTGTCTTAGTCTTTACCTTGAAAGTGTCTGAGGCTAGTTCTTATCTCTGAAAAAAAGCATTGCAGAGATGCACCCAAGGCCTGACTTGAGGGAGTCTACACTGCAAGTATAGCAAAAGAGAAGAAACAGGCAAAGCATGGTGTCTAGAATTCTTTCCAATCCTATTAACCAGCAGCAGCCTGAGCAACCATAAATATTTTCTTCTGTATTATGGACTAGCGTATTGCATAAGCACAACATACATTTCTGCTTCCTTGTCTTTGTCTTAATTTTTTTCTGATCTTATACACTCTGGAAGCACATAGTCTCCTCTGGATTTGTGGTCAAAAGTGGGGGGATGGGCTTAGAATAAGAGCAGTTGGCAGCACCCTCTGTCATTTCCTAAATAGGAGTACATTTAGGGGTGTTTTTTTTAGGGTACATTTTTTTTTCTCCACAACCCCAGTTCGGTTCTAGCTCACTTTCAAATTCAGTCTTTTGTTGATTTCTCTGTCCTCCACTCCCAGTGGTCCTATTTTCTTTTCAGAGTGGAAGCCCAGAAGGATAGACATGCTGCCCCCTTTTGTATATTTTCTTAACAGAATAACAGAGTTGAAGGGAACCTTGGAGGTCTTCTAGTCCAGCCCCCTGCTCAAACAAGAAACCCTATATCATTTCAGACAAGTGGCTGTCCAGTCTCTTCTTTAAAACCTCCAATGATGGAGCACCTTTAACTTTTGGAGATTGTTAGGGATAACGTTTACCCTAACTGGTTTAGGTAAAATAATAAATATGTTATCATGGTTTGTTACTTAAAGTGTCTGCAACTTTAACTATAGGAATGTAATTAAGGGAGTGGTTGTAATAGCACCATAAAAGAAGCAAGACAATGGCAGCATGCTCTCTCTGGCTTGGTGATCCCTAATTAGTGGATGGTTTGAAGACTGCGTTTTTCTCCTACTGGAAAGGGAGAGAGAAAGGACTGATTTATTTGTAAGTGAACTGACATTGGATATTCTACACGGACTTTGCTAATTGAATATCCTTGAATGGGCTGACTAAAACGATACATGACTAGTGGACTGTTATTTTGACTATGCTATAATCTCTAAATGGAATAAACTATATTTTTGATAGCACAAGCGTATCTGTTATTTTTACTGTATGTTAACAAACATACAAACTTATCTCACTCATTTATCTGTGTGCCTATCTGACTAACGCTGCACATTCTGTTTGGCTTGTCTCCTTAACCCTGGTTGGGGAACACAGGATTAACACTGGTTATGGGCCCAGAGGCTGCAAAGTCAGTTTAACTAGGATAAAACAGATTTATGTAAAAGTGAGAGTTTGTGTTGTTATACATTACAGTAAACAGACAGCTGTGTTTTATTAATTATAGTTTTATATCCATATAAGAAAACATGGCACAAGTCAACCTACAAAGTTTGTCCCTTATATCCAAGCTGGATGGAACAAATTATGTATCATGGTCTATAAAATGTAGTCTAATTCTACGAAGAGAAGGTCTGTGGAACATAATTGAAAACCCACCAAACATAGAGGAATGGAATCCAGAGATTGAGGAAGATAGACAAAAGATAAAAGACTTTAAAAAGAAAAATGAACACGCTCTTTTCATAATAGGACTAACACTGTCTGACCAGCAACTTGTTCATATCCGTGAAGAGCAAACGGCTGTTGGGTGTTGGCAGAAGCTGAAGAGGATTTATGTCCGAGATAACGTTGGTGCTCACATAAATCTGACACGGAAGCTTTTCAAGACGCATCTCCAGACGAATGGTGATATGCTGAGTCATTTCAATTCTATAAAAAGCATTTTTCAAGAACTGCACAAGAAAGAGCTTATTTTCTCTGAACTACACCAAGTCTACATAATTCTGTCTTCACTAGACGTAAGTTTTGATAACTATGTCACTTCCCTTGAAATTTTGCCAAAGGAAAGTTTAACTTTAACTGATATAACTGGCAGATTGATTGAAGAGGCAAGAAGAAGACTTGAAAGGGATCAGTTAAGGAGGGAGCAACCTCAAAAAGAAGATAATGAATCTCCTACTGCATACGCAATTAAAAAGTGTTTTAATTGTGGAGGAAGAGGACATTTGGCAAGATTTTGTAAAAAAGCAAAGCGGCAGAACGCTGGCCAGAATACTAAAAGTAACCAAAAGAAAAATTTAGAGTTAGCCATGTATATTAATGGAGCTGTAAAAAATAATTTATGGGTGGTTGACAGTGGAGTATCCCACTGTATAACAAATGATAACAGAAATTTTATTAAAATGTCCAAGAGTACACAGCAGATATCGTTAGCCAATGGCTGGAAACTGAAAGCTAAAGGTCAAGGTATAGCATATTGTTCTTTCATAAAAGAGAATGTAAAAATGTTATATGTACCACAACTTAAGTTTAATTTAATTTCAGTTAGAATTTTGGTTAAACTAGGATATGTAGTTACCTTTAAGGGAGATAATTGCATAATTGAAAAAGAAGATAAGAAAATTACTGCATCTTTAAGAGGTGAATTATATGTGTTAAATGATAATGTTTTAGAGGTGGCTAACACGGTTTATGATAATAAGAAACCTCATGATGAATGTATTCACTTGTTACACCGACGGCTAGGACATTTAAATTTTAAAGTGCTTAAGAGAACTGTTTAACTATCTAAAGGAATAAGTTTAAAACCTTGTCATAAATATTTGCAATGTTTTGCTTGTAATCAAAGCAAAAGCAAGGTCATACTGGCAAATAGAGTTGATGGATTTACTACCAAAGAGCCTTTAGAGGTCGTATTTGCCGATTTAATAGGTCCGAAAAAACCAAGTGTAGGAGGAGCTCGATACATATTAAGTATAATGGACCATTATTCTAGATATGAGTTTTGTTATTGAATGAAGAGCAAAACTGAAACGTATCTAAATCTCTTTAATTGGATTAAATTTGCAGAAAGGAAAACTAAAAAGAAATTAGCAACTCTTATAACAGATAATGGTGCGGAATTTACAAATAATAAATTCCAGAATAGACTTAAGATGTTAGATATTCAACATAAAAAGTCTGCACCATATAGGCCACAACATAATGCCTTTATAGAGAGACGAGGCCAAACACTACAATCAATGGCACGTACTATGTTGTCTGATTCAGGATTACCTGACAATTTGTGGGGAGAAGCAATAATGTGTGGTAATCATATATTAAATAATGTTGTTAATTCAACAACAGGTGAATTACCATTCACACTGTGGCATGGTACAAAACCTGATTTAAGTTACATGCACACATTTGGAACACCAGCATGGGTGCATATCCCTTCACAACTTAGACAAAAAGGACAGCATAGAGCTAAAAGATTATTTTTTGCAGTATATGAATCTAATCATAGATCTTATAGATTCTGGGAACCAGGTACATCTAGAGTTTACACCAGTGCTAGTGCTAAATTCCTAGAACATGTAGGATGGAATAGATTAGAGCAAGATTTAAATAATGAAGTAATTATTGAACCCTACAAAAGGCAGAAAGAACAGACTAGTTATAAGAAGAGTCCAATTAAAGAAGAAGTCCACGAAGAACAAATAGGACCAGAACAAGAAGAAACAGTTAATCAGGAAGAGTTAGATAATCAAGAACAGTTAATTAATGAAAGTCCACCTATAAGTCCTGTAATACCTAGACGTACTACACGTGTAACTAAACCACCTGATAGGTATCAAGCAAGTATAGTTTGCCAAGTAACTAAAGTTCCAACTAGTGTAGATGAACTTAGGATGTATCCTGCTAAGGATCAGGAGAATTGGCAAAAGGCAATGGAAAAAGAACTAAATTCATTAAAGGTAATGAAAGTATATGAAAATGCCAAATTACCTCCAGGAGAAAAATCCATTGGGTGCAAATGGATAATTTAAAGTAAAAACTGGAAATGATGGGACTGTTTCCCATAAAGCTAGGTTGGTAGCTCAAGGATTTAATCAAACTGCATCTGATTACGATGAAGTTTTCACACCAAGTCTTAAGGCAACATCTTTGAGAGCAGCTTTAGTGTGGGCAGCTAAGAAAAACTATGTCATTAACCATTTAGATGTAGAAACTGCTTATTTGCATGCACCATTGTTTGCCAAACTGATGATCAAAGTCCAAAATTTGATAAGTCTATATATCAATCTTTGATTGGTAGCTTATCATATATAAGCAATTGGTCAAGGCCTGATATAGCTTATAGTGTTAATCAGCTGGCATGTTTTAATTCAGATCCACATCAATGTCATTGGCAATCATTAAAAAGAATTTTAAGATATCTTAAAGGAACAATGAACCATGCATTGTATCTAGAACCAAAAGGTGATTTGAGTCTTAGTGCCTATGCAGATGCAAGTTTTGCAACTGACATAAACACTAGAAAATCAACATCTGGGATGGCTATATTATTTGGTAAGACACTAATAGGGTGGAGGTCAATCAGACAATAGCATATTAGCTTGTCCACGATGGAAGCGGAATTTTCATGTCTGTCATTACTATGCACTGACTTAATTTTGTACAGTTATTATTAGACATGGGTGTAACTGTTAAAGATTCCATTATTGTGTACGAGGACAACCAGGCAGCCATAAAGTTGGCTACTAATATAGCTGTAAAAACTAGATCAAAGCATACTGATTTAAGATACTTAAATGTTAGAGAATCTGTAAAGAATGGGCTAATTAAATTGGAATACTGCATGACAGAAGAAAACATTGCAGACCAATTTACAAAAGCTCAAGGAGTAATCAAGTTTAAAGAAAGTTGTAAATACTATAATTTAAAAGTGTAAATAGTTATATTATTATTATTAACCTAAAAGGGGAGAATGTTAGGGATAACATTGTTTGCCCTAACTGGTTTAAGTAAAATAATAAATATGTTATCATGGTTTCTTCGTTAAAGTGTCTGCAACTTTAACAGTAGGAATGTAATTAAGGGAGTGGTTGTAAGAGCACCATAAAAGAAGCAAGACAATGGCAGCATGCTCTCTCTGGCTTGATGATCCCTAATTACTGGATGGTTTGAAGACTGTGTTTTTCTCCTACTGGAAAGGGAGAGAGAAAGGACTGATTTATTTGTAAGTGAATTGACATTGGATATTCTACACGGACTTTGCTAATTGAATATCCTTGAATGGACTGACTAAAATGATACATGACTAGTGGACTGTTATTTTGACTATGCTATAATCTCTAAATGGAATAAACTATATTTTTGATAGCACAAGCGTATCTGTTATTTTTACTGTATGTTAACAAACATACAAACTTATCTCACTCATTTATCTGTGTGCCTATCTGACTAACGCTGCACATTCTGTTTGGCTTGTCTCCTTAACCCTGGTTGGGGAACCCAGGCTTAACAGAGATAAGCTATTTCACTGAGTAATTGTTCTCACTGACAGAAAATTCCTCCTTAATTCTTAAGTTGGATTTCTCTTTAATTAGTTTCCATCTATGGCTTATTGTTCTGCCTTCAAATGCTTTGGAGAATAGGTTGACCCCTCACCTCTTTGTGGCAGATATTGGAACACTGCTTATCACCCTTCGTCCTTCTTTTCATTAAACTGGACATACCCAATTCCTGCAACTGTTCCCCATATGTTTTAGCCTTCAGTCTCTTAATCATCTTTGTTGTTCTCTGCACTCTTACTAGAGTTTCAACATATTCCTAATGTTATGTTTTGAGCATGGGCAAGAAAGAATGGAGACAAGCCTCTGAACGGTGAACTTCAGCTCTTTATTTACATCGTGACTTCTCACTTAAACAGCAGTTGAACCCGCCTTATTTAGGCAAACCCTGTAACTTTTAACCAATAACGAGCTAGGAACGCTAGCTCAAGAACCAATAAGAACTCTCTGTTAAGGGCCAATCGGATTCCCCGGAACGGGCCAATCCGGTCCGGCCGCTTAACAGCCAATCAGATGTGCAGGGCCAGAACCCTGCACTTACTCCAAGCTTACACTTTATTAATCTTATTGCATACACAACACCTAACATTCTGTTAAGTTGGAAAAAATAAAGAAGCCTGCTGCTGAACTGGGGAGGAATGATAAGGTTTTGCAAAAGGGAATTGTTCAAATGATGGTGTGTATGTTTGTGTGTGTGGAGCAGTGGTGGGATTTGATTTTTTTTTACTACTGGTTCTGTGGGCATGGCTTGGAGGCTGTGGTTTGGTGGGCATGGCAGGGGAAGGATACTGTAAAATCTCCATTCCCTCCCCACCCCACTAACCTGCTTTCCAGCTCCATTCTCCTGTGCAGGGCAATAAAAGAAGACCCAGCCGGATCAGCTGGGACTCAGGAAGCAGAGAATAGATGGGGGGCAGGGCCAGTCAGAGGTGGTATTTGCCGGTTCTCCAAACTACTCAAAATTTCCGCTACCGGTTCTCCAGAACTGGTCAGAACCTGATGAATACCACCTCTGGTATGGAGGACATTCCTTTCCATTTCCTCCCCCTTTTTATTCATTTAAAAGATAGCAAGAGGCAATTTTAGCCAAGCTGTAAAAGACTGATAATGATACCTAATTGGGTAATGAAACATCTGCAAGAAAACAAGCGTACTCAGAGGTCACCAAGACCCCCCACAGTATCAGTTTCCCAACTCCAAGCTTTCCAAATTGGTTTGCAATCTTTTGTGGGCAGGTCTCCAATCCCCACTGAAAACCTGGCAGAAATCTGATGCAAAAGTCCAAACTGAGCATTTTTCCCCTTGTTCTCTCATTCTTAACCTTAGAACAACATTAAACATAATCTTAGTGACAATATATGTTTAATACATGTGTGCCTAGTGATATGTCCTTCATCTTCCTAAATGCTAGAATTCCTGTTTAGATTTTTAAGAAGGGATTAAAGAATTTAGTGGTCATTTTCCATGTCTCACAATTGGAGCAAATGTGAGACATGGAAAATGACCACTAAATTCTGCAATCCCTTCTGCTGATAAATAAAGTTATTTGTAATTGGAGCAAATACAAATAACTTTATTGCTGTCATTTACCAGCAGACACAACTAGGACAATCAGCAGTTGGTCTGGAACTAGCTGATGACCATTGGACAGATATACCTTTGATCTTTGTCCATCTGATACAGCCCCATTGCCAATCGCATTCACATATTAGGTTCCATGCTGCTTTTTCTTTTGAGTGAGTCTTCTTCCAAGTCTCAAACTTGAAGATCTCATGGACTTTATCCTGCTCAAGACAAACCTCCAAGCAGTTCCAAACAGCCCAGTTAGTTTTAGGATCACTAGCAATTGTTATTAGGATTAGGAACAATAAGCCATTTTAAATCTGTAGCAGTCTACCATAATTTTCATGACAAAGTTGCTGCTTGTCATAATTCTCTCTGAAGTTAATGTGTTATCCTGGATTTTTAAGATTCTCATACAAACTCACACACTTTTAAAAAGACACTGGATGACACACACCCAATCTTTGTAAGTCTGGTTAAAAGCATACAACTATTATAAACTCCCAAAGAAAAAGATCTGATGACCATTAATTGAGGCTAGTTTAAATTATTTGTTTAAAAACCTGTCATAAGTCAGTTCTCAAGAAACAAGCTAGAAGCTATGTATGTATGTACATGGTTTTGTACAAAGGGAAAGGTGCTGGGATTTTTTTAAGCAATGTTAATTAGATCTTTCAACATCTCAAACACCTTCCCCAATAATTCAACTTCTTAATTATCCTATAAATGGCTTGATGGTTACCTAAAAATACAGTTTTTATTCTGTTCTTTAATGCTTGCACTGATTCTAAGCTTAAGGAAGCAAACTTACCCCGTGACTGAGCAACCACAAGCCTAAATCTGTCTTTAAAAAGCGTTCTATTGGATTTTCTATGCACTGTAGATTTTCATTCCATGTTTTAATTTTTACTTTAATTACTAAATTTTTAACAATAGATCAACGTAACCCCAAGCTTTTAACATAATAATGTAAATGTTGGACCTTAAAAGGAATTAAGTTTGCTTTAGGAAACTTCTTTCATTAAAAGCTTCAAGAAATGCCTTTGAAAATAGTACATGTGTGTGGGTCTATGTATTTGGGTGCATATGTGTATGTTTATGCCTGTTCTCATGTTTATTTCTATAGATTAAATAAGGATCAATAGATTTGAGGTTTTGATAAAATACGGTTAGCATCTATTAACAGTTTCAATGTCTACTTTTAAAACTGAAAGGTGCTTTATCCACTACTTTGATCGTTCGTAGCCACAGTATATTTACAAGTAATAAAAATAAATCTAGAAATCTGTAACATACATTATATTCATATGCTCTCTTTTTCCAACAACCATTTGTAATTCTAATCAATAGATATATACCATGAATGTCACATTTGTAATTTCAAGAACTGAGGTACTAAAGATATTTTTCTCTTCCATATTAATAGAATAGGTTTGAATATTAAACAAAAGATAATATTTCCAGTTTTGATTACTGCCTCATAGGTAGTAATCAAAATCATACTTTCATCAAATTCAGACCATTTCTTTGCTTCAGAGAATTAAGTGAGGATATTTGGATCAGGAAAGAAAAAATCTTCAACTCACTGCAAATATTTGAATTAATCTGGAACATACCTGGGTATGACATTTTAACAGCTAAATGTAAGCTTAACAAATATTGATATTGTAAATGTGAAATATAAAGTTCTTTCCTGACTAGCTCAAGAAATTGCTCCCTTTAATAATTTAACTTTGTTCTACCTTATGTATATATTACATAATGCCTTACTCTCCTCAATTTTACATTAATTTTCCTAAATTCAATTCCATTAGTTTCAATCTAACAAAATGTCAAAAAATTAGATAAAGAATGTGGACTCTGCTCCTCTGTCAGTGGGATAACTCCAAAGGTTGAACTCTAAAGGTTGAATTGAATGGGAATAAGTTTGCTAGATAGGCTAGATTTGGTTGGGGATTGTGAAGAAAAGGGTTTCAGAAAATTTCCTCCAATGCATTCTATGGGAGTGGCAACTGGGTACTGGCTTTGGTTGCTGCCAGCTGTTCCATTTAAAAGTTCTCTCTCTCTCTCTCTCTCACGCACACACACACCATTCCCAAACATGTGGCTTTCAGCAGAGGTATTTTTAAGGCATGTGAAGTATCCCCCAAAGTCATGGTTGCATGATTTCCCAACTTCATTTGTGATTTCTATTAGCAGCGGTCCCCAAACTTGGCAACTTTAAGACTTTAAGACAGCTATACTGGCTGGATAATTCTTGGAGTTAAAGTCCACAAGTCTTAAAGTTGCCAAGTTTGGAGACCTCTGCTATTAGCATACATCCACACACTACTCTGGGCCTCTGTAATATAATTGTTTCGTTCTTGTTGTGAATGCATAAAGGTTTAATAAAGTTATCTTGAGCTTGGAGTCAAGTGCAGGGTTCTGGCCCTGCACTTCTGATTGGCTGTTAATGGCAGGATTGGATTGGCCCGTTCCGGGGGATCTAATGGAGCGTTCATATTGGTTAAGTGAGCTAGCGCTCCTAGACTGTTATTGGTTAAATAGTGATTGGGTTGCCTATATAAGGAGGGCTATAACTGCCATTGAGTTTGAACTGTCACCATGTAAATAAAAAGTTGAGGTTCACCGTTCCCGAGGCTCGTCTCCATTCTTTCTCGACCATGCTCCAAACTTAACACTGGCGACGAGGATGGGATGTGGAGACGTCAGAGCTGACTGAACTAAGAAGAACACCGAGCATGTGGCTGACAGCGCTACATGACGGAACCATGTCCGGCGTCGTCGTACCACCCGCTTTGTTCGATCCAGTGCAAGAGGACTGGGAGTCCTACGTGGATCGTTTCCAAATGTTTTTGGAAACTAACAATTTAAAGGATGCCACAACCGGGAAGAAATGGGCGGTATTCCTAACGCATTGCGGGCCAACCGTATTTAAGATGGCTAAAGCACTAGCCAAACCTACAGAAGTGAAGGCGATGGACTAGGACGTCCTCGAACCCCTACTAAGAACTCATTACGCACCGACCGTGCCCACGCTCGTGAGACGGCACGAGTTCTATCAAAGAAACCAGCGAAAAGGAGAAAGCGTAGCCGATTTCATAGCAGACCTCCGAAATCTGGGAGGCCTCTGCAGATTCGCTGATTTGGAAGAGGCACTGAGAGATTGAATAGTTCTGGGACTAGATGCAACAGGCGTGCAGAGCAAGCTGATGGCGAAAGGCGACATCAGCCTTGCCGATGCCATCGCCGATGCTACTGCAGCAGAAGCAACCAGGAAGTCGGCTGCACAATTACGCCACAACCGCGCTCTGGTACACCAACCGACAGGCGACATTTTACCCAAGTCAGAAGGGCAGCTGACAATGGCCCACCACAAGGACCTCTCTTCGTCGTCAGACAGCAATGAAGAAGAGGTCCATCGACTGCGGTCCGACTGGGACCCCTACCCGAAGTCCCTACACCTTTGCGCTGGCTGTGGAGCCAACCATGCCAGGTCCGAATGCAAATTCCACGACGCGCTCTGCCATGAGTGCGGGAAGAGAAGCCACATCGGACGGGTCTGCCGAAGTTTACAAGGACCCGGCCAGGCCTCAAAAGGGGCTAACTATCACCAATCGACAGGAAACTGTCCTGTAAGGCGAGAACCAGTAAACCACTCCTACAGAAACTGAGTTTTGAATCGCCCCACAAAGCAAGAAGAGGCTCACCATACTATCACTATCGGTCATGCCTCTGCCTTGGATGCCAAGAAAATCCGAATTACAGTGGCCATTGAGAACCAGCCTTGCCAAATGGAAGTCAACTCGGGATCGTCCCTCTCGATGGTGTCCTGGAAGACCCTCAAGCAACTCATCCCCACGATCCAGCGCCAAGACCTCCGTTCCCAAAGACTTATTCTTAAGGACTATCAAGGGAATCAAATCCCTGTCGTTGGTTCCAGCTGAGTCCGGGTCTCATTCAAGAATCACACAGTGTACTTACCGCTAACTGTGATTGACAAAGATCGGCCTAGTCTGCTAGGTCTCCAATGGTTCGCGCCACTTGGCATTGAAGTGGCGGCATAAACTGAGTAAGCGGAAGTGACTGGGAGGAGGACCTCACCCATGAATTCAGGGACATCTTCGCGGAAAAATTAGGTGAGTACAAGGGGACCCCAATATCATTCAGCCTTAATCCAAAGATAGCTCCCATCCGCCTTAAGCCCCGTCAAGTTCCGTTTGCCTTAAAGCTGAAAATCGACAAACAACTCGATAAATTAATAGCCCAGGGGGTGCTAGAACCTACCGATCACTCCCCCTGGGAGACCCCAATTGTAACACCAATTAAGCCGGATGGTTCAATTCGAATTTGTGGGGACTACCGGGCCACCCTGAACCACGCCCTACAGCAAAATGCATATCCGGTGCCGGTGGTGCAGCATCTCCTCCATTCCCTGGGGGGTGGAAAAGTCTTCGCTAAATTAGACTTAGCTCAGGCATATCAGCAAATACCTGTTGATGAAAAGACGGCACAGGCACAAACGATTGTGATGCACCGAGGTGCCTTTAAATGTACCCAGCTCCAATTCGGAGTCAGTGTAGCCCCGGGAATTTTTCAGAGCCTTATGGGAGGCTACTACAAGGGATTAAAGGCGTGGTCCCCTACTTTGATGATGTATTAATTGCTGCACCTACAAAAAAAATCTTACGGGATCGTTTAAAATTAGTTCTGCAAAAATTCCAAGACGCCGGTCTCAAAGTGAAAAAGAATAAGTGTAATTTGTGTTCAGATCGTGTCGAGTTTTTAGGGTACCTAATTGACAGTCAGGGTATTCACCCTACTGACAGTAAATTGAGAGCAATAAAAAACGCTCCCAGGCCTCGGAACAAGGCCAATCTCCAGGCGTTCCTAGGCCTCATCAACTTTTATAATGTATTTCTACCACATAAAGCAACTGTCGCTGAGCTGTTACATCGTTTGCTAGACAAAAAAGCAATTTGGTTATGGGGTCATAAAGAAGAACAGGCGTTCCGTAATGTAAAAAAACTACTGACTTCTGACACTGTACTCATGCAGTACAATGAGACTTTGCCGTTAAATATCACATGTGATGCTTCGCCTTTCCGAGTGGGCGCCATTTTGAGCCATGTACTGTCTCATGGTAACGAAGCCCCTGTTGCATATTTTTCAAAGACACTTTCAAAAACTGAGCGAAATTATAGCCAAATCGATAAAGAAGCCCTCGCAATTGTATCTGCCATTAAAAGATTTCACGAGTACGTATATGGCCGGGTTTTTACTATCATGACTGACCACAAACCATTATTGGGGATAATAGCTGGAGATAAGCCGACCCCCTAGATATTATCCCCCAGGATGACTCGCTGGTCAGAATTCTTGGCTGCTTATAATTATCGGCTGCAATACCGCCCGGGGAAAGCCATTCCCCACGCTGACGCATTGAGCCCTACACTGCTTCCAGAAACTCTTGATGATCCTGCACCAACGGTAACCACATTACAGATTGAAACACTCCACACGCCGCCATTAACTGCCGAGATATCGCGAGAGAAACCAGACGTGACCCTACCTTAGCACGAGTCCTAGGCTGGGTAGAACGCGGATAGCCATTGGACCAATTATCGGATGATTTCACACCATTCAAGACTCGATAAACGGAGTTGTTTTCTCAAAAAGGCTGTGTCATCTGGGGTGATAGAGTCGTTATCCCAGAGCGACTCCAAAAAGCAGTACTGAGAACCTTGCACGATGGCCACCCTGGTATCATGCGAATGAAAGCCCTCGCACGAAGCTACGCATGGTGGCTGGGCATCGACAAGCAAATCGAGAATTGGGTTAAAGCTTGTCATAGATGCCAGGAAGTGAGCAACGCCCCACCAAAAGCCATCCCTACCAAATGGGAGACACCACGGGGACCCTGGTCCCGTATTCACCTGGACTTTGCGGGGCCGACCAAAGGCCACACCTTTCTTCTAACCATCGACGTCTACTCGAATTGGCTCGAGATTCACCCCATGACGAACACGACCACCGAAGCAGTTATCAAAAAATTGGAAAGACTGTTTGCAACCCATGGATTACCAGACATTCTGGTATCCGACAACGGGCCCCAATTTACCGCGCTGTCTTTTGAGCAGTACCTGGCTGACCGCGGCATCCGACATGCGCTCACCTCGCCTGAGCACCCTGCGACCAATGGCAGGGCTGAGCGCATGGTCCAATTTGTTAAGAAAACTTTGCAGAAATTAGACTACGATAACATCGACGACAAAATCAACCGAATCCTTTTTCTACAACACATCACACCTCATAGCGTCACCAACAAAACTCCCGCCGAACTGCTAATGGGACGAAAGCTCCGCTCCCACCTCGACCGATTACACCCAGCTTATGAACCGGAAAAACCACTTGGATCCAGCGGCCGATGTCGTACCTTCCAGGTAGGCAATTTGGTATACGCTAAAAACCTATCAGGTGATCCGCTGTGGGTAGAGGCGACAGTGGTTCATGTAAGCGGCCCGAGATCCTACCTTATACAATGCTTTGACGATAGACTATGGAAACGCCATATCGATCAATTATGATCACGGCTCCGGTCAGGCATTTCTGAACTCCCTTATGACCAAACTGAGGGGGGGGGAGATATGGAAGAAGACGAATTTCAATTAGAAGAAAAACCGTTCAAAGGGAACGATAGCAGACTAGAGACAGGAATTGGAACCAGAGATGGGAATAGATTCACCTCAGGGAGTTGCCGAAGATATTGGTGACGACGGAAATGTGAACTCTGAACCAGAGGCAACCCCTTCGCCAAACAACGATCTACCTCAGCGAGATTGCAGCCAAATGCAAAACACACAGCGAAAATCAAAAAGATTAATAAAGCAACCGTCCTACCTTAAGGACTATGTAACTGCGCCCTGTAAACAGAAGCCAGGGGGAAGGGGTGTTGTGAATGCATAAAGGTTTAATAAAGTTATCTTGAGCTTGGAGTCAAGTGCAGGGTTCTGGCCCTGCACTTCTGATTGGCTGTTAATGGCAGGATCGGATTGGCCCGTTCCAGGGGATCTGATTGACCATTAACGGAGCGTTCATATTGGTTAAGGGAGCTAGCTCCTAGATTGTTATTGGTTAAATAGTTATTGCGTTGCCTATATAAGGAGGGATATAACTGCCATTGAGTTTGAGCTGTCACCATGTAAATAAAGAGTTGAAGTTCACCGTTCCAGAGGCTCGTCTCCATTCTTTCTCACCCATGCTCCAAACTTAACAGTTCTATTCCAAAAAACTTTTGCAGGGTTCCATGTAGGGATGAGAGACAAAAAATAAAACATATTCAGATGTTTGTCGCTGGTGATTTTTGTTTTGTGTTGTGGAGAATTTGACTATAATAATCATGCTGAATGAGAGTTTTGCGTAGATAAGATTTTTCCGATTAGCCAGGAAAAAAGTGGTAAGAGGTATTGTTAGATGGTTGCACAAATGGAACATGCAGAGGAATAAACTCGGTAATTTGAACTGCTTCATTCTCACAAGGGCATAACCCTTTGATATAAAATATTCCTTAAGCCTATCCCCAAGAACAGTGGAAGCATAATAGCATAAAAGCTCTGTGATATTTAGTTTGAAACTTTTCGGAACAGTTAGTTCTCTAATTCAGCATATTTGTGTACTATGTATTCACACCCAAGATTCCTTATCCAGTTTATGAACCAAGTCATAGCTTAATATGAGCAGATCTTTTAGGAAAAAATCCCCAGTATCATTAAGTTATCCTCTTTTTATTTGACTTCAGTGTATTCTTTAGGAAAAATTCACATCTGTTTATTATCAGCATCCTCCCATCCACCACCCCATCCTCTCCATCTTTTAATTGGGCTGTTGTATCTGGCTGTCTGTAATATTTTATTTATGATTTTATCTTTGTACAATTTTAATTTTTTTATGATTGTAAGCCGCCCAGAGTTATCCTGAGGTAAGATGGCCAGCCAATACATTTTGTAAGTAGACAGACAGACAGACAGATCCTCACAAAACTTCTCCAGACTCACAACAAAAGTTTCATGGAATGATTAATAGCAATTGTCAAGCTTGGCTATCATATAATCAGTCCTGTGTAGAACATATCCTAGCACAATAGATAAGGCATCTATTACAATTAATTTAGAACTATTTTTAAAAATAACATATAAAAGCAACAGTTTGTATAGCATTCCAGAAAGTTTTATGTAATGCAAATTGCACTTGGATTTTCTTTTCAGGAAATAGTAGTATTAATCAAGCCAGAAAAATCCCTTCCGATACATATTTGGAAATCTATTTCAGGTTGAATAAAGACACACCCCAGAGGAACTGAATCTATGATGTGTAGACATGTGCTTTTTGAGCATATGTTTCATTATATTTTATACTAATACTAAAAGGTAAACTAATGAAAATATTACTTTTTATATTTTTTCATTAACTAGAAATGAAAGGCTAAAAAGCAGGAGTACATGAGTTCAAGTCCAGCCTTAGTCATGAAAAACTGGGTGATTTTGGGCCTGTCACTTTTTCTCAGCCCAACCCAGATCACAAGGTTGCTGTTGTGAGGAAAATAGGTGTTTGGGGTATGTTTGCTGCCTTGGGTTATTTGTAATGAAGATGGGATATAAATAAGTAAAGTTAAAAATAAAAGATTATTTCTCAGCATTGTACATTTTGTGTATGATGTTATTTTTCCGTTAGATCAGATGATTTCTATCCCAGGTTTCCCAACTTGGTGCCTTCCAGACAATTTTGACTTGTACTTCAAAGCAGGTGAAAAACATTAGACTGAAAAAGAATGCCCATGTATTTACCATGAAGTAAATCACAACATTGCTTATTTTACTTACATTTTTCAAGGTTACAGTGACCTGTGGGTGCTTTTCATTATTCCAATAACTTTGTTGACATGAAAAATACGTTTTATAAAAGTAGTGGGTTGGCCACATGATGACTCTCGCTTAATGACCTGCAGGGAAGCAGTTGTGAAATTTCTGAGAGATTGAAATATATTTAAATGGCAAAAATTCAGGAATTACTATTGCATGTAAATGTTGCATTTTACTAATGCATGTTGGTTTGGATATATGCAGTTGGTTGCAGTGGAGGAGTTGCCAAAAATGCCACATTCAGTTCAGCCAACGTATGAAACTCAATTTCATATTACAGGGAATCAAAGCTAAAAAGAAGCCCTCCTTTATGTATCTCTTCCGTTTTCAGCAATGGTGAATTAAATCCTCTATTTAGTTAGCTCTCAAAAGTATCTTTTGAAATCCAGGAACTTATTAAGAATTACAATCTTTGGATAAGGATGATGTCCTGATGTTGTTGAGTCTCAACTGAAATGTATCAGTTCATGTCCTCTTCTCTTTTAAAAACACAAGGCTTTTTAAAAAGACTGAGGTTCTCTGCATTTATGTTCCAATGCCTAGTGTTCCTCCATCTAAAGGGGAAAAATATAAATAAAAGTTGGGCATTATTTCTGAAAGTTACATGTAATTCAACAGTCAGCAAAGCAGTAAGCTAAAATCCTTTCTGAAGCTTGCTGCTTCCTAGACTTGACAAAGGGGCAATTTGCATCGGATAATTATTTTCTATTAAGTGATAACAATCCTGTTCCATATGGAAATAATCTTGTCCAGAGGCCAAATAGTTTATCCAGAATAGGAAACAAGTATTCATATGTGTGAAACAATGAGACGTTTATGTTGCCATTTTGCTGTTCAAGAAATATTGGAGGTAAGAGAAAATTGTTGAGAAGGGGCCAACACTGAGGACAGGGCCATCATAATCCAACAGATCTCCATCTGCCTTTTAGTTTTAAGCATCTAAATGTTAATCAGAGAAATTCAGGTTTGTTTATGAAGCGCTCTTATTCTCTTCCAGATTGACCTATCTTTGGCAATTAAGTTGAGGTGAGAACATGTGTTTTATCCTGACTTTGATGGAAAGGCAAGATAGAAATCCGTGACAGAAGGTAATGCAGGCCCCATGCATTGGTTACTTAGATTTCTAGCTTATAACCAGAGTCTCTCGTGTCCCTTTAAAAATATTATCCTCAACCACTGGAAAGGCTAATTTTTCTTAATTTTAAAAGAACTGTCACATGCAAAAGAAATTATCTGCCGTGCACAAGAGAAATAAGTAATGTTAATGGTTCCCCCAGTTCATTATTTCATTCAGCAGCTTTTGTGTTGGAAATGCATTCATTAAGATCAAATCCCACTTGTGAGGATTTAAATTATCACATGCCCTCTTTTCAACATCAAGACGAGAAGGCTCTGTGTGTGTGTTTTCATAGGCTTCCCTGAGACCTAGCACCTGGCCTTGCCTTCAGCCCCCAGGGCCACAAACAAATCTGAAGGCGTGAGTAAAACAACCCACCCACCCACACACACACACAAAGATGGGCAAAGGATGGAGAAAGGCATTGTGCAAGTGGAAATATTCCTTTTCAACAGGGTTAGAGTTTAAAAGAGTTTAAGGGAAAATTATCTGCCCTTGACCATTCAGGAGATAACCAGGATCTTGCCAAATCTGGGAAGAACAAAAGCTAAGGAACCACAGATGGCTTTTCCTCTCAGTGGGCAGTCTCCATTTTACCATTTTTGGAGGGTTATAGTTTTTTCCTGATGCTGGCTAGCATTCAATGAATCTGGAAAGGAAGTCTGAGACCTGGCCTGTGTAAACTTGTTCCAGTGTGTGCCTCTATATCTCAGTGAGATCCTGTGCTAAGTGGAAAGATGCAGTTCTTGAGGTGAGAGTGATCAAGATCAACTTATTCAAAAAGCAGTGGTTCACTTCTTCTTCCTTCCTTTTTCAACTGTTTCCTAGATCTCTTATCTTGCTATTTATAACAAAGACTTAGAATTCTTCATGAACCAGCTGTGTCACCCACTAAAAGGTCTGACTGCTAAAGAAAAGGAGGGCCATGTGCCTCTTCTTTAGTAAATTAGTGGCTGATAGAAATCCTTTCTATGGAGGAAGGTGGCTGGTGGCAGCAGATCTGGTTGGCTGCTTCAGGAGTTTCCTGGAGAATATAAGGTTGCTAAAAGAAGGTTTGGAGACTCCCTGTGGGAACCAGCAGAAGCTTAAGCCACTACATAGCCTGTTTTCATCCTATTACAAAGGGTGTGTATAAATTCAAATAATGGCATTTAAAAGCCTTTTTTTTTCCCTTGAAGAGATTGGTCCCCTTTTGGGTCAAACCATTGATAAAGCCTTTTGCAATCTAATGCCCCTGGTTACTGTACATCAGAGTACAAGTCATGTATCCTTCACTATAGCTAAGAGCCTCTCCTTCTTGCCAAGTGAGAAACTAAAAACAGGGTAGTTTAGGGTCACTCTTTAACAGAAAACAATCCCCCATCTGGCTGTTCATCTAGACCAGAGATAAAGAGAATGGAGAGAGATTAACTTTGCCCATCAGCTAGTAACCGACTTGGCCAACCAGTCTTCCCCTCTTAAGGTGAGATGTAGTTTACTGATGTAACATTTGCACAGGTGAAGTGATATAAGCGTGTGTAAATGTGTGTTCTTTGGGAGGGGTGGATATGATGATTAAATAGCCATTCCATCTGGGGGATTGTATTGGTGATATGAGAGAAGAAAGTATTGTAAAATGAATATGGATCCCTGGGAAGAAAACATTTGCACAATACCAGCTGTGTCACCACAGTGGTGCTTCTCCAAAACCTTATCAACTCTTTCTTGTTATTCCTAACTCAGCAAGTAACAGCATCGCAAAAAAGGCATTAAGAGTTGTAAATCTAATCTTACGAAGCTTCTCCTCCAGAAATATTTAATTGCTAACTAGAGCATACAAAACTTTTGCTAGACCAATACTCGAATATAGCTCATCAATCTGGAATCTGCACTGTATATCGGACTTTAATACAATTGAGTGAGTCCAGAAGTATTTCACAAGAAGAGTACTACATTCCTCTGCTCGCAACAGAATACACTATATCACCAGGCTTGAGATTTTGGGCTTGGACAACCTTGAATACGCCGCCTACAGAGGCTTAAGTGTAGCACACAAAATTATCTGTTATAATATCCTACCAGTCAATGACTACTTCAGCTTCAACCACAACAATACAAGAGCACACAACAGATACAAACTCAATGTAAAAAGCTTCAAACTTGATTGCAGAAAGTACAACTTCAGCAAGAGTGGTCAATGCCTGGAATGCACTACCTGACTCTGTTGTTACATCCTCTAACCCCCACTCCTTTTATTCCTAACACTATCCACTATTGATCTCACCCCATTCCTAAGAGGTATGTAAGGGGCGTGCATAAGTGCACCATCGTGCCTCCCGTCCCTGTCCTATTGTCCCTTTTTATTTGTACCTATTTCCTGTATTCTTACTCATGCTTATATTATTATCTTGTAAGCAATTGACAAATAAAATAAATAAAATAAAATAAGGTGCATGCTGAACTGGAATACTGTATGCTTAGGAGTAACCACTGTTTGGCTAAGCTACTTTCAGCAAGCAAACGTTTTGTGGGGTGTAGTATTTGGGAGTAGATGTCATTCCAGAATCAACCATTTTTTTCCTGACTTGCTTACCGGATTAACTATTTGAAAATTGGAATAGGATGCCTCAAAGACATGATCGTAGACCTTGCCCTTGTCATGTAGGCACCTTATTTTTCCTAGAAAGTGAGAGTTGGAGTCAGAGGGTTTAAAAGGCAACACAAAATGGTCAGATGTTGTGTGGCACATTATGTGGCAAGGCTGTTGGAAGAATTGTTGTTCATTTGGAAGAAAAGGAAGAAACTGCTGCAATGTCTCTATATGACAGGAAAGAATCCAAAGCTTAAAAAGGAGAGTGCATGACTTCCTGAAACATACCAAATCCATTAATTGGTGGCAGCTCTGATCCAAATATCCCAAAGAAAAAGAAACCAGCATGGCTGTTAACAGTAGAGAACAACTGGAAAATCTGTCTGCCTTTGATGAGTTAGATGCTGGTGGAGATGGAGGTGGGAAAACAAATGGCCCCATAATCTCCCAGCTAAGTGATAGTTAGGAAAACTTTTTCACATGAGGTGGGAAAGAGCAGCATTTAAAGATTTCTTAGCCACTGCTAGAAAAGAAAAGAAAAACTCATACTGTAGAGAAAAAGAAAGGCTGTGGTATTCAGTGGAAAGGAAAGAAACAATATTAAAGTAACAGAAGAGCAATCAGAAAATAGAAGGATGTTTATAATATAGACTTAACCACGAACAAATAATGTGAAACATCCTTTTAGTTTGTGAATAGTTCAGTTTCCTATTAAAAATGGTAGCTTCTTCAGGATCACTTGAGTTTATTGACTTGGGGTTTTTGCCATCTCCAAATCTCAGGCAAATTTGGAATAGTTGGCACTAAAGGAAGAGAAATAATGTTAGAAACCCTATACTGTACCTATACTATAATAGTCTACTGCTAAGGAAAGAAGTCCTGGAGTATCCTACTAAATTGAGAACTTGAAGAGCTTGAACACCTGGTCTTTCACATATTATGAATCCTAATATGGAGGTTATTTTAACTGACTTGGCAATTTATATGCATGGAGAATTTTTGCAAGTTGCTGCATATGTTTACTGTATTAGGGTTTTTATGGCACAAGGACATCTACTCTATCCCCCATTATGGCAAATTTCCAGTTTCCTACATGCAGCGTGGCAGCCACATTTCTGGTGAAGCAAAACCTCTATTGCCAGTGTATGTTTCTGTTCCCTAGCAAGTTCTGTCTCAAAAGGATTACTGCTTTCTCACAAATAATTATTTTGCATTAAAATGTATGATACATATTTAAATATGTATTTGGTAGCTCAAGCAAATACTTAGGTGAATATGCATGTTAAAAAAATTCATATTTAACTAATAGTATAATTAATTGGGAAAACTACTTATTACTTAGGGGAGTGATTCATTCTCAAAAGCGTTTTAATTATGGAGGCTAGAAAGAAAGAAATGGGAGTAATAAGGCTTTTTCAAACAATAATAAAATATTTCAATTATAAATTGTGAGAATTGATATATTTATACTTGAAACCTTTTGATACTGTTTTGAAATCATTACTATCCCCATCTCTCTCTGCCGGCTCCTCTCTCTCTCCCTCCTCTCTCTCTCCTCCCTCCCTCCTCTCTCTCTCCCTCCCTCCTCTCTCTCTTTCTCTCTCCAGACTTTGGCCTTCCAAACAGAGGTGGTATTCAGCAGGTTCTGACCAGTTCTGGAGAACCAGTAGTAGAAATTTTGAGTAGTTTGGAGAACCGGCAATTACTACCTTTGACTGGCCCCGCTCCCATCTCTTCTCTGCTTCACAAGTCCCAGCTGATTCGCTGGGTCTTCTTTTGTTGCCCTGCACAGGAGAACAGAGCTGGAAATCAGGTTAGCGGGGTGGGGAGGGAATGGCATTTTGCAGTAAACTTCCCCCAGGGGTGGGGAGGGAATGGAGATTTTATAGTATCTTTCCCCTGCCACGTCCACCAAGCCACACCCACAGAACCAGTAGTAAAAAATTCTGAATCCCACCATTGCTTCCAAAGGAGGAGTTTGTTCTTGATTAGTGGTACCAGGTCAGTTTCCCATAACTAGTGGTGGAATGCTAGATATGGCACTTGGCTTGCCAATATTTGTTTGATTGGGTAATGTACAAATAATGTACAATCCTACTTTGGGCACAGTATGCAAAGATACTAGAGAATGTTCTAATTTTGGGTAAGATGGGGAAAAAAAAGAAGAAGAGAATATTCAGAAGCAAGGTGGTTGGATTGAATCATAGTAGCAATGAGTGCACCTATGGAATTGCTGAAGGATCAGATTAGGAACAGTTTATCATGGAGAAAAATGTTTCTGGTCACTAAGAGTCATCAACTTCTTGCCAAGAAATCGATCAAATGTCCAGGTGGACTAATAAACTCCAAAATGTCCAAGAGTATATCAATTGCCCAAAGCAGAATCAATAATATGAGAATAGGAAGATACCAGAAGAAAATATTTTGCTTTGGTTGGTTTTAAAACCATTATTCTTTGTTTTTATTCTCGATAGGACCATCTGCTGTGTCACTTGACCTTTGGACATTACTTTATTTTTATGATAAGTTGTTCTGGTGTTGGGGGCAGAGTGAAAAATAGTAAATTCAGGCAGACCAAGTTCATGAGATTAGCATCATACAATATACATGCAGGGATGGCAGACAAGAATGGGGCAGCTTTGGGATCTGGAACCCAGGGGATGAGAACAGATTTGATGCATCTGGACAACAACAAAGACTCAGAAATGATTTTTATTTAAGTTAACTACAAAATCAAGAGCTGATCTAGCTAAAACGTCATTCAAATGAATCCTAGAAAGATGAATAGAAATGTGTAAAATAAGGAGGTTGCAGAGTGCTATATACATTTATCTTAGTGTATGTATCAACTTACTTTGTATTTAAAAGGGCAGCATTCTTGATAGCTACATTACTACAAAGAGCTACTAACCATAGAAAACTGAAGAGCTGATAGCAGGAGAAATGACCTATTTTTCCAAAATTTCAAAAAGCGACTGCCCACATTTTGCTAGAAATTGGAAGTTCGTTACAGACAATTCGTTACAGACAATTACAGACCAGAGACTCATATATGAATAGCAGGCAGTTCTTATTCTGCTGTATTCTGGTCAAGTAGGACCAGCCAAAGAGCCATCTTGCCTGTTGTTTCCCTCGTGGCCTGTTGGACGCTCCTGGGAAGTCCATAAGCAGGTCATTTGAGTAATGGATCCTGCTTCTCAGAAACTGCTCTTCAGAAGGATACAGCTCTCGATACTGAAGGGAATATATACCTGTTGTGTATGTATATAAGTAATAAAGTGTGAGCTTGGAGTAGGTGCGGGGTTCTGGCCCTGCACTTCTGATTGGCTGTTAAGCGGCCGTACCGGATTGGCCCGTTCCGGGGAATCCGATTGGCCCTTAACAGAGAGTTCCTATTGGTCATAAAAGCTAGCGTTCCTAGCCTGTTATTGGTTAAAACGTGACAAGGGTTGCTTATATAAGGCGAGGGTTACTGTTGTTTTATTGAGAAGTCACTATGTAAATAAAGAGCTGAAGTTCACAGTTCAGAGGCTTGTCTCCATTCCTCCCCATCCATTCTCAAACTTAACACTGGCGACGAGGATGGGATTTGGAGACATCTGAACCAACGAAACTTCGAAGAACACTGAGCACGTGACAGACGACGCCAACAACGGAACCATGTCCGGTGGCATCATACCACCCGCTCCATTCGATCCAACCCAAGAGGACTGGGAGTCCTACATGGATCGCTTCCAAATGTTTCTAGAGACAAACAATTTGAAGGACGTGACACCAGGAAAGAAATGGGCAGTGTTCCTAACGCATTGCGGTCCCACTGTATTTAAAGCACTAGCCAAACCCCGAGAAGCAAAGGCGATGGATTGGAATGACCTTGAACCTCTCCTGCGAGGTCACTACGCCCCAACTGTGCCTACGCTGGTGAGACGGCACGAGTTTTTCCAGAGGAACCAGCGAAAGGAAGAAAGTGTGGCCGACTTCATAGCAGACCTCCGAAATTTGGGAGGCCTCTGCAAATTCGCCAATTTAGAAGAGGCACTACGAGATCGCTTAGTCCTGGGATTAGATGCACCAGGCGTGCAAAGCAAGCTGATGGCAAAAGAAGACATCAGCCTTGCTGACGCCATCGCCGAAGCCACGGCCGCAGAGGTGACCAAGAAGTCGGCTGCACAACTATGGCGGAACCGCACTCCAGTACCACCACCGGCCAGTGAAATCTCACCTAGTTCAGAAGGGCAGCTGGCAACAACGCACCACGAGGACCTCTCTTCATTGTCAGACAGCGACGAAGAAGGGGTCCATCAACTGCGGTCTGACCAGGACCCTCACCCGAAGCCCTTATGCCCTTGTGCTGGTTGTGGAGCCAACCATGCCAGATCCGAATGCAAATTCCGCAATGCACTCTGCCACGAGTGCGGGAAACGAGGTCACATCGGACGGGTCTGCCGCAGCTTGCCAGGACCCAGCCAGGCCTCAAAAGGGACTAACTATTGCCAATTGACAGGAAACCGTCCTGTAAGGCGAGAACCAGTAAACCACTCCTACAGAAATTGAGCTTTGCAGAGAGAAGAGGCTCACCATACTATCACTATCGGTCACGCCTCAACCTTGGACACTAAGAAAATTCGAGTCACAGTAGCCATCGAAAACCAGCCTTGCCGCATGGAAGTTGACTCGGGATCGTCCCTCTCGATGGTGTCGTGGAAGACACTCAAGCAACTCATCCCCACAATTCAATGCCAAGATCTACGGTTCCAACGCCTCATCCTCAAGGACTACCAAGGGAATTGAATCCCCATCGTCGGGTCCTGCCGAGTCCGAGTCTCCTTTAAGAAGCACACAGCGTACTTACCTTTAACGGTCATCGATAGAGATAGGCCTAGCCTACTGGGCCTCCAATGGTTCGCGCCACTCGGCACTGAAGTGGCCGGCGTAAACCGAGTCGGTGGCTGTGACTGGGAGGAAGACCTTATATCTGAGTTCGGGGACGTCTTCGCGGACAGCTTAGGCGAGTACAAAGGGACCCCGATCTCATTCAGCTTAGATCCAAAAATAGCTCCCATTCGTTTGAAACCCCGTCGAGTTCCGTTCGCTTTAAAACCGAAAATCGATGAACAACTCAACAAACTGATAGCTCAGGGGGTGTTGAAGCCCATCGATCACTCCCCTTGGGAAACCCCTATTGTAACACCCATCAAGCCAGACAGGTCAATCCGAATTTGTGGGGACTACCGGGCCACCTTGAACCACGCCCTGCAGCAGAACGCATATCCAGTCCCGGTGGTGCAGCACCTCCTCCATTCCCTGGGGGGCGGGAAAGTTTTTGCTAAATTGGATTTAGCTCAAGCATATCAACAATTACCAGTGGATGAAAAAATGGCACAGGCCCAAACTATTGTGACGCACCGCGGTGCCTTTAAATGTACCCAGCTGCAATTCAGAGTTAGTGTAGCCCCGGGGATCTTCCAGAGCCTTATGGAAAGGTTATTGCAAGGAATTAAGGGCGTGGTCCCTTATTTTGACAATGTTTTAATAGCAGCCCCTACAAAAAATTTTTTACAAGACCGGTTAAAATCAGTCCTAAAAAAATTCCAAGAAGCTGGTCTTAGGGTTAAAAAAAAATATGTAAATTATGTACTGACAGTGTTGAGTTTCTGGGGTACCTGATTGATAGCCAGGGCATTCACCCGACCGAGATTAAGTTAAAGGCGATCAAAAACGCTCCCAGGCCACGAAGCAAGGCCGATCTCCAGGTGTTCCTAGGCCTCATCAATTTCTATAATGTATTTTTACCGCACAAAGCAACTGTCGCTGAACCGTTACACCGATTGTTAGATAAAAAAGCAATGTGGTTATGGGGTCACTGAGAAGAACAGGCGTTCCGAAATGTTAAAAAACTGCTCACATCTGACTCTGTACTCATGAAGTATAACGAGACTTTGCCGTTAGTTATAACCTGCGATGCATCGCCTTTTGGGGTGGGTGCCATTTTGAGCCACGTGCTGCCTAATGGGAACGAAGCCCCTGTTGCATATTTTTCCAAGACTCTTTTGAAAACAGAGCGGAACTATGGACAAATTGATAAAGAAGCCCTCGCAATCGTCTCAGCTGTGAAAAGATTTCACGAATACGTGTATGGGAGGGTTTTTACCATTGTGACTGACCACAAACCATTGCTAGGGATAATAGCCGGGGATAAGCCGACTCCCTACATATTATCCCCTAGGATGACCCGAGGGTCAGAATTCTTAGCTGCTTATAATTATCGGTTGCAATATCGGCCGGGGAAAGCATTCCCCACGCCGACGCATTGAGCTTCCAGAGACTCTCAACGATCCAGCACCAACGGTAACCACGTTGCAAATCGAGGCACTCAACTCACCGCCACTGACTGCATGAGACATTGCGAGATAAACCAAGCGCGACCACACCCTAGCACGAATCCTGGGTTGAGTAGAACGAGGATGGCCATTGGACCAAGTATCAGATGACTTCACACCGTTCAAGTCTAGGCAGACTGAACTCTTCTCCCAGAAGGGCTGTATCATCTGGGGTGATAGAGTCATTATTCCAGAGCGGCTCCGTAAAACGTTGCTGAGAACGTTGCACGAGGGCCACCCCAGCATCGTGCGAATGAAAGCACTTGCACGAAGCTACGCATGGTGGCCAGGCATTGACAAGCAAATCGAACAGTGGGTTAAAGCTTGCCCCCGGTGCCAAGAAGTCAACAACGCCCCACCAAAAGCCATGCCTACTGAATGGGAGACACCTCACGGACCCTGGTCCCGAATTCACCTGGATTTCGCAGGACCAACCAAGGGCCACACCTTTCTGCTTACAGTCGATGCCTACTCAAATTGGCTCGAAATTCATCGTATGACGACCACAACCTCCGAGGCAGTCATCAAGGTTCTCAACAGACTCTTTGCAACCCATGGACTACCAGACGTCCTGGTGTCCGATAACGGGCCACAGTTTACTGCACTAGTGTTCGAGCAGTATCTTGCTGATCACAGCATCCGCCATGCACTCACCTCGCCTGTGCATCCTGCGACCAATGGCCGAGCAGAACGCATGGTCCAATTTGTGAAGAGAACCTTGCAAAAAGTAGACTACGACAACATTGACGACAAGGTCAATCAAATCCTCTTCTTGCAACACATCACCCCACATAGCGTCACTGGCAGAACTCCCGCCGAACTGCTTATGGGACGAAGGCTCTGCTCCCACCTCGACTGGTTGCACCCTGCTTATGAACTGGAGAAACCACTAGGATCCAGCAGCCACTGTCGCACCTTCCAGGTAGGAGACCTCGTGTATGCAAAGAACTTATCGGGCGACCCGTTGTGGGTGGAAGCGACAGTAGTACGTGTAACCGGCCCCAGATCCTACCTTGTGCAATGCCTTGACAATAAACTTTGGAAACGGCATATCGACCAATTACAGTCACGACTTACAGCAGCCAGTCTGCAACTCCCCTACGACCAAACTGAGGGGGGGGAGGTACGGAAGATGTGGAACTCCTAGAGAACCCGCTTGAAGGAAACGATGATTTAAATGTAACTCAAGAAGCGGAGCTGGAGGGAGAAACATTTGCGCCTCAGGGAATTGCGGAAAATGTGGGCAATGACTTGGAAGTGAACTCTGAACCAGAGGCAGCCCCTCCACCAAGCGGCGATCTACCTCAGCTGGATTGCAACCAGTCAATACAAAGGAAATCCAAAAGACTGAAAAAACAACTGTCCTATTTAAGGGACTATGACTTGGACTAAGGAACCAGGGGGAAGGGGTGTTGTGTATGTATATAAGTAATAAAGTGTGAGCTTGGAGTAGGTGCGGGGTTCTGGCCCTGCACTTCTGATTGGCTGTTAAGCGGCCGTACCGGATTGGCCCGTTCCAGGGAATCCAATTGGCCCTTAACAGAGAGTTCCTATTGGTCATAAAAGCTAGCGTTCCTAGCCTGTTATTGGTTAAAATGTTACAAGGGTTGCCTATCTAAGGCGAGGGTTACTGTTGTTTTATTGAGAAGTCACTATGTAAATAAAGAGCTGAAGTTCACCGTTCAGAGGCTTGTCTCCATTCCTCCTCACCCATTCTCAAACTTAACAATACCCATCCGGAAGACACGTTACTGAGAACCCTATGAAGGTGTAGAAGGCTTTTGAATTAGAACTGCCTAGCCTTGCCACAGTTCATTCCCAAGTATGTCTTGAGCCCAAAAAAATCTCTTGAATGGGTGTATGGCTCTCTTGCTACAACTCTGCATCTGGCATAACTGAATGATTCAGTCACATCAAGCTGATAGGTATGTTGCATGTCACTGCAATAGCAGGTCTGATTATTAGCTACAAATAGGTCTGAATCTAGTGAATCACTTCCACAGCTCATTTTTGTGGGCCTCCAAGAGGCATTTGGCTAGACATTGTGGAACATATAATATGGACAAGATGGGCATTTGACTAAACACCCCACTTACAGTTTTTCTGTTCCTCAAGAGACACCTACATGATTCCCAAAGAGTAATTAATGTAGCCTCATCAATAATATACAGCCTCTTCAATGAAATCATGGAATCTCATATATAATGACGTGGTTGCAAAGCTCAAACTGGCAGCACAACTACATCATTGGAAAGGCTGGGTCCAAAGACCGGCATTGTTTAAACTTGCATCCTAGAGATAGGTCACGGCTAATACCATAGTAACTAGGTTTAGTTACGCATCCTCCTTGCCTGTTCCCCTGCACTTCTAAAACAAGAACATGAAAAGTTAAAGGCAACAAAGCAACTTCCCTCACATGCTAATGTGGCTCTCCATCTAGGCAGTTTTGCAGAAAGGACACAGAAAGGAAAGGCATAGTGACATGGACAAGGAGAAAGTGCACTATTAGACAGACAGACGGTCACTGGGGAGGCTTCCACCTAAAAGCCTTGAAGCAGAATTGTGTGAAGGTACCATTAAATATGTCATTGTTTCACCAAAACATTCAGCGGGCCTGGGGAACCCCAAGCGAGATGGAACACACCAAATGGCTCGTGTGATCTGTTATCATCGGGGTGGAGGATTGGAGTTGAGGGGTGATTTTTCCCCCTGAGATATTGTTCTATTGTACTTTATTAATTTGATTTTTTATTAGTTTTTATTGTTTTTTTATTTTTATTTTATTTTTATTTTTTATTTTAAATATGGTTTTACATTGTATAAGCCGCCTCGAGTCGCCATGGGCGAATAGGCGGCAACATAAATTTAATAAATAAATAAATAAACAAACAACAACACTGCAGATGAATCTGATGCTAAATATCTCCCTCATTATAACAAGCATATTCTACCAGAAACATCTACAATTATGCCACTGAAACTAATGCAGTGGAGGCAGTCCACACATCTTTTGTACATTGCAATCACTTGCAATGAATTGTTGTCATTGTCTGACAATCAATTTGATTGATTTTTTTCTTTGTACAGTCCTGCTTTGGCTGTGGTCAGAGTGTTCTGCAATGATAGTGATGGAGAGTAACCATGTCAGATCCCCTGCAGGAATTAACCCTTATGTTGCTTTAGAATGGTTTTGTCTCCAACACGGTGGGCAGATAATTGGAACATTCCACAAATCCAGGGACAGCATTTGGTAGAAATCGATGTCGTCTCCAAAATATAGAAGACACTGCTCAAGCAGAGGAGTCAAGAGGGGAAGGTTGGTTGTGATGGCTGAAAAATTAGCCCAGAAGGAAGGAAGGAACTTCCAATGCCAATTCCAAGGGAGAGATTCTCAAGCCAGGCCCTAAATGGGAGTACAAGCAATCAGAGTTGTGAAAGGTGTTGATTTCTTTTCAAAGGAGCTACTCTTTAGCTCTGGTTGAAAGGCACTAAAGTAGTGAGAAGGCAGACAACTGGCAACCATAAATTGCATCTCAAATAGTTCTGACTGAAGTCCAGACCATTCATATCTGCTACAACTGTTTCTAAAAATTAAAAAAGTTTATTTAAAAAAAAAATAGCTGAAAGAAAGGAGTTTAATCATTTTAGAAGACTATACCTTAAGGGTATCATTTCAGAAATACAGGCAGAGATTAGAGGGGATTTGTGAGATGATGTTTATTCCCAATTTAGGTACTTTCCATAAATTAATTATAGAAGCAAGCCATAAACAAGGAAGAAATACACTGGGAAATTCTCAATGCGCTAGTCATTTTCATACACTAATATTCATGGCATCTGCCTGCCCTGGGAGTGGGATGGGGTTGTCTCTCTTTTCTCAAAATACACATTGTTAATTCCAGATTGTTTTCGTCTGTGGATTTCATCTCTCAACCTTTGTTATTCTATAGCAGGGAGATATCTCACATTATTGCCAGTTTGTTCAATTTGCCAAGGGTTTGCTCAAATGACACCATTACATGACAAACAATTTTTAAGTGAAGTTCCTCAGAAAGTTAATTCCTTACTTTTCTGATTCCAAAGATCAGTTTTTCCCTCTGAAGAACAAAATTCTGGCCTTCCAGGCAGCTGTAACATTAAACTAATTTTCTCAAGTCTAAAGCTACAATTTCTGGGTTAGATTAAATTATTGCTTATTGCAGAAGAGACCCCCAAGGTCATATACAACAGTTTGATCTTAATATTTCAATAAGCTATAATTTAAAATAGTAACCATTTCATGTCTAACAATAAGCGATGGTACATTTCAACCAACAGTATATTATTCTTTTCCATTTCTTCTCTTCCACTTGAGATGCTTCCTTTCAACCTGCCTCTTATTCGTATTTACAGTGCCTTATGTGAGATTGGGCAATATCATCAGTGAAAGCATTGCTCTCTTATTAACTTACTTTTGAATATGCCCCAAATGAAATATAATTGGGCAAATTTCACAGAGAATGAAAAATTGGATAACTGGCATATCATCTAAAGGGCGGCATTATATCATTATTACTAATATTATTGTTGCTGTTGTCATCATTGTCATCATCATCACAATGTCAAATCACAGCTGCCAATTCTTTAGCTGGTGTTGGCCTTCATACTCATTGTGTTCTTCCCAGGAACCTAGGATATCATAATATATTGATGTAGTATATGTGCGGATGCAAACAATGCGGCTTTTTGTAACTAACAGACGGGAATTTTGTTTCCTTAGGGGGAAAAAAATCATATTTTTATTTTGTCCATATTTGATGATATCCAACTGTAAAATGCACAGATACTTGTAGGTTTCATCCTGATGGCCCCTGATGGTTTGGTCATTTGGCCATTCAGGGCAGTTACTATTTGTTATTTTACCCCAATTTGTTGCTACTGTAGTTAATTTCTGTAGGCCAAATTCTTAAAAATTCTTACAGTGTTCGTCCATGACTGGATTTTGATTTCTGAGTTTCCATAAAGTTTCAGGTCCATATAAAGCACATGTGATATTTTATTAGTTTTTGTTGTTTTGTTGGTTAGCCAAGTTTTGTTGTCTTTAAAATCACTAAAAGTGGGATCATAGCAGTGACAAATGATAAGGGTAATAATTAATCACCCTAGAAGTTGACTTTTCCAATGTTGATAATACCATGTATTTCATTTCCAACAATTTCATCTTCCATTGCTTCATTATTTTTCTGTAAACTTTCTCATGTTTTTACTGACATTAGTTGTTTCCAGACATTTGATTATCCACCTATGTAATAATGAATAAAACACTTTTTAATAGTCAGTCCAGACCATTTGCAATTTTCAAAAACGATTTTATCAGGATCCTTGCACTTCTGCTTTTCCTTTTATCTCTTTTCTATTCTACTTGAAGGATCTTGTTTTCTTCCAAATAATCTTGGATGTTATCTGCATTTATGCATGTAGAGAAATTTAAATATTATATAAGTATTATATTATAATAAGTATATTATTGATCTATATTTTTCTGGTGTTGTCCCTTTCATTAGCTCTTTTTGAATAAGATACATTTTGCCAATTATTAACCAGTCACTGTCTCTCCTTGATGCAATGCTTCATTAAGCTGTTTAGCTATGATTAGATGTAAACTAGTTAGATACTTGAGCTAAAAGCCATGCAATTGATGATTTTCAGGAGATGTCCAGTGTTTAATCCTTTTCCATTTTTAACTATTTCTGCAGTTATTATGTAGTTCTTTCAGTTAATTTTTTTACTAAATACATCTTCAAATGTTTTTATTCAACCAGCATTTTTATTAGTCTTTTTGAATTTCGCATAGATCTTTCTGGAACTGGATTGTTTTCTTTTGGTTTTGTTTCCTATTTTCAGAATTTCCTTTGCCATTTATACTTTGGTAGAATCACTTCTGGTCTGACTGAAATAGCTGATTCTATTTAATCTGGATGATTTAGGTTTCATAATATTCAATGTTCCCCATAGCACTCAAGAAGATATTATTTGTTGCTTCATGATTTCTAAAACTGCTTCTGATGTTAAGTCAATATTTTTATTAGGCTTGTCTTGATTCTTTCATTCTTCAGTTTTTTTTTCTCCTTTCATGTTCTTTAAATTACTTGCATCTGATCTTAATTTCTTTATTTTGGCCTGCAGTCTGATCTTCCACTTTGGGATTGAATGTAATTTTGCTTTTCTAATTTTGATAACATGAGGTTTTTTTCTATAACCATCACTGCTGTCCTGTAGGCAAATTGGTTTGTTTGTTTGATATATATATATTTTAATCCTTGTAAACGTTGTATTCACATTCTTTATTATAGGTGCCAAATCTGTTTGGGGCACAACTTTCAGTGCTAGCAATCTTTGTCTTTCTGTTGGTAAATCTGCATACATATAATTTTCTTTTTTAATGATTGTTGTCAGGGGAGTCAATTAATAGGTGCTTTCAGTGCTGGTCTGTATCGACTCTTTAGTTATTATTTCTCCTAAGTTAACATTTATGTCGTATGTATCAGAGGTTTCCTTTATATTTGCAGTTGTTCTTATCTGAGTTTCTTCTGCTCTTCTACTATGGTTTTGGGCACTTCCTTTTTCACAATTTTTCTCAATCTCTTCAAGTTCTGCATCCCTGAATATATTGTTTGTGGTAAATAATCTCCTTTGATCTGCTAACTGTTGTTCAGTAATATTTGAGTCTGGATGAAGTATTTCAATGTTTAAACCTTCGCTTTCTGTATCCTTCATTTGTTGGTTCCAATTTATAATACAGGTAGTTGTCAACTTATAAAAGTTCATTTAGTGACTGTTCAAAGTTACACCACCACTGAAAAAAGTGACATGGCCATTTTTTACCAGGCCTAGTGATCATGTGGTGACCTGCTTAATGACTGGCATGACTGGTAATTCTGGGCTCAAATATTGTCTTAAGTAGAGGATTACCTCTACTTTTATTAACTCTTTCACAAAAGGAGTTTTTAAGGATGTAAGGATCCCTGCCCTGTCCTGTGTTTTGATTCGTGGCATCTGTGACTCAGGAAGCAGTTGGCTCTTCTAGTAGCGGATGAGATATCAGAAGGAAGGCAAAGCCTGGCATTTCTTCATGCAGCAGCCACTCATGAGATAAGCACAAAGATGTCACAATGAAGGATATGTACTCCTGACATAAATCCTTTTCTTGATCAAGAGGAAGATAATCAACTTTTTAAAGCAATTATTAAAACTAAAAGGCTTAAGTCTGCATAATGTGACAATGTGCAGAACAGTGGAATAAATGAAGGATAAGTGATAAAATGAAAATCCTATCAGGAAGCTTCAGTCTCATTAGATAAGCTGATCCCACACATAATCTAATGTGTGATTTGTGGAGGGAGTAGGCAGTGTAATACCCAAGTGTCTGAATGTATTAAAGCTGCAGGATATTTCAGACTCTTGATAGACCTGAAGTTCAAAGCTTGGGCCCGCTCTCTGAGGCTCATCCCAAGAGAGTGGGGGTCCCTTTGCCACTTACCAACTGGAGAGCCCTGGTTCCCTTCCCAGAAGTATGGAAATTGGTGCAGTTATCATTCATATGAATGCTTTATTGACAACGAAGCCAGAAAACAGACCATGAATGGTAGTTTATTTATTAAACTTGCATGATGTGACCCATCTCACCTGAGGTGACTGAACTATTCTAGATAATATCCTTAACTAGCCAGGCCCTTTCTGGCTATGTTAGGATGCCAACACCCAAACCTTAGTTAAGGTTGCTGGAAATATTGATAGTTGTCCCCAACACATCTGGAGAACAACACGTTGGAGAAGACTGCCATTCGTTTGTTTGTTCATTCATTCATTTATTCATTCAATCAATTTATGAATTTATAAATTGTAAACCTCAATTAGGTTACGCCAAGTAGCGTCCAAAAGCAACAGCCACAGCTGTTATAAGAATCATAATGGCGGTATACTGTACAGTAATATGCAAAACAGAAAAACAGTATAAAATTACTGTAAAAATTATCCCTGGCACTTGGAGATCCACAGCACTCAAGTCCCAAAGCCAAAAATTCAATTTAAAGGATGGAGAATTGTACATTATATACTTCTGCCTAACAATGTATTTCCTTTCTTAGAAGCACATCCTATATCAGGGGTGTTAAACCCATGACCCGCAACCCAGATGCATCACGCGCTGGCCACACCCATGCCCGGTTTAGCAAAGAAAGTCGCGATACGTCATGTGACAACGCCATGAGGACATGAGTTTGACACCCCAGTTCTATGTCAGATACATACTTCTGAAAATACAAGACTGTATGAACTTGTATTATTGTTGCTTTATTTTATTGTTGTTGGTGATCTTCCCAATTAAATTGCTCTCTACAGAATACAAGAAATACAACCAGCCCGTATAAACCTGGGGATGGCTATTGATCATACCACTCTTTGAAGTGAATAGAAGGGCTGGTAGAACAATACTTCTTCTGGTGGACATAATCCAGATAAGCATCCTGTCTGAATTAGTTGATCTCCCACTGTTGTTGCTGCTGCTGTTGTTGTTAGGAAGCTTTTGAGATGCAAAGGTCTCATGATATTCTGGTAATGTAAGAGTCCTGACATGTATATGGTTTTGTTCATTTACATTTTGCTTTAATGACAAGCTGTCTGACCAGCTGCTGAGTGGGAGACCCATTGTTCTCTTAATCTAGAGAAAGAATAGAAGGATTCTCACAAGAATAGAGGATGCTTTATGGCCCTCAGATCTCCTGCATGCCTCCCCAGCCCTTGTGATTTAGTGTGACTCCTCCCTTAGCCTGGGTTAATTTTATTGTGTAGTTGATTCTCCAAAAGAAGAAAACAATGTGATTGGTAGGAAAGAATAATGGCAACATGCCAAGCTGAATAGCTGCAAGGGGGGGCGAGGACAAAATGGATTTTCTGGGGTTGGAGAGAATACAGTAAGTTTTGAAAAATTAGATGTCATCTACTACAACTATGAATGGGACTCCAAGAGGCTAGATGCATTTAGAAGCACACACAGCCTTCAGGATAGAAGCTATTTTGGTGAAATATCTTCAGGCAAGGTATTGCCAGCCTCTGCTGATGGGATCTCCTAGTGTTTGTGCCAGAAAAGCAGCTAATTTAAGATTGAGGGCAACCCATTCCCCTCTTAAGGAATGATGTTGGCTATTTGTCCCCAGCAGCAAGGTCTCTGTGAAGGTTTCCCTAAATATACCTCATCCAGATCAGGGAAATCTTTCCTTTGCAAAACAAAACAAAAGCCTTTTTGCACAGGGACATCTTGTCCTTTAGCTGAGCCTTCCCCAGTTTGGTGTCTTTCAGATTGTTAGACTGCAACTCAACCAGCACGAACCTCAGTTATGATGGCAATTGTCCAACACAAGGGTATCAAACTCAAGACCTGCAGGCTGGATCCGGCCCATGGGTTGCTTAGATCTGGCCCACAGGGCTGTCCTGGAAACAGGGAAAGACCGGCTTGCGGTGCCTCTGCCAGCCAAAATGGAGCTCAGGAAGGCTGTGCGCAGCCGTCCCAGACTCTGTTTTTGTTGGCAGAGGACTGCAGGAGGCCATTGCAGCAAAAAACAGGACCCAGGAGCCCATTTTCGCTGACAGCGCCCTTGGGCCACCACAGAGGCCCTGACACGAATGATGTCATGTTGGCCACACCTACCTATTTCATTCATTCATTCACCCCAGCCTCCTGACTCGAGGTCAAACACAACTCTGACGCGGCCCTCAATGAAATCAAGTTTGACATTCCTGGTCCAACACCTTTTCTTTTTTTAAATAATTTTATTGATTTTCTACAAACAAACAAGACAAACAAAACATTAAAACATCAACTCTCTTATGTACATACAGTGTGTCAGTTGGTTCATCAGTTTTGTGCATTCATTTTGTAGTCTCAATTACAGTTATGTTACATAACAACTCATATTGTCAATCCAAACTTATACATCCTAATATCGCTATTAAAAAATCATTTAACTATACTTTTATTCATTCATGCTTTTTGAGATAACAATACTTTAATTAGTTTATTCTATAACAAATCATATAATCATACCCAATCTATCCTAAAAACACTTTATAAATATGTCAAATAACAAAGGTGAAAGAAAAAATAAAGATATTCCTTGCTGTCTAACATTCTAAATATTCTATTATCATATATTGTCATCTAGCCATTGATAAAAAAGACCCCAAATTTCATAAAATTGTTTATCCTCTTGCTCTCTAATTTCAAATGTCAATCTACTCATCTCAGCACATTCCAATATTTTCTTAACAATTTCTTCCTCTGATGGTATTTTCTCACTCTTCCAATTTTTAGCAAATACAATCCTAGCTGCTGTTAATACATTTACAATCAGATATTTCAAGTCTTTACTGTATGTATCTGGTAAGATTCCCAATAAAAAGAACTCCGGTTTCAAATCTATACGTTTCTTTGTCATTTTTTCCAACCACATGCGAATTTTAGTCCAATATTTTTTAGCGTCCTCACAGGTCCACCACATATGGTAGTATGAGCCAGGTATCTGATGACATTTCCAGCATTTTTCAGATTTGTTCTTAAACATTCTTGCTATTCTTGTCGGGGGAAAGTGCCACCTGTAAAACATCTTATACAAATTTTCTTTATATGCTGTTGACATTGTCATTTTATAATTTTGAGACCACAATTTTTGCCATTTCTCTAAATCAATCCCATACTCAAAATTCTTCCCCCAAACAATCAAAGTTTCTTTAACTTGTTCTTCCTCTAACTTAATTCCCAGTAAATAACCATATAATTTTTTAATCACCTTCTCATCAGTACCCATCAAGATCTTATCTAGATCAGTCTGTTTATCATAGAATCCCTCCGTTTTAGAATCTTCATCATACCTTGAATGTATTTGCGCATATGAAAACCAATTTATCTTTATACCTTGTTCCTCTAAATTTTAAATCGATTTAAGTTCACCCTTTTCATCCAATAGTTCCCCATATCTAACTGTTTGTTCCTTCTTATAAATTATAGGATAGGAAAATGCTCCAATAGTCGACAACCAAACTGGAATTTTCAAATAACATTGTCTTTTTATCTTCTCCCAGTTTAACCACAAAGACTCCCGTATATTATGTCTTCTAAAGTAACCCTGTGTTTTAGTTCCCTTATACCATAAAAAAGCATGCCAACCCAACAGCAAATGATGACTTTCTAGTGTCAACAATCTAGTCTTTCTTAATGTTATCCATTCTTTGACCCACATCAGACTTGCAGCTTGATAGTACAATTCCCAATTGGGCAGGCCAAAACCTCCTCTAATTCTAGTGTCTTGCAAAAGCTTTAGCTTTATTCTCGCTTTTTTAACTTGCCATATAAACTTCAACATAATTTTATTTAAATCTTCAAAATAGTCTTTTCCAAGCCTAATTGGTATTGTTTGAAACAGAAATAGAATTCTGGGTAAAATATTCATCTTAATTGTTGAAATTCTCCCCATTAATGACAATTGCAAGTTTTCCCATTTCTTCAAGTCTGTAGCTATCTGTTGTTTAAGTTTAATATAATTATTCTCTTTTAATGTGCTACATCTTGCTGTCAAATATATCCCCAGATATTTAACCTTATTGGTAACTTGGATTTTCAACAGATCTACCAGTTCTTCTCTCTGTCTCAGTAGCATGTTCTTTGTCAAAATCTTTGTTTTGTTTTTATTTATTTTCAAACCAGCCACCTCACTATATATCTCTATCTTTTCTAATAACTTTGGAGCTGACTTAGCCTTTATTTTGGATATGGGATTGATTTAGAGAAATGGCAAAAATTGTGGTCTCAAAATTATAAAATGACAATGTCAACAGCATATAAAGAAAACTTGGATAAGATGCTTTACAGGTGGCACTTTCCCCCGACAAGAATAGCAAGAATGTTTAAGAACAAATCTGAAAAATGCTGGAAATGTCATCAGATACCTGGCTCATACTACCATATGTGGTGGACCTGTGAGGACGCTAAAAAATATTGGACTAATAGGTCTATAGTTCTTAATTTGCAGTGGGTCAGCCTCTTCTTTTGGAATAAGTGTAATATAAGCCTCTGACCATGTTTTGGGTATCATCTTCTTTAACATAACTTCATTCATGACTTCTAACAATGGGATGCTCAATGATTCTTGAAATGTTTTATAGAATTCTGCCCGAAGCCCATCTGGACCCGATGCTTTCCCATTGTTTTGTCTCTTAAATGCTTCATTTAATTCCATCATTGTTATATTACTTTCTAGCATTTCTTCAGTCTCTTTAGGTATCTTCGGTAAATTAGCATTCTGGAAATACTGTTTGACTTTTTTCTCATCAATATTCTCGTGTTTATATAGTTGCCCATAAAAATCTCGAATAATTTCCTTTTTCTCCTTATTGCCATAACAAACTTGGCCTTGATCATCTATTAGCTTCAGTATTTTTCTTGATTCCTTCTCCTTTCTCAATTTATATGTTCGCCATCTACCTGGTTTATTTGCATCTTCAAAGTAATTCTGTTTAGCATTTCTAATTTTCTGTGCCAATTCTTCTTTCTCTATTAATTCCATTTTATGTTTAATTACATCCAGCTTCAATTTAATTTCTTTTTTCTGTGGCATTTTCTGTAATTCTTTTCCAAGTCTTTTATACTCATCTTCCAAGGCCTTAGAAGTTTGCCTTTTCCTAATATTCTTTTTTCTTGTATAATCTATTATCAAACCTCCAGCATATGCCTTCATTGTATCCCAAACATTCTGCGTTGAAGTATCTTTTTTATTTTCTCTAAAGAAAAAAGCCAGTTCCTTCTCCATCCGTTGTATAAAATCTTTTTCCTTTAAAATAGTATTGTTTAATGTCCATCTTGATCTTTTTTTTTTTGTCCCTTCCATTTAATTGTCATTGGGCTATGATCTGCCCAAGTGCTTGTTTCAATATTTGTTTCTTTAATATTAGATATTAATTCTGTTGAGATCCAAATCATATCTAATCTGGACCATGATAAATGTCTATTTGAATAAAAAGTATATTGTTTAGCTTTAACATTTCTTTCTCTCCAAGTATCTTTTAAAGTTAATTCGTCTGTCATTTTAAAAAAAGATTTAGGGAGAGTCTTTCTATTTTGCTTTGTTGGGGAGAAGGCAGACCTTTGTTTCGGCGATACAGCTGTGATCTCGGGGCTCTGAGATTGCAGCCGATATTTTTGCCCCTGGTCGGTCCCAACGGACCTAAGAGAGGGTGATCGTGAAGGGCATAGTCCTAGGATCCCAGGGATATCGCAAAACCCCTGGTTTGATTTGGGAGAAGACCTTTTGCTGGCGGCGGAGAGGCAGCCTCCATCACTGCTGAAGTCAGGACAGCTCCGGAAAGGAAGTGGCTGGAAGTGAAAGTGTGTCAGCTGGGTGAGAAACTTCTTTTTTGTTGTAAATTCACTGAGATTTAAAAGGGCACCCTGAATAGAGAAGAACCCTGTGAGATTTTATTTTATTTTTTATTTTTTTGATAAAAGCTGTATGAGTGGCATTTTTTAAAGTGATGTCAAATTGAGGCTTGGATTTTTATTTTTTTTTCTTACTTTTTTTTCTTGGGACTTTAGTGTGACTTTGTAGGTAACCAGACTGAATTTTCTCTTACATATATTTTTATGCTTCTTTTGATTTTTTAATTTTCTTTTAGGATAGAGGCTCCTTTTGGCTATTTTTTCTTTTTATAATTTTTTTTTTCTGGCTGGGGGGGGAAGAGTATTAAGAAACTTTGTAACACTGCCAACTAGAGGCTTGAAAATATTTTATTTGAATTGGAGAGAATTGTAAGAAGACTCCTTCTCAAGGACATTTCAATGTGATAAGATAGAGGGAGAGCACAGCGAAATATTATTACAGGTGTTTTCCTGGACTCTTATCAATATTTTAACACTTGAGGCTTGGCTTTGAAGCTAGTGGAGGAGAGAGTCATAATAAGAGCCTTGGACAACTAAATAAAGTGCAGTGTGCTTTCTTATTTTTTTTTTAACTTGTGATACTCCTACTCACCAGCCTCTTTGTAAATTTTAATTCTAGTAATATTCTTCTTTTTGCTTTTTATTTCAAAGGGAAAGCCTCAGAGCCTTTTCTTTATTTTTCTTTTTTTTCTCCTTCTTTTTTTCTCCTTATCTTTACTGGGATCCTTTTGCTTTTTCTATTCATATTTTTGGGCCACTCTGTTTTTTCTTTTTGATTATTGAGACTTCCCAATTGGATTAAGGTGTGAAGAACCTGAAGGAATTTCTTCTTTTTTTCTTTATTTTTGTTCTTTTTCTTCTTAATCAATATTATTATTTTTTGGAGTTTTTTTCTTTCTATTTTTCATTTTTTATGGTGGACTACTTCGTAATTGGATTAGGGTCTAGAAGAACCTGAAGATTTTTCTTCTTTTTCTTCTTTTTCTTCTCCTTTTTCTTCTTTGGTTTTGGGCTTTTTACTATTGGATTTTTCCATTTTGGATTATAATTGGCTATTCTACCAGTTGGATTAAAAGCTAAAAAGAATTTGAAGCTTTTGAAGCATTAAAATGAGCAGGAAACCAATATTATCTGGCGTTTCTACTTCTACCTCTGCCTCCCCACCAGCTGGAGGACAACGTTTAATTCAGACAATGTTGAAGCAAGATAAAGAACAAGAAAAAGTGACTTTACAGATGATTATGCAAGGAATTCAAGATCTCAAGATAAAAACAGACACTATTGAACAAAGAATAGAGAAGACTGATGAAAAAGTGGAAAATATTAAACAAATGATGGTGAAGTATGAGGAGAGATTCAAAAAAATTGAGGAAGAAGGTAAACAAAGAGAGGAGAAGATTGGAAATATTGACAGTAGACAGTGGTTGAACAAGATAAAAGTGGGATGTTGAGGTGGGAGATGGAAAGGTCAGAATTTTATCTCAGATTTCAAAATATAGAAGAAGAAAAAGGACAAAATTTGGCTGCAATAATGATAGAAATTTTGGCAGATGCTTTGGAAATTACAGAGGAAAAGATGATGGATAGAGTAGATGAGGTATATAGAGTTTATACAAGATATGCGATGAGAAATAAATTACCAAGGGAAGTCCATATTAGATTTACTAAAAAATCCATTAAAACACAAATACTACAAGTGGTAAGAGAGAAGACACTGAAATACAAAGGCAAAGAGATTGTGGTTTTAAAACAAATACCCAGAAGAGTGAGAGAGATGAGAAGAGAATATCGATTTCTGACCAAAACGCTATTGGAAAACGAAGTGAATTATAGATGGCTGATTCCAGAAGGATTAATGTTTACATGGCAAGAGCAGAGACATAGAATTGATTCAATTGAGAAAGCAGAACTTTTCCATGCAGAATTTTTTGGAAGGAGAGAAGAGGAGGCAGAGAAAGAGGTCTCATTAATTGAGTTTCAAGAGGAACAATTGGAGACTGAAAAAGAGAAAGGTGCAGTAGGTGGACAGGTGGATAGTAAAGAACAGCGTGAAGTGAGATCCATGAGAGCCATTAGACCTAAATATAAAGAATAACCATGGAAGAGAAAAAATTGATTACAATGGGTTTCCGGTTTTGCGTGGCTTCGGGGCAGCAGGAATTCGTGACAGCTTGCGATTCCTGCTGTGCTAGCCGTCAAGGTACCCCCGACCCAGATGGGTCAGGGGGATATGGCTGCCCTGTAGGGACAGCTGAACAGAGAGGGGAGTCGGACAGGGAGGTGGGGGTGTCGCAGACCCCCCCTTCTCCGGAAAAACCCCTTTTTCCCAAGGCGGTGGATCGGCGGTCAGCAATGGCCGCCACGAAGAAGCCAGCAACCGGGTAAGATTGCGCTGGAGGAAATGTGAAGAGTGAAAGTTTTGTCTGAGCCGGGTCAAGTAACATCCTTCAAATTGCCTGGAACTGAGCTGTTTGAATTGCTGGAGGATACATTGTATCCCTAAGAAGAGCGAAAGCGGCGGAGAAGCTGTTAAAGGGAACTTTCGTTTTTTCTTCACTCTCCCACCCCATGGAAACAGCAGAAATGTTTGGATATATTGGACATCGAAAGTGAATTGTTTTGAGAGTTGAAGCTAAGGAACAAAAGGATTTTTGGATATTGAAAAATTTAAGAAATTGGAAACCCTTGTTGGAGGTATGGATTTCTGATTATTTAAAATTGACATTTTAAGTGGGAAGGGAGAGGAAAAAAAAATTGGAGCAGAAGCTGAAAAAGGAGGAGATTGCCTAGAATCCCAAAGAAAGATATATGGTAATTGGACCTCTTTGACTAAACATTAACCCCAGAAAGAGAAAGAGAAGAAGGAAGAAAAGTATTAACTTTTGGAATTTTTTTTTTAATTGTTTTTGATTAAAAATACTGGTGGTTGTTTTGGGAAAAGTTTCTCTTTTCATAATGGCATTGTTTGTGGATGAACTAAAGACTGAATATCAAAAATATAAAAAGGAAGATTCTTTGGGCGCTTTGTTTCAATTCTTGGAAATGGCGTTATGTACTTATGAAAAGTTGATTACGCAGCAGAAGGACTGGGACAAGGAAGAAGAGGAAGAAGAAGCCATCTTTGATGAACAATGGGTCCCTTCCGGAGAGGAGGAGAAAAAGGATAAGAAAAAGGGGATTTTAAGAATTGTAAAAACAACCAAAGGAGAGAAAAATGAGCGAAAAGGTGGAGGCAAGGTTAGAAAGCAAAGGAAAAGGAGTGGAAAAAGAGAGGAGAAAAAACAAAGGGGTAAAAAGGGCAAGGAGAAGAATAAGCAGGAGAGAAAAGGGGGGAGGAGAGGACTTGGTGGGGGGAAGCAAGATCTAAAGAAAAAAAGTTTATTTAGAGACAATGGGTGAATTTAATTTAGGATAAGAGAGGGATTCTGGAGGGTACATAGGTTTGTGTTTTTATATGTGTATTTAGAGTATAAAATTCATTATGTAATTTTAGAATCTTTTAAACAGAATCCCAAGAAAAATTGTTACACGAGGTACTCTTAAGTTAGGGTAATGAGTTATAGATGTTACTCCAATTGGTGTATAGGAGAAGTATAGTAAAAGAAAAAAGATGAATGGATAGTTGGAAATAGAACAGACAAAGAATGTTATTGAAAATGGTAATAAGATATGGAAGGATATATAAAGGCTTTGTTATGGTTTTTTTTGGATTTTGTATATTGATAAAAGGCAATAAAATTTTAATGAACAAGAAATAATTTGGATGAAAAGGAGAAGTAGGGATAAGATATGAAGTTAAATAGATAAAGTATTGATACTATAATTTGGAATTGTTATGCTCTATTGGTTTTTTACTATTATTTTTTCCTAGAAAAGAATTTATAAGCTGTTATGCCTTGATTCTTTGTGTATTGTTTTTATAAAAATGGTTTTTATATATATATATAAAAAAAGAAAATGATAATAAGATCTGGAAGGATATATGGGGTGAATATGATATTTGAATTTGTGTCTGTGTGAAGAGTTTTAACCCGGGATCAGACAATCTTCAGAAAAAATCTTTTAGTTTTGTTTATGTTTTGTGTTTTGTATGTTTGTGTATTGTGTCTTTTGTAAAATTGTTAAAAATCTTTTTTTTAAAAAAAAAGAATTAATAAAACCTTGGAGGAATGTAATTGTAAACAAGTCAGAAAGAAATGAATATGATGACTATAAAATGGATAAATATAGAAAAGAAATGAAATTGAATAAGAGTAAAGAGAAATAATGAGAAATTTCCTGAAAGATATTTATGTGTCCATATGGAAATGGGATAAATTAGAATTATGTTGTATAAAAATAATGTTTTATCCGACTTGTAAAAATTTATAATGTTAAGAGGTTTTATGTACTTAATGGTTAATGATGTGTTGTTTGTCTTTAAAAATAATAAAATTTGTTTCAAAAAAAAAATTGATTACAATGAATATAAATGGACTCAATTCAGCTGTTAAAAGAAGGAAAACCTTTCATAAATTAGAGAAATTAAAATTTGATATAATTTGTCTACAAGAAGTTCATATTAAAAAACAACATGAACAATTGTTAATACAGTCAAAATTAGGGAAAATATTTACTTCTTTGACTCAGTGTAAGAAAAGAGGAGTGGTTCTATACATTAAAGAGGCTTTCCCAGCAAAACTGATTTACACAGATAAAGATGGAAGAGTATTAATGGTGGAAATAATGGACAATAATATAAAAATACTCTTGATTGCAATTTATGCTCCGAATGATAAACAAGAAGAGTTTTATAAAAAAAACTACACATGAAAATAATTGGATTGGACTATGTTAATATAATTATGATGGGAGACTTTGATGGAATTGTGGACAATAAATTGGACTGGTCCAACACCTTTAAAGGAAAAGTTATGTTTGCTCTTTTGCATGCTTTTTGAGGGAGAGAAATTTCACCTGTGTTTTCAGCCTCCCTGCTGTTCCCCACCTCTTCAGTTTCTTGTCCACAAAAGATGGGCATCAGTTGTTGTAAAACAAGTCTTCCTCCAGTAGCATTAGAGGAGTAAGAAGAGCAATGGATTTGCCTTCTAGAGGTTCTTTCAGCAGCAGTGTCTAGGATAGATAATGAATGTGGAAAATCACTGAGCGTCGGTCAAGAGGGCTGGAGCAGCTCTTTACTTGCCTCTTGGCACATGATGAATCCTATCAACTGGAACCTGTGTTAAACATAGCTTTTTCTAATTAATTACATATTGCTCTGTGTCTCTCCAAAGCTTTTAGCCATGCCGCCAGGCCTGTAGACACCAGTCTGACATTAGCGGTGATGTTAGTGCTGCTGTTCTGCTCATTGTGGAACATGAATGTCACTGAGAGATAAGCAATCTTTTTTGGATGTGACCTTTTTTATTTTTAAAGCTAACTTGGCATTTGCTAAAGGAAAGCTGTTTCATTAAAATTATCTGTGTTTCTTACTGAGCATTGGGCAATCTGCAGGGATGATCTCCAATATATTTGCATTTGGAGAATGGATACATTCCCAGAAGTAATAATAAGAATAAAAATAATAATTATCAACACGTTATCAACCTTGGCACTTTTTTACTTTCCATTTTCCTTGTGTATAGAAAGCGGCTTCAGCTAGTGTTTCCTTGCAGAGGAACTTTCAAAGAGACAACAACGCTCATCGAAACACAAAAATCTCAGGGTTTTCAACACCATTAAAGCAGGTGCTTGCAAACCTTGAACTAGCTTCCACCGTAGTAGTTAAATAAAACAAATGCATCACGGTTACTTAGCTATCCCACTTTACTGTATATCTGGGTTTAGGCTTCATTGTCCTAAAGTAGAGACTGTGTGCTTATTGTCCCAACCAGAATCCCAGAAGTAATTGTTTTTGTGTGAAGGCAGACTCTCACAATAACTAACTTGGATCCTTAATGCTATAAATAAGAAGAGCTTTTTAAACATTGGATTTTGAATAAGGAACCTCTGCCAGTCCAGATGGTATTCTACTCCAATTCCTACCAGAGCCAGGGATGGTGGAAAAAAATGAGCCAGCTGCATTTAGAGAGTTCCAAGTTGCCCAGCACAGATTAGACAGATTAGTTGCCAAACTTTCTATTCCTCTAAGTAGCCAAACAGATACTTCTGGAGAGTGTAAAAGTAGGACACTGTTATTCAGAAGTCTTGCCCTTGAACGCAGAGCCTTTGATTGACATTCAGCCAATAGCGTGAATAGAATGACCAACCTTGTTTTATCTTTAAAGTTATCCAGTGTTCTCTTTCTATGCACCTCCTATTTGGAAGTTTTTTTTCCAAGAGTGCTAAACTCACATTTCTGGGATAAACGTGTGAATAATACTGGCAGAGGAATCTCTGGTGTCTGGTTGCACATCTTAGTGCAGGGTATGAAGAATTTCTCCACTGCTGGGGAAAGATTTGGGGGGGGCGTGTGGGGGTGTAGATATTTTATGCATGGCTCAGGGTGGCAGTGGATGCAGCAGTGAATTGATTACATCAGCATCAACTCCAATGGGCAGGCCAGTGCATGAGAAAGCTGCTTATGATCACCTGGTTCCCTCTGTTGGGTTTCATTTTGCATGAGCAGGCACTACCTGCTCACTTCCTGCAACACGAGATCCTATAGTATTTAGAAATTGCTTCTGCACTCCTAAGAGCATATAGAGGTAATCCTCACTTAGCAATCCTAATAGGGAACAGAATTTTCATTCCTAATTGAAGCAGTTGGTAAGCAAAACATCCCATAAATGCACCACTTAACAGATAACAGATAATCAGAGTTGGAAAGGACCTTATAGGTCATCCAGTCCAACCCCCTGCCCAAGCAGGAGACTCAACATCATTTCTGACAGATCTCCAGTCTCTTCTTGAAGGTCTCAAGTGATGGCGCTCCCACAACTTCTGAGGGCAAGCTGTTCCATTGGTTGATTGTTCTCACTGTCAGAAAGTTTCTCCTTATTTCCAGGTTAATCCTCTCCTTGTTCAGTTTCCATCCATTATTCCTTGTCTGGCCTACAGGTGCTTTAGAAAATAGCTTGACCCCTGAGAGAAGGCGGAGCTTCGTCCCGGCGTTACAGCTGCGATCTCGGGGCTCTGAGATCGCAGCTGATATTTTCGCCCCTGGTCGGTCCTAACGGACCTAAATCGTCCCGGAGAGACGGTGATCGTGAAGGGCATTGTTCCAGGATCCCAGAGATATCGCAAAATCTCTGGTTTGATCCGGAAGAAGCCCTTTTGCTGGCGGCGGAGAGGCAGCCTCCATAGCTGCTGAAGTCGGGACAGCTCCGGAAAGAAAGTGATTGGAGTGAAGTGTGTCGGCTGGGTGAGAAAAACTCTTTTGTGCTGTAAATTCGCTAAGGTTGGAAAGTTCATCCGATATAAAGAAGAAAGCTGTGAGATTTTTTTTTTTTTTTGACTGAAATGGTTTTGAGCGGGGTTTTTTTTTTAAAGTGATGTCAAATTGAGGCTTGGTTTTTTGTTTTTTTTGGGGGGGGAAAGATTTTACTGTGACTTTGTAGGTAACCGGATTGAATTTTCTCTTATATATATTTTTATGCTCCCTTTGATTTTATGCTTCCTTTGATTTTTTAACTTTCTTTAGGATAGAGGCTCCCTTTGGCTATTTTTTCTTTTTTTTCCGTATATATTATTCCTTTTTTCTGGCGGGCGGGGAGAAAGAGCATTAAGAAACTTTGTAACACTGCCAACTAGAGGCTTGAAAGTATCTTTATGTGAATTGGAGAGTTGCAAAAAGACCTCATCTCAAGGACTTTTTAACGTGATAAGATAGAGGGAGAGCACAGCAAAATATTATTGCAGGTGCTTTCCTGGACTGTTATCAACAACACTTGAGGTTTGGCTTTGAAGCTGTTGGAGAAGAGAGTCATAACAAGAGCCTTGGATAAATAACAAAGTGCAGTGTGTTTTCTTATATATACCCCATTCGCTAGCCTTTTTCTAAATTTTAATTTTAGTAATATTTTAGTAATATTTTTATTTTTGCCTTTTATTTTAAAGGGAAAGCCTCAGAGTTTTTTTTTTCTTTTTTCTTCTTTATTTTTCTTTTCTTTTTTATTGGGACTTTTTTGCTTTTCATATTTATGTTTTTGGACTACTTTGCTGTTGTGGTTGTTGTTTGTTTTTGTTTTTTTTGGATTATTGAGACTTTTTAATTGGATTAAGGTGTGAAGAATCTGAAGGAACTTTTTGTTTTTTCTTTCTCTTTTTGCTTTTTCTTTTTTCCTTTTTCTTTTGCTCCTAATCAATATTATTATTTTTGGATTTGTTTGTTTTTTCCTTTCTATTTTTTCCTTTTTTATGGTGGATTATCTCGTAATTGGATTAGGGTCTAGAAGAACCTGAAGATTTTTCTTCTTCCTTTTTTTCTGTTTCTTTTTTGGCTTTGTGTTTTTTACTATTGGAGTCCCCCATTTTGGATTATAATTGGCTGCTCTACCAGTTGGATTAAAAATTAAGAAGAATTTGAAGTTTTTGGAAACATTGAAATGAGCAAGAAACCAATTCCATCTGGCATGTCTACTTCTACCTCTGCTTCCCCACCAGCTGGAGGACAACGTTTAATTCAGACAATGTTGAAGCAAGATAAGGAACAAGAAAAAATAACTTTACAGTTGCAGATGATTATGCAAGGAATCCAAGATCTCAAGACAAAATCAGATATCATTGAACAAAGAACAGTAAATATTGAACAAAGAACAGAAAATATTGAACAAAGAATAGAGAAGACTGACGAAAAAGTGGAAAATATTAAACAAATGATGGTTAAGTATGAGGAGAGATTCCAAAAAATTGAGGAAGAAGGAAAACAAAGAGAGAAGAAGATTGGAAATATTGACAGCAGATTAACAGCGGTTGAACAAGAAAAAGGTGGGATGTTGAGGTGGGAGATGGAAAGGTCAGAATTTTACCTCAGATTTCAAAATATAGAAGAGGAAAAAGGAGAAGATTTGGCAGCGGTAATGATAGAAATTTTGGCAGATGCTTTGGAAATTGCAGAGGAAAAGATGATGGATGGAATAGATGAGATATATCGAGTCTATACAAGATATGCGACGAGAAATAAATTACCCAAGGAAGTCCATATTAGATTTACCAAAAAATCCATTAAAACGCAAATATTACAAGTAGCAAGAGAGAAAACACTGAAATACAAGGGTAAAGAGGTTGTGGTTTTAAAACAAATACCCAGAAGGCTGAGAGAGATGAGAAGAGAATATCGATTTCTGACCAAAATACTTTTGGAAAACGAAGTGAATTATAGATGGCTGATTCCAGAAGGACTAGTGTTTGGGTGGCAAGAGCAGAGATATAGAATTGATTCAATTGAGAAAGCAGAACTTTTCCATGCAGAATTCTTTGGAGGAAGAAGAGAGGAAGTAGAGAAAGAGGCCTTATCAATTGAGTTTCAAGATGAACAACTGGAGACTGAAAAAGAGAAAGGAGCAGCAGGGGGACAGATGGATGACAAAGAACAGCGTGAAGTGAGATCCACGAGAGCTGTTAGACCTAAATATAAAGCATAATCATGGAGGAAAAAAAACTGATTACAATGAATATAAATGGACTTAATTCAGCTGTTAAAAGAAGGAAAACTTTTCATAAACTAGAGAAATTAAAATTTGATATAATTTGTTTACAAGAAGTTCACATTAAAAAACAACATGAACAATTGTTATTACAGCCAAAATTAGGGAAATTATTTACCTCTTTGACTCAATGTAAGAAAAGAGGTGTGGTTTTATACATTAAAGAGGCTATTCCAGCAAAATTGATTTACACGGATGAAGATGGAAGAGTATTAATGGTAGAAATAATGGACAATAATATAAAAATACTCTTGATTGCAATTTATGCTCCGAATGATAAACAAGAAGAGTTTTATAAAAAGCTACACATGAAAATAATTGGATTGGACTATGTTAATATAATTATGATGGGAGATCTTAATGGAATTGTGGACAATAAACTGGACTATATAGCAACAACAACAAAGCAAAATAGAAAGGCTCTCCCAAGGTCCTTTTTTAAAATGACAGATGAATTAAATTTAAAAGATATTTGGAGAGAAAGAAATGTTAAAGCTAAACAATATACTTTTTATTCAAATAGACACTTATCATGGTCCAGATTAGATATGATTTGGATCTCAACAGAACTAATATCTAATATTAAAGAAACAAATATTGAAACAAGTACCTGGGCAGATCATAGCCCAATGACAATTAAATGGAAGGGACAAAAAAAAAGATCGAGATGGACATTAAATAATACTATTTTAAAGGAGAAAGATTTTACACAATGGCTGGAGAAGGAATTGGCTTTTTTCTTCAGAGAAAATAAAAAAGAAGATACTTCAACGCAAAATGTGTGGGACACAATGAAGGCATATGCTAGAGGTTTGATAATAGATTATACAAGAAAAAAGAATATTAGGAAAAGGCAAGCTTCTAAGGCCTTAGAAGATGAGTATAAAATTCTTGAAAAAGAATTACAGAAAATGCCACAGAAAAAGGATATTAAATTGAAGCTGGATGTAATCAAACATAAAATGGAATTAATAGAGAAAGAAGAACTGGCACAGAAAATTAGAAACTCTAAACAGAATTATTTTGAAGATGCAAATAAACCAGGTAGATGGCTAGCATATAAATTGAGAAAAGAAAAGGAATCAAGAAAAATATTGAAGTTAATAGATGAACAAGGCCAAGTTTGTTATGGGAATAAGGAGAAAAAAGAAATTATTCGAGATTTTTATGGGCAATTATATAAACAGGAGAATATTGATGAAGAAAAAGTCAAACAGTATTTACAGGAAGCTAAGTTACCAAAGATACCTCAAGAGACTGAAGAAATGCTAGAAAGCAATATAACAATGATGGAACTAAATGAAGCATTTAAGAGACAAAATAATGGGAAAGCTCCGGGCCCAGATGGGCTTCCAGTAGAATTTTATAAAACATTCCAAGAATTATTGAGCATCCCATTGTTAGAAGTTATGAATGAAGTTATGTTAAAAAAGATGATACCTAAAACATGGTCAGAGGCTTATATTACACTCATACCAAAGGAAGAGACTGACCCATCGCAAATTAAGAATTATAGACCTATTTCTTTATTGAATGCAGACTATAAAATCTTTGCTTCAATCTTAGCAGAAAGACTTAAAAAACATTTAAATATTTTTATTCACTCAGATCAAAATGGATTTCTGCCAAAGAGACAAATTAGAGACAATATGAGAGTAATCTTGGACACTTTGGAATACTATGAGGCCCATCCTGAAAAGCAAATGGCTTTGATATTCCTAGATGCTCAAAAAGCATTTGACAACGTGAACTGGAGATTTATGTTATTATTATTGGAGCAGATGGGTTTCGCTAAAAAATTTATTCAAGCAATAGAAGCTATATATAATAAACAGACAGCAAGGGTAATGATGGAGGGGGAACTTACAGATTTTATTAATATAAGGAAAGGCACAAGACAAGGATGCCCCCTATCTCCTTTGCTATTTGTGTTGACCTTGGAAGTGTTGAATAGAAATATTAGGGATGATAAAAGCATAAAAGGAATGAAAATTAAGAAGGAAGAATTTAAGCTACAAGCTTTTGCTGATGACTTAGCTTTTATTTTGGAAGATCCGCTAGAAACAGCTCCAAAGTTACTGGAAAGGATAGAGGCATATGGAGAGGTGGCTGGTTTGAAAATAAATAAAGATAAAACAAAGATTTTGACAAAGAATATGCTATTGAGACAGAGAGAAGAATTGGCAGATCTTTTGAAAATTCAAGTTACAAATAAGGTTAAGTATCTGGGGATATATTTGACAACAAGATGTAGCACATTAAAGGAGAATAATTATATTAAACTTAAACAACAGATAACTACAGATTTGAAGAAGTGGGAAAACTTGCAATTGTCACTAATAGGGAGAATTTCAACAATTAAGATGAATATCTTACCTAGAATTTTATTTTTGTTTCAAACAATACCAATTAGGCTTGGAAAAGACTATTTTGAAGATTTAAATAAAATTATGTTGAAGTTTATATGGCAAGGTAAAAAAGCGAGAATAAAGCTAAAGCTTTTGCAAGATGCTAGAATTAGAGGAGGTTTTGGTCTGCCTAATTGGGAATTGTATTATCAAGCTGCAAGTTTGATGTGGGTCAAAGAATGGATAACATTAAGGAAACATAGGTTGTTGACATTAGAAGGGCATGACTTGCTGTTGGGTTGGCATGCTTTTTTATGGTATAAGGGAACTAAAACACAGGGTTATTTTAGAAGACATTATGTACGGGAGTCTTTGTGGTTAAATTGGGAGAAGATAAAAAGACAATGTTATTTGAAAATTCCAGTTTGGTTATCGACCATTGAAGCATTTTCCTATCCTATAATCTACAAGAAGGAACAAACAGTTAGATATGGGGAACTTTTGGATGAAAAGGGTGAACTTAAATCGATTCAAAACTTAGAGGAACAAGGTATAAGGATGAATTGGTTTTCATATGCACAAATACACTCAAGGTATGATGAAGATTCTAAAACAGAGGGATTTTATGATAAACAGACTGATTTAGATAAGATCTTGATGGGTACTGATGAGAAGGTGATTAAAAAACTATATGGTTATTTACTGGGAATGAAATTAGAGGAAGAACAAGTCAAAGAAACTATGATTGTTTGGGGGAAGAATTTTGGATATGGGATTGATTTAGAGAAATGGCAGAAATTGTGGTCTCAAAATTATAAAATGACAATGTCAACAGCATATAAAGAAAACTTGTATAAGATGTTTTACAGGTGGCACTTTCCTCCGACAAGAATAGCAAGAATGTTCAAGAACAAATCTGAAAAATGCTGGAAATGTCATCAGATACCCGGCTCGTATTACCATATGTGGTGGACTTGTGAGGATGCTAGAAAATATTGGACTATAATTCGCATGTGGTTGGAAAAAATGACAAAGAAACATATAGATTTGAAACCAGAGATCTTCTTATTGGGAATTTTACCTGATATATATAGTAAAGATTTGAAATACCTGATTGTAAATGTATTAACAGCGGCCAGGATTGTATTTGCTAAAAATTGGAAGAATGAGAAAATACCATTACAGGAAGAAATTATTAAAAAAATATTGGAATGTGCTGAGATGAGCAGATTGACATTTGAAATTAGAGAGCAAGAGGATAAACAATTTTACGAAATTTGGGATCTTTTTTATAAATGGCTAGATGATAAAATACGATAATAGAATATTTAGAATGCTAGATAGTAAGGAATATCTTTATTTTGCTATTATTTTGCTATTTGATATTATATTTATAAAGGATTTTTTAGGAGTGATTTGATATGACTAGACGATTTGTTATAGAGTAAATTGGTTTAAAGTATTGTTAGCTCATTAAGCATGAATGATTAAAAATATAGTCAAAAACTTCTTTCTTTAGTGATATTAGGATATATAAGTTTGGATTGACAATATGAGTTGTTATGTAACATAATTGTAATTGAGACTACAGAATGAATGCACAAAAATAATGATCCATCTGACACACTGGATGTACATATAAGAGTTGATGTTTTTATGTTTTGTTTGTCTTGTTTGTTTGTAGAAAATTTAATAAAAACTTTTTCAAAAAAAAAAAAAAGAAAATAGCTTGACCCCTTCCTCCCTGTGGCAGCCCCTCAAATATTGGAAGACTGCTATCATTTCTCCCCTGGTTCTTCTCTTCACTAGACTATCCAGGCCCAGTTTCTGTAACCGTTCTTCATATGTTTTAGTCTCCAGTCCCTTCATCATCCTGGTGGCTCTTCTCTGTACTTTTTCTAGAGTCTCAACAACCTTTGTTTTATAGTGTGGTGACCAAAACTTGATCTTGATTGTATTGTTAATGCAACTTAGGATTGCATTAGCTTTTTTGGCTGCTGCTGCACACTGCTTAGCAACAGCAGTCCCAGTTGCAGTCAATAGACAAGAGCCTCACACTTCTCCTGCCCTGCTGCACTTGCCTCCATTTCAACTCCCCGCATCTTCCTATCCTCCTCCATCTCTGCTTGTTTGGTTTCACGGAATTCTTCCACTACTGCCTACCCCTGCTGCCTCTTTACTGTTTTCTTCTTTCTGTTCCTGATGAGGCACACCCAGCTAAGGCAATTGCTGACCCATCATGAGGCCTCATGAGGCTTCCATGAAGTCTTACATGGCCCTGCACAAAACTGCATAAGGCCTCCATGAAGGGCTAGCAACTGGGCACATCTCAGCAGCAGCTATAAGAAGAAGACAGCAGGGAAAAGCATTAGCGGTGGAGTGCAGGGCAACCCAAAAGACAGAGATGGAGGGAAGATAGACGAGTAGATCGCACTGGGCTGCCAAATGCTTGAGTTTTGATCATATGGTCGCAAGGGCCATGCAATGGCCATAACTCTGAGGAATGGTTGTAACTACCATTCGTTCAGCACTACTGCAACTTCAAATGATTGCTCAATGAATAGTCATTAAGCGAAGACTACCTGTACTATGTAAAGATACTTGCTAAAACACACAGCACGTCTCTTGGTAAAGCTAAGTCTAATGCTACTAATATGGAGACCTGGGTTTTCAGTGACTGATTCTGAAATTGAGAGACGAGTTGGAGGGGACCTTGGAGGTCTTATAAGACCCTATACCATTCCAGACAAGTGGTTGTCCAATCTCTTCTTAAAAACTTCAGTGTTGGAACATCCACAACTTCTGGAGGCAAGTTTTCCACTGATTAATTGAACTAACTGTCTGGACATTTCTCCTTAGTTCTAAGTTGCTTCTCTCCTTGATTAGTTTCCACCCACTGCTTCTTGTCCTGCCCTCGGGTGCGTTGGAGAATAGCTTGACTCTCTCTATTTTGTGGCAGCCCCTGAGATATTGGAACACTGCTATCATGTCTCCCCAGTCCTTCTTTTCATTAATCCAGACATAACCAGTTTCAGCAACTAAAAAATGAAAGACTGGTGGGGGAAGGAAAAGTCTCTCATCAAACAAACAATGTGTGACATTGGAATGTGCAGGTTGCTTCATTGAGATTTCTGAAGTTGATCTGTAACAGAGAGACATGACCATGGATTCCCTAGAAAAGGATTTGTAGGACTCCCTAGGCTGATAGTGTAGTTCCTGCAGGGGTTCTTGCCCTCTGCATTTTGAAGAGCTGATGAAGATGGTCACCATGTCCAGATTCTAGTCCCTGAAATGTCTTTTTCATTCAAGGGAAGACATCTATGGCCTAGCACAGGTGAGGACGCAAAACCCTAGCAAAAGAAATTGCTCTGCTGGATTGGAAAGATGCTCCACAAAGACCAGAAAAGATGTTGTAGGAAACAATTCCTCGCTGTTGTTCAGGGTCTGTTTTTTTCAAGGTGGAGTGCTGTTAATTCATTTCATGTTGTTGGTTGCGGCTTTGGTTTGATGCGCCCAACTAGCCTGGCCAAATGTCCAAAGGGCAACCTTGACAAAAACCAAAGCAGGCTGCTCAAAATTCTGTTGTTCTTTTTGGCCAAATATTTATACCATCTTTTTCATATTGTTTCTCTTTCACCATGCCATGCTTTGGTGCATTCAGCATCATTCTCATAAATAAAATACACATAATATATTTGAATAAATTTCAAAAAATTGCTTCTAATGTTGAGATTGTTTTTGTCTTCTATAAAATGTAAACATAAGATGTCCTGTTTGGCTGTGACTTTGCTCTTACAGTCGATTGACCTAATAATTGAATTTTAACCTACAGGGGTCTAATTCATGAAATAGCCAAGGCTGTTGGTATAATGCAGGTGCTAAAAAATGGTCACAGGAATGGGATGGATGTCATGGAGACACCTAGTGGTTAAAAATGTCGATATCTTAGATTTATATTCTTGCTTTTTTTCCCCTGAATGAGAAGTTAAGTGTTGTTAAAAACCTTAATACCTTGGGGGAGGAGAGTGCAATTTTTGAAACTATGGCAAAATAATTTTCTCCTGGTGGACTGCTAATGTATGTATTTTATGTATTTTTTCTCCTCATATTTCTTTTCAGCATGTTAACTACCTTTTATATGAGGCTCATAACTATATTTGGTCCCTAAGGTTAAAAAAAGTGAAACTGATTAAATTTCTTTGCTTCAGAGATGGAGATTGAATATCAGTTGTTTACATATTTTGTAGCACTTGACTACTGGGATTGTATAAACATGCTAAATTTATATTTATTTATTTGTATCCTGCCTTTATTGACTTTGTAAATAACCAAATCCTAGTTTCAGTTTTCCAAATAGACGATTCAAAGATATCATCAGAGATAGGTAAAAAAAAAATCAAGATGGCAGCCACGGTGATGTTTTTCCTCCAAGAACAGGCAGGGAAAAAATGGGTGGAGCTTTGATTGCATCACGACAACCACCTTTTTATTTTCTATCACACTCTGGAGATACCCTCGATGCTCCTCACTCTGGTACTATAAATTTATTTCTGCAAATATAAGGAAGACAACAGAAATCACTGAATATACTGCAGTAAATATTCTGGTTGGCCTATACCGATACTTCTGAAGGTCTTTTCCAACTGCACTTACTTTCATTTTTGCCTCTAAGAAATTGTCTTCATTTCATGAAGCAGACCCCATTTCAGTCTTTTGAACTGTACCAGTGTTGCTATAATGTTTGAACAGAGATAACAGAGGGGGATATTTCGCATGGAGATTTTTTTGCTGATTCAGAGATGGGAAGGTAGTATTTCAACTCTGCAGTGGGAAAAGACCCTCATGCCACTGTTGTGGTTTCCAGGAATAAATTGATGAGCCACTGTCTGCATATCTATTCGCTCCATAAACCAGAAACACAGAGACCCAGAGAATTTCTTTGGAACAGAATTCAATAAGTGATTTCCATACTAGCAGTTAGTCATTTGGAAAGCATGTGTACCCCAACATGAATTTATATGAGGTGGGCCAAGAAGAAACCCTGGAGAGGTTACTACTTTTCTTCCCTGCTCTGGTTCTTTTACCTTGTCTTAAATAGATGGCTGTAAAGGGTTTTTCCCCCCCTTGTTATTGCAGTAAAATGATGAGAAAAGGTTCACCGGGTTAATTTCTTTGTTTTGGTTTTGTGTTCTGGTCCAGCAATTAAGGCTAAAACACTTTCAGGAAACAGAAAAGCAACCATACAGCAACTGAATAAAGGTGGGTTCCCTTTTCTGTGGCTTGCAATCTAAACAGTATGTAAGAAGAAAGATAAAGAAAATATGAAAATAATAGAGAATTAAGAAACCAGAGCACAAGCAGATTGAAGAGTAGGGGAGGGGGAGGCAAAGTGTGAAGTGTTTACTATGGCTTCTATTTAATATGATAGAAAAGGGAAAGCCAAGATGAAATGAAAGATGGGGGAAATGAAAGAATGCAGTGTTAAAATAGAGAAATGTGGCCTGGAGATAAGCAGGACGAAGGCCATTTGGGAATATAAAAGAATGTAGTCTGCATAAAGAAAATTAAACATAACCTTGTGTTCTTACTGTAATCAGCTGAAAAAGAAGAATGAAGTACACTCTCTGGTTAAATGGGAAATGATAAGATTTAGTTCTGACAATTCTAGAAATGGCAAAGGTCACAAAGGTCACTTCTCAAGCTCACTTCTTCCTTTGGTGGTGGTCAGAAAATCAATAAAAAGCTGCATAAACTTCTTTAGAGTGATATATAAAGCTTAGGATCCAGAAAGAAAATAAGAGACAGAAATATAGGAAATGATAAATCAAAAGTTCTTTGATAAATTAATGTTGGTTTCAAAGCATGGAAAAGTTATCTGTCAAGTTGTGACACAGGCAACCCTTTGAACAAAATGAAATAAGAAGGCTGATATAAGTATCGGTGTTTTTTTTCTGTTGGGGTTCCTGGAGCTCTCAACGCTAAATCTTGTCATTTCCCTTTTGATCAGTCACTGTGCTTCATTCAAGGGCTGCCTATAACAGGGATCACCAACCTTTTGGACTTCAGGGACCACCAAACTCATAATTTTAAATCCCACGGAATGGAGACCCTGGGAAAATCCCCCCAAAATTCTGCAGGAAAATTCCCCACCCCATTTTCCTACCAATCAATTGTTCTTTACTTGGAATCGCAGGATACTTTCTCGAGCTCCATTCTCAGGGGGACAGAGAGAGAGAGACTTTTGGCTTCAAGCAAGGAAAATAACGGAAGCAGCAGAAGTCTTTCTTTCTCTCCCCCAAACTCTGCCAGGAATGAGACTTTGTCGGTGCAGCCTCTTGGAGCAGGATGCCTTGCAAGTCCCAAAGACTCATTTCTGGTGGAGTTTGGGGAAGAGAAAGAAATACTTTTGCTGCTTTCCTTGAGGGTAACCAAAAGCAGAAGAAGAAAGGAGTGGAAAGAAGCAGCCCGGTGGCCAGGAGAGACACATGAGGTGAGTGGTGTAAGTTCCCACTCTCCGCCCTTTCCCCCCTCATGTTGTTCGCAATGCAAGCGACGCAAGCTTTGTGTTCCCGCAGGCCATGTGGGAGGCGCAGTCTTGTGTTCCTACGCAGCCATTGCTTTGGGGGGTGCTTTGGGAGTGACATTTCTCTGCAGACCACCAAAATTTTCTTACGGACCATCAGGGGTCCCCCAGCCCACGGGTTGGCGACCACTGGCCTATAACATATCAGTTGGCAGGCTTATGACATCATGAGACACTATCTTAGATCATCACTTTTCCCTATTAGCTCGCTCATTGAGATGCACAATACCAACTTGCTTGTTGCCTCTCCTCTTGGCGTTACGGAGCAAAGGGAGAAATATCCTATAGATGTCTGCCAAGTTCAGTTCTCTTTGACAAACTGGAAGCCTCTGAAACCTTTTTCTCCCATAATTTGTTATGAAGAAGTGCATTCTGTTCCAGAAGCAAAGCGTAGTCATGCCATAATGTCCTGTACCCGTGTTGGTGAACCTATGCCCTGCATGCCGGAAGTGGCATGCAGAGCCATTTCCCCCGGCATGTGAGAGGTCGCCCAGAAGAACCCCACTGCGCATGCGTATGCCTGCCACTGCCCAACGGCTGATTGTCGGGTATCTGGTGCACATGTGCAGGGGGCAGAGTTGGGTGCACAGGGACACTCTGCATGCGATGGGATCATGTGCTCATGTGCAAAGACACACGGCCAGCTAGAGTGATTGCATCTGGCTTCAAGGGGAGGAAAGCCCAAAGAAGAAAAATTGCAGGATCCTTTCCAGGCTGATACTGATTAGGACAGGAGGTGAGCTGCAGAGTAAATAAGATGCAGCCAAGAAACCTCCTTTGATCAGCCATTTTCCCAACCTCTGTCATTGGTTAAAGAAGACAGTTGCCTGTCCTTTATCATTTCTGTCCCTTTGACCTTCCTTTCTGCATATAGGATGGGACAGGGGAAGGAAAGTTTGCAATGCCTACAACCTTCAAAAATCTCCCAGAGATTCTGGGATTGTACCTTGAGATAAGCAAACAAGTTTCACATTTTTTTGCATTGTGCTTTTTTATTTTAAATTGGGGATGGAAAACAACTTATACTTAGCTCCCAATGTTCCTTCTGAGCAAGTCTCTATGTTGCATTTTATCTTGACTTTGATATTTGACAATGTCATTAGGTGTCCCTTTTTTCCTTTTTATCCCTTTTGTAAAACAAAGAAAGCAGATCTTTTTAGCTGCTTTTCAAAGAAGGCTGCTTATGGCCTTTTTGCCCTCTGCATTATTCTGGCAGGGCCCTTATCTAATTCTTTCTTCTTGCTTAAATGTGCTTAAATCAGTTGTTCCAATGATGGCTTGACAGAGACTGATAAAAATGTTCTCTGTCTCTCTGTTAAATAAAGTAATTCCCTTTATAATTCCAAACTGGCTGCATGACCTTGCAGTCCAATGTTCCATATTGGGGGGATAATATTCTCATCTAAACGGCCCCTTTTTCCCCCTTCCTTCACTCCCACTTTCCACAATATGATTTTCATTACTCTCATTTGACTTGTAGAAATATATGGGAGGCCTAAAGCTCATGGACCCACAATGCAGATATGGCACAGATGCTTAGTCAGATTGGCTGTGTGTATGTGGTTTTTTTTTTAAAGACAAGAAGAAAAGACCCCAATAGGTTTTCCCAAACCCTACATGTTGCTGCGCCTCTCTCTGCTTATAAGGGGCCTAATTTAACTAGAATGTCATTTTTATTAGGCCTATTCATAATCCTACTATTAAACACAAGGACACATATTTTAGTGTCTTCCCACAATATCTAAATGAAGGGATATATATGTGTTAAGTGTGTGGTAGGAACCCCAAAAGGGTGTCAGTCTGTTGGGGCGCTTTTCAACTGTGATTTCCCTCTGCTAATAATAATTTGGTATTGCCTTCATATTTAAAACATTATCCTTGACACTAAGTCCACCAGAGCAGGTATGCAATGTACAGTATCCTGCTGGACTTTAACCATTCTGACTCTGTGTCCAAATTTTAAACTCTTTCTTAATTATTAGCCCTTTTTCTCCATGTATTTCCATTTTGCTTCTCAGCTTGTTAGTTAGCTTGTTGTTCATTCATAAAGCTCTCTTCTTTTATTTTACTTTATTAATCTGTTTTTATGTCTTTGTGTATCTTGGCTTTCCAAGCAGGCTCATCCCTCTTGGCTTGTTTACACTTTGGAAACTTGAGCTATAGTTTGCTGCTCACTTTCCCTCTGAATTCATTAAAATAAGCCTTCTAGAAGTCCAAAATTTGTTTCTGACTTTTTTTTTCAATTTCAACCATGCTAGTTATGTTGAATTTTTTTTTTTTTACAAAGTGTCTATAATGTTCAGTTCATTAACAATTTCTTTAATCAGAATTAGAACCCCACTTTTCAAAAAATAAAATTGTCCTTAATAGAGATCAATCATTGCTTGGACTGTCTAACCTTAGTTGAATGAGTCTTCATTCAGTTGAATATCATGTCCCTTTTAGCACTTGATGGATTGATTTAGGGTTGATTCACACAAACAGGTTGCTCCAAAACAAGAAAAACACCAGTAAAGAGCACAAACCACCCACAATATTGTTCTCTGTTCAAACCAAGGTCCCTGAGATGGCTTATCCCTCTCTTTTCCTGCTACATATCAAAAAGTACAGAGAACATAACATAAAATCATAGGGGCTCTAAAGGAACTTAGAGGTCTTCTAATCCACCCCCCACCCCCCGCCCAAGGTTTTCTTGAAAACCTCTAGCAATAGAACACCCACAACTTCAGGAGGCAAATTGTTCCATCAGTTAATTTTTCTCACCTTGGGAACATTTCTCCTTAGTTCCAGGTAGGCTCTCTCTTTTAATGAACTTCCACCTTTTGCTTCTTGTCCTACCCTCAGGTGCTTGGACCTCTCAGCTTGTGACTGCCGACCAAGTACTGGTGCAAGCACCCAAGTAGCATTTTCTCATTTGTGCCAGTTTTGAGCTGCTGACCTTTCTTGCCCCAAATATCACATTGATCAAACCTCTTGCTGCTTACTGGTAAGGCAAAACACATACACTCTACTGTTAGGATCCTGAGCATACAGTCCTTGCCCCCATCCCCTCCTCTACACACACAGCTGCACAATCGCCACTGTTCCACCTGCCAAACTATCCTAGTATACACCCACAGACCAAGGCTCCATTGTGCCCAATCTGATCTGCATTTCTTTCTTTCTTTCTTTCTTTCTTTCTTTCTTTCTTTCTTTCTTTCTTTCTTTCTTTCTTTCTTTCTTTCTTTTCTTCGTTCCTTCCTTCGTTCCTTTCCTTCCTTCCTTCCTTCCTTCCTTTTCTTTCTTTTCACCCGAAAATAAGGCTCTCCAAAAGCTCATGGGAGGCACGGCTCCCTCCAACTCCGAGGTTGCCCGGAAGGTAAATGTTTAACCTGGCGGGCGACGAGCACCAGGGGGCGTTGCCGGGCCGATTGCTCCCGCCGGGCCTAGGGTGAAGAGGCGGCGAAGGCTGGACTGCACCAGCCGGACTCCAGCCGAGACGCTCGGATGATTTCGGCGGGGCAGCCGCTCATGAAGGTCTTTGTGACTCGGAGGATCCCCCCGGCGGGGCAGGCGGTCTTGGCTCAGGCCGGCGTGTAAGTGGCTTTGCCTGGCTTCCTAAACGCAAATAGAGGAAGGGGAATCTGTTAGGTTCCCCCCCCCTTCTTTCACCGAAGGGAGTGTGTGTGTGTGCCCGGCTCGTGTTTTTTCCTCAAGGATTTTGCCCTTCGGAAAGACTGCGGCCATTGCGGGCGCCCTCCCCGGTTGGGTGGCTCGCCTTTGAGCAGGCGACTGGAGTAGGGACCGGGGGGGGGGGGGAGCTGCGAACATCTGGACCGCCAAAACCGACGCTTCTCAGCCGGTGGCTGACCTCTGGGGATTTTTGCAGCCCGGATGCGTGTCCAAACTTTTCTTCACGCGCTCGTGAGAAGCGAGTGGGCGCATGTAAACAGAACCGGGGGGGGGGCATTGTAAAAAAAAAAAAAAAAAGGAAGAAGGAAGGAAGGAAGAAAGAAAGAAAGAAAGAAAGAAAGAAAGAAAGAAAGAAAGAAAGAAAGAAAGGCTTGCTTCCCATTAGAGCCGAGGGCTCATTGTAACTGGTGCGGAGCAGGGCCGCTTAAAGGGCCCGCAGCTTCAATGCCTTCTAGCGGGGCTACAGGCGGCGCGGAGGGCGCGGGTTGCAGCAGTCCCAGGTTCCCGCTTCGCTGCTTCTTTCTCCCCGGAGACGGCAGGGGGAAGGGCAGGTATAATAAACACCGGTTCAATCCTGCTCCGTGTTAGGCAACGGGCAGATCCGGCTGAGAAGAGCGTTCTCCAAAGTTGAATTTGAAGGCTCCCTTCTAAGAGAAGTTTCTTCTCCCTTTAGCCTTCTTCCTTCTTTTGCGTTTGGGGATTCTTCTTCTGCTATAAAGACATGGATTGGACCTCTCCTTTTTGCAGGAGCCCCTCTCTTCAGTGTTAATTTAGAGCAGGGGTGTCCCAACTTCGGCAACTTTTAAGACTTGTGGATTTCAACTCCCAGCATGGCTGGTTGGGGAGAATTCTGGGAGGTCAAGTCCACAAGTCTTAAAAGTTGCCTAAATTGGTACAAACCCTGATTTAGTCTTCTAAATTGGTACAAACCCTGATTTAGTCTTACCTTTGCCCATCTAAATTCCTTAAACTACCATTGGCCCAGGTGGATAGAGGCAAACGTTAAAGCTATATGTACTAGCTCTATTACAATTTCCCACTTCTGCCAAAATTATTATCATCCTTCACAGTTGTTGGCCAGTCCAAACCGAAGAAGGTCATAGCCACTCGAGGTCTTCTCTAATTGATCCCTGGGAGTAGAAATTATTGGGAATTACTCTGTGATTGGGACTCAATGTCTAAAATGCAAGTACATATTAATATCTTATTTTCCTTAAATATTTAACTGGGTGAGCTTTGTTTTATCAAAATTGTTATTCATTGTGAGAAGAAGTAGCTGTCTTTTCATTCTTCTTTTCATTCTCTGGGATAGGAAAATAGGAATACCGAATAACTCCAAAGTTAAGTAACTTTGCCCTAAAGTCCCCAAAATTTGTTTTCACAATTAGTTGTCCTTGTTTGCTTAAGCAATAAAAAGGTTGCAGCCTTCAGGACATTGGATTGCTGCTTGATCTAATTTTGGCTTGCCTCTTCCTTCCCTTTTAGTTGCAACATCCAACAGTGGGATTCAGAGGAACCAATCCCACAGGCAGAATTGCTAGCAGGGGTAGCTGGCAAAGATGGCCTCCTGTGTCTCCTGTCTGACCGGATAGACAAGGAAGTCTTAGATGCAGCAGGTGAGTGTGGAGAAGAGCAGCAATATTGCTTGAAAAGGTTGTGTGTATGGAGGTATTTACAGGTAGCCTTCAACTTACGAACGTTCACTTAGCTACCATTCAAAGTTACGATGGCACTGATAAAAGTGGCTTACAATTGGTCCTTGCACATGGCAGCGTCCTCACAGTGGCACTTGGGCCACGGCCTGCATATGCAGTAGTTGCAGCATCCCAGAGTACCAGGGTTGCTATTTGTGACCTTCCCAGCCATCTTCCAACAAGCAAAGTCAATGGGGAAGACGGCAGTCACGATCGTGTGATGTCTTGCTTAATGATATCAACACTTAGCCATGAATTTTCCAATATCGTGGTCATAGGTTGAGGGTTACCTATGTAGACATGAGCTTGCTCACTATCACCAAACTATTACACAAGCAGGGAAATTTTTATTAGCTGCTTTGGTAACTTTTGAGAATAATGCAGTATTTCACTCTAGGAGAACAAAATTGGTTTTCTAATTCCTTTCAGAGGAAAAGCCTCAGATGATTGGGATTGGATCCAACTCCAGCTTTATTTTTCTTCCTGTCTCCTTCCTTCTGTGAAGGATTGCCTCCAACCCCTCAGGATATCTTGCCAGACAGTCTGGATCTGAAAAACATTCCCTGAGCCAGATGTGCTGCTAAATCCCCTCATTTTATGTTGCATTCATATTTCTCTGCTTCTGTGGTATCTGCTGAAGAAATTCTGGCCTTTGTCTTTAAATATAATAAACCATAATGCTGAAGAATTTTAAGCCATGATTCTATTAAATGCTGAACATAAAAGTAATTAATCTCATCCTTTAAATGATGGTTTGTTTACATATAAAAGATCCTGTTGTTCGGACTTCATTTGAATGTGTGAGTAGGCTCTTAAAGTACCTCAGAATAGCCTGTTCTGGAACTGAATATTTATGTATTAGTCTGAATTAGGATTGCACACGTGGAGGTCATCCTGTGGATTTGACTTGTTTATCAGAAATGCCCAATTTACTTTATTACAAAACCTCAGTAAGAATGCATGGAAGGCTCTGTTAATTCCCCTGCCCCCTCCAGATGTTGTATGGGTTTTGGGGCAAAGGGATTTTGGTTGTTGTTCCAGCATTGAGTAGAAGATTCCTCTTGCACAACTCTTGGTTGTGCAAGTGCATAGGTTTTTTGTGATGAGTTTTTACTCCTCACGCATTGACCTCATAAGGTGGCACTTGATTAGTGAGCTGAAAAAAAAAGGGGGGGGGGCGGGGAAGAGACTTGCTAAACATTTGGATTTTTAAAATCCATAAAAAAATGCTGTGGCCATTTTTAAGCCTGAAAATAAAACTGTACAGTTTTCTGTTTGTTAACAATATATGATTTGGACTGTTCACTCAAAATAAGTATTTAAGTCTATTTAGATAGTTATATATTCCAGAAGGGGCTGCAATAACTTAGTGGTTAAAGCTGCTGAACTTGTCAGCTGGAAAGCAGACAGCCTGGGTTTGAGATACAAGCACTGCGCAACAGGGTGAGCTCCCATTCTTGCCCCAGCTCCTGCCCATCTAGCAGTTCAAAAGCACGCAAATGCGATTAGATAAATAGGTACCACTTTGGCATTTTGTATGCCTTGGCATATAGTCATGTTGGCCACATGACTACGGAAATTTCTTCTGACAATGCTGGCTCCCTTAGCTAAGAAACAAGAGATGAGCACCGCCCCCTAGAATTGGACACGACCGGACAGGGGAACTTTTATATATTCCAGAATCTTTCTAAAGGTTTGTGGTTTGCTTTGAATGAACACTAAAAAGAAAACAATCTTTTAAAAATGTTTGATTGAGATAAGGATGGTATTTGAGCATTAGTTGCCATTCCACTGATTGATTAGGATTAGTGGACTTTAATGCTTGAACTAAATTTTTGTTGACTGATGATGCAAATGAAGTTTGTAAACCCAGTTACATAAAAAGTGGGCTTCCATTCATTGGGTCTTTTGATTTTTTTTAAACGTTCATATTAAATCTTACCCAATTTTTCTGTGTCTTATTAATGAACGAGGTTTTTCAAAGACTGAAAAACATCTTTTTTGCTTGCCAACCTTTGACAATATTATGGTAGTTGATTGGGTGATAAGGCTGATATAAACTATTATTTGCCATGCTGTAAATAATATTTGTTTTCAACTTAATGACTTTCATTCTGAGCATGCAGTCTTCTTTTTTTTTTCCAGGGCCAAGCCTCAAAGTAATTAGTACATTGTCAGTGGGATATGACCATCTAGCTATTGATGAAATTAAAAAACGGTAAGTCTTGTATAATTTAAAATTCAGCTATTCTACATCAGAGCAGGGGAGATTAGGAGAGAATTACAGTGGTTTAAGTGATAGAGTTTGCCCAATTTCTTTTCACCACTAAAACCCAGAGTTCTTTTTCCTGGAAAAGCAGCAACTGAAATATATACAATGCAGGTCCAACTTCTATAAAGGAAAGGCTGTTCTTTTGAAAAATCACTAATTGGTTAGGGCTTGGTTAAAGTAGCTTGGGTTTTAAGGTTCAAAAAATTGTGTCCTTTTTAAGAACTGCAGTTTACTTGCCTCAACATACTCAAACCATTTGGCTTTTAAACTATGATTATTGTAAAGTACAAAGCATTTGTATTTTATTACGTTACATACATTCATTTTTAGAAGCCATTTATGTCAACAGGGAAGCAGAAGACTTTCTTCCCTTTATTATTTTCTGTATGCTACATTGACCCATCCATGGCCAGTTCACTCATGCACCTCTTCTCCGATTATATAAATTTTACAAGATAAAACATGTTTGTTGGTGCTTTGGATTACTTTATATGCAAAGGTTTTATTCCAGGGATTACTTCCACTCTTTTATGGGGGAAGAGTTCTTCTGCCTTGACCTACGTACTATATTGATTAAGGTGCTCAATTGCCCTGCTTAAAAGTGCCTGCCTCAAAGAAATGGTGATGAAAATGAGAAGAACAAGCCCCTTTTTAAATTCTAGTGGTATCCGTGTGGGGTACACGCCAGACATCCTGACTGATGCCACTGCTGAGCTGACAGTAGCTTTACTCCTAGCCACATCTCGCAGGCTGCCCGAATCAGTGGTGGAAGTGAAGAAGTAAGTATCTGCCATTTTGCTTGGGATAAAAGGTGGACAGTATATTGTACTGGCTTGAACATTTGGAGGTGACAGTAATCAGATATCTACCACTCTGGGATGTTAGTCATCCAATGACTGTTGTATGTTAGCAAATTTCAGGGGGCAGTGTTGCTAAAGCAGCTGCCTTTAGGACAAAGGTTGAGTTTGCAACAGTAAACAGTTGTAAGTCTCTTGCTGGACTGCACAGGGAGAATTCTATAGCCATAATACTGGCCTCTTGCAAGTAATTAATTAATGCCCCTTTTGCATTTTGATTTTTTCTTGCAGCGGAGGCTGGACGACATGGAAGCCCCTTTGGATGTGTGGCTACGGACTTTCAGGCAGCACAGTTGGGATTATAGGGCTCGGAAGAATAGGTAATCCTTGTTTTTTTAAAATATCTACCTGGAAATTCAAATTTCTTTTACATATAAAATGATTTCAATGAGGTAGGTTCGGATAATTAAATGGCAGCTCAACTCAAACTTTAAATCAATGCCAAGTTGTTGTTAACTGAGTATCTACAATAGCAAGCTCAACACAGTGGAGAGGTACAGTGGAGACTTGAACTTCAAAACTGAGATTCAGGTTTATCAGCAAGTCTAGTGCAAAGTGGACTTTCTCCTGTGGATTATTCTTTAAATGAATACCTGTTACCCCAGAAGAGACTGATTTGCCTTTTTTTGATTTTGTCATTGCAGTCATTCAGATCTCAGACTTTCAAATACTGCTCCAGAGGAGAATAAGAGTAGACACTTTTATTTATTTCAGGAAATTTGTATTGCTGCCTACTCGCACATGACAACTCAAGGCAGCTTACATGGATATAAGCACTTAGCAATAGCACTTAGACTTACTTACATACTGCTTCATAGTGCTTTTACAGCCCTAAGCAGTTTACAAAGTCAGCATATTTCCCCTAGCAACAATCTGGCTCCTTATTTTACCGACCTCGGAAAGCTGGAAGGCTGAGTCAACCTTAAGCTGGTGAGAATTGAACTGCTGACCTGCCGAACAGAAGTAGCCTCCAGTACTGCATTCTAATCATTCTGCACCACCCACATCTCTTAATATATAAATATAAAAATAATGTGAAAGAAATAAAAATAATAAAATGAGGAATAATAAAATAATAAATTAGTAAAACAAACCTTCCCACCCTAGGGCAGTCTAATGCCTGCGGGAATGATATTCCAGAGGAGCCACCACAGAGAAGGCCCTTCTTCTGGGTCCCACCAAATGGGGATGGGACCCGCAAGATTTATTGCCTCCTGGCTCTAGTGGGTCAGGTACATGTGACTGGCAAGAGATGGTCCCTCAAGATAAGCTGGTCCCAAGCCAGGAAGGCTTTAGAAGTGACCACCAGCACCTTGAATTGCACCCGGAAGCAAATCGGCAACCAATGCAGTTCCCGCAGGAGAGGTGATACATGTGCACGCTGAAGTCTTCACAAAACCATGTGGACTGCTGCATTTTGCACTGAAACTTCCAGATGCTCTTCAGCAGCAACCTCATGTAGAGCATGTTGCAATAGCCAAGATAGGAGGCGACGAGGGTGAGAGTGACTGAGTAGGGATTGTTGGTCCAGGAAAGGGCGTAAGTGGTACACAACCTACCGTTGGACAAAGGCCCTCCTGGCCATGATTGCCACCTGTTCTTCAAGAACCCCTAGATTACGTACAGGGTCTGTTTGGAGCAGTGCCACCCAAATAATTTGAAATACACTTTCAAATAAATATACTTGATTCAACTGACAGTACTTAGTCAGAGTAGAGCTGATTATAATGAATTGAGACTAGCAATTAAGTAAAAAAAAAATTGGCTGGCACTGACCAACTCAGGACATGGCTAATTGTGGTTTACTTTTATCATCTAGCAGGATATCCATAGAAAAGTACTTTTTCATTCGATGGAGCATTGATTGGCTGGCCCCCTGCCAATCAAGGGAGAGTTAACTCTTTTGTGCACCAAATTCTCAGGTCCAGCTTTGCCTCTTCTGTGACCACTTTGGCTTTAGTAAAGTATATTTTTGGCTAATCATGGGCTCGGAGTCTTTTTCTCTTCTTTTTTTTTCTTTTCTACTTGACCAAGTTGGGGTGGTATAGGGGTTGCATTAATCAGACATGGCTGTGGTTCATATCTATAATCCTGGAATTGTTTTCCTTAATTGTTTGGCTAATAGCGGAGTCTTTTGCCTAGTTGGAAGTTATTTTTGGGGAACTGAAATCTAACATCTGAGGGACACCAAATTGGGGAAGAAAACACCTTTGGTTTTTCAGAAATGACTGTATTTCTTACAACTACCACACCAAGAGTGAAGTGTTTTTGTGTTTTCCTTCTGCTTCTAGGGCAGGCTGTAGCATATCGCCTGAAACCTTTTGGAATCAAGAAGTTTTTGTATACAAGTCGTCACCCCAAACCTGAAGCTGCTGTGGAATTAAAAGCAGAGTTTGGTGAGAGTTATGTTTTATTTATATGAATTTGTTTATATATGTTTTTCATCCACCGATTGTTCTAAACAATTTAAATAGAAAACAACTTTAATGAAACATGAGATTAAACAAGATTTACATGAAGTAATTCTTGGAATACTTGATTATACTTTTGGAGAGATATAACTAAATTTTAATCTTTGTATTTATGATGGGAATTGTAAAAGGTGTGCAGGCCTTTCCTTAAAGAGGATGAGGAATATAGATGCCAGCCTTAAATAATTTGAAATATAAATAGGAGGAAAGTAAGAATTTACTTTGATCTTTGTCTAAAGAACATCCCACATGGCTCTAGGTTGGCAGAACAAACCAGGATCATTGATGAAAAAATATTACATTGGATGATGGCAGATTAGATTGATAAATTATCAAAGTGCAGCATAAATTAGATGATGCTTAGATTTTTGATTTACAGCAACTTAAAACTGACCTGCTAAATCATTCAAAAGTAAGCATTAATTGGATTATTTTTAAATATCAGAATCATTATTTTCCCTTGTTTATTCCTGTGGTTGTTGGCAAATGTAATAGAGATGCAATTATTTCTTCACATCACTGGCTAAAAACTAGTAGAAGAAACACTCTGCTTAACAATGGTCTATCTTGATTTTACTAGTGAAGTGTAAAAAAAGAAAAAGTATTAAAAAGAAAATAGTTTAGGCTAAATATGACATCACCCTACACCCACACAAATGACTCATTGGCAAGTTTCCTTGCTAACTGACCTATTGGAAAAACTGGTGACTGAAAGCCAGTAAAAGCAATCTAGTCTCTCAATAACTGATGGCAATATTTTGTTCTGTTTTACAAGTATCCCTTGATAAGCTAGCAGAGGAGTCGGACTTTGTCATTGTAACTTGTTCTTTGGTGCCTGAAACCCAAGGGATGTGCAATCGGGACTTCTTTCATAAGATGAAGAAAACATCAGTATTCATCAATACAAGCAGGTGAAAAAAAATATTGTCCCATTATTTATTCTTTCCTATTCTTTATTACTGAATTCACCCAGATTCACCTGTATTCTTCATAACACACAGCTCCCATTGTTTCTCAATTTTGCACCTGCCATGAGAAAGTTGCCTCTGGCCAATAATCCACTTTCAGCTACGGTAATTGAGAAAACTGAGCTATATGGAAATAGATCAGCCTTTTTCAACTGGTTGCCATCAAATGCTTTTGGTGGCTGACTCATTAAATGGGCAAATCAAAGAAAACCTGTGTATGTAAACATCCCAACAGGATATTCTACAGCTAGGTAGATATTGTATCTCTTGAATATCCTTCGCTATAATGAGACTATTTAAACAATGTTATTCCTAAAAGAGCAAACCTACTGCCCCTGTGATTGCTACATGGGATATTCTGCATTAGGTCTTGCTGATTATTAATTTCCATTGCTGAAGAAAATTGATATTTCAATCAGTTTCATTCAGTATTTCTCCGTCCTTGCATTAGCTGCTGCTGCTTCTGTTGTAGACATGACATTGTGTTAAGAGAGGGAAATGTACCTATTTCCTGGAATAGAGTTCCAATTTTGTGGAGGTTACTACCACTGCCGTGATATATTTCCACATAGTTTTTCTTCTTCCTATGTTACCAGAATCATGTGTTGCTTAAATAATTCAGATCTAAAGTTTTATCTGTGCATCCATTATATTCAAGCACCATATTTGAAAATAATCAAATGACGATCATTAGGTTCAACCCTCAGCCACTTCAGAGAGAAATCCATCTACTTTCCTCTGCTCAGTGTATTTAAGGTTAAAACTAGGAAGTGATTATGCCTTAAATGACACCTTCTGTTTGATCCTTAAAATCATTTCTATATCACTATTGCTGTTCTCAATTTGAGTATTGGTACTGTCACATTTTCCTGTATATTTGGAATTGTTTTGGATACAGCCAAGCAAAACATTTTGTAAAAACAGGGACAGCTAATCCCCTTCTAATCTGCAGGTAGACCACAGGTGAGTGGCTAGGGGTATATGATCACTGGAGTTAGCTGGGCAAAAGTTTTAGAAATGTTTTTTCTGTTTTGGAGGCTTTGAGAAGGGCATTTCACAAGCACTGAATCTTGAAATATATCTCCGAATATGAAAAGGCAATATGATGGGGGAGGGGGGGGGATGTGCAATAAGTTTTAAGGCAGGGGTGTCCAACTCACAGTGTCACAGCAGCATCATGTGACATATCGGGACTTTTTCCCCCAAGTGCAAGATTGATTGTTATACCTGTGAGATCTACAAGTAAGGAAAATAACATATAGTGTTATTTCTGAATTGCCAAAATCCACAAAGGGACAAAATCGGGAATTTTCTTGTATTTCCATGGGACATAAAAATATGATAGCCAGTTTGGTGTAGTGCTTAAGGCATCAAAGTAGAAACTAGAAGACAGTTCTAGCCCCATTTTGGGCAGTCATTTGGATGGCCTTGGGACAGCCACTTTCTCATAGCCCTATCAGAGGCAATGTCGAACTACTCTTGAAAACCTTGCCAAGAAAGCCACAGGAACTTGTCAGGTCTCCAAGAATCAGACAATAGAATAAAAAAGAAATATACATAAATTCCATCTCTCTTATTTTGTTTTATCCAGGGGGACAGTAGTCAATCAGGATGATCTTTATGAAGCTTTAGTGAATGGGCAAATTGCTGCAGCTGGTTTAGATGTCACAACCCCAGAACCTCTGCCAACAGACCATCCACTTCTTTCTCTCAAAAATTGTGGTAAGATGATCTAACTTGCATGACTACTTTGGCATTGTTTTTGATATGGAGATGGCGGCTGACAGGCATCAACCAATAATGAATCATTTTGATCAGCTTGCAGATAAGAGATCTGTGATTTTGAGGAGTAGATACATAGTTGAGCAGATTTTTGCAATTTTAAGGGCTAGAAATCTGATCAGTTGATCAATTTAAACATAGATCTGCAATAGTGGCAAATATCTGTAGTTCGGGTGTAGGATGAGGATGAAGGTTCGTTCTCCGAACTTGTGGGTTGGTTTCTGAACGTTTCATTATCAGCCAAGTAATACTTTCCCCATAAATTCCACTGAAGATATTACCTAGCCTGTATATGAAACATTACATCGCTGCTGAAGATGTTTCTAGCTGGCAACGAAATGTTTGGAAACCAACCCAGAAGTTTGGAGAATGAACTTTCACCCTCATAAAAAATCTGTTAAATAATTCCACATCCCTAATCTATAGTACTATTTTCTATGCCTCTGTACAGTTAGAGCATCAGCCTAGTATTTCCCAAAGTATCAGAGCTGCTAGAGCAGGGGTAAGGAACGTTGGCTCTTTTATCACTTATGGACTTCAACTCCCAGAATTCCTGAGGGAGCCATAAAAGGTTCCCCATCCCTGGCCTACTGGTTTTTTCAGTTGTGAGGGAAATCAATTTTTGACTTGAATGGGACTGTTTAATATACAAATGTAGGACATACAAAGAATATATATAAAAATATGTCCTACATTTGTATATTAAACAGTCCCATTCAAGTCAAAAATTGATTTCCCTCACAACTGAAAAAACCAGTAGGCCAGGGATGGAGAACCTTTTATGGCTCACTCAGGAATTCTGGGAGTTGAAGTCCGTAAGTGATAAAAGAGCCAACGTTCCTTACCCCTGTGCTAGAGGAAAAGAAAAACAGACATTCCGCTCAATCTGCTTTTCTCACAATGAACCACTGTAACTCCACTTAGTTTGGCACACTTAGGCTGTGACTAAGCTGACATTGCAATTAAAAGGCACTGTTTTTATGCACTAATTTAACAAAGGGTTGTTTTTACACTTTACATGTAGTATGTATTAATGATACTTTTTTTTTTTTATCTTTCATGCCTTAAACAGTAATCTTGCCTCATATTGGAAGTGCCACTTACTCAACAAGGAATACAATGTCAGTGTTGGCTGCTAACAATCTTTTGGCTGGTTTGAAAGGAGAAAATATGCCAAGTGAACTTAGACTATGAGAAGCTAGTCTATTCAAGCTAGTATAAATTGTTTTTAAACATGGTGGATTTAACTTTGTCCCCAGTCAATTCTGATTAAGCTTGTTGCCTTTCAAATAAAATAGAACACATAATAAATCATGTCTTCCTGTGTCATAATTTTTTCAAAGTAATATGCTAAAACTTGCAAGAACTGATGAATAGCTATGTACTATGGTTTCAATATACCTCTACAGTGGTCCAATTAACAGCACAGGTAAGAAAGAAAGCTTAAGAATTAAAAGATTTCTTTTGTCAATTATTTCAACAAGTGCATTTAAGCAGACACATTATTTTAATAGACTCAATATATCTGTAACTTTAGCAGACATCTACGTTCTGCATTAAAGGTTAGATGGTATCACAGCCTTATTCTTCCCATCAGCAACTAACTCTTCAATACAGTAAATACATAAACAAATAGCAATAGCACTTAAGTCTTAAATACCACTTTATAGCACTTTACAGCCCTAAGTGGTTTTAGAGTCAGCCTATTGCCCCCAACAATCTGGGTCCTCATTTTGCCCACCTTGGAAAGATGGAAGGTTGAGTCAACCCTGAGCCTGGTGGAATTTGAACTGCCAAATTGCTGGCAGCCGAGTCAGCAGAAATGACTGTGCCACCGAGATGGTAAATTTATGTATCTCCCCTATCTTGCACTATTTTTGTTTCCAATATTGACAAGTACCAGTTTAGCAAATTGCTGCCAGATATCACTAAAATCATAAAAAGAAAACCCTAATTTAGAATTTGCAGTAAAAAAAACATTAGTGTTTCAATTTTTTTCATATAATCTGGGTAAAGATTATAATTAACTTTCTATAGTCGCTTGTTTTTCCTCACAGCTATATCCACAATCTCAGCCACATTAAAATTATGGATTACATTATAGATTGCAGAGCTAGCCTAAAACCCAGAGACTATAGATACAGCTACCAGTAACACTACATTTAATAGCAGAAATTATTGGTGAACAGAGATGTATTACAATTTGATAGTAGGATAATAAAAGTATTAAAAAAATAACCACCTTGGTCTTGTTGAAAACACTAGGGTAGAAACTGGGGAGAGCCTGAGTTCTAGTCCTACCTTAAGCATGAAAGCAGGCTGGGTGTCTTTTAGTGCAGCCACTCTTCCTTGACCCAGCCCACTTCACAGGGTGGTTGCTGTGGGAAAAATACCGGTAGGAAGAAGTAACAGATATGTTTACTATTTTGAGTTATTTATAGAAGTGAGATTTTAAAAGTGAAAATATGCTGCAGAACTCTGGAATATTCCAAAATGTCCTCAACCTTCAAACACACAGAAACTGTTGTTTAAATGAGGAGTTAATCTAACAGCCATGATAAATGCCAACCTTAGTTCACTAAAGTATTTTTTTTTAACAGTTGCCAATGCAAAATAAATCCCATATCATAGATACAAGCACAATATTCTTAGACCCACTTGGCTTTAAGTATTCTATAGAGTAATAAAGGGAAGAAATATTTTAGAAGGATGGAGGATTTTTAAAGGAATCTTAATCACAAAGAATGTGATTAAACAGATTACTTTGAACTTCCAAGACATGAAAATTGTTTGAAATAACAACAGTAGACTTAAGACTTAGGTTGAATTTTAACACACTGAATACAAATTGATTAGAAACACTATCAAGAATAATACATAAACACTTCACTTTCTAGTACAAGATTTTACAAAAGGAAAACTATGAAACACCTAAATTTTGCAGTATTCAAAAGTGTGTATGTGTACACATACACACACACACATATATCAGACAGTCTAAAACGTACTTGCATTGTATTCAAGGTAAGCACCTTCATTACACAGTGTATGTTACTGCAAAACAATCAAAAATACATTCAGACTCCTAAAACTATGTTAAACTATCACACACTTTAAAAGCACTTTGAGGTGCAAAGATGATTTCATCTTCAAGATATGTAACCTTTCACAATAAAGAGCTCTTTGTTATGTTGTTCACACACACACTAAGCGACCTATTATACAGATAAATGCTTTCACATCATTAAAAAATCCATTAAAAAGTTTGCCCTTCATCTTATAACAATACTAGCTAATTATGCATTAGCTGTACAAGTAGGCTTTATTCTTTCAGACCATCCAATCAGAAAGAACAATACCAAGTATTGTATCCTCATGTAATATGTACAGCCCAATCCTAAACATGCTTACTTGGAAATAAACCCCAGAACATTCAATGGGGCTTTCTCCCAAGGATTGCAATCTTTTTAGTTTAGAGCTGGATAATTTCAAAGCGCTTTTAAAAAGTTGTTTAAGCCTCACAACACCCCTGTGAGGTAGGTATGGTACAAGTATTAAAAATAATCAAGCCTTTTTTTAAGGTGTGTGGCAGAATCACACTGTAAGTGTTTGCCTCTTATACTCCATGCTTTCCTAAAATTATTGGCAACATGGGACAGAGGAAAAGAATTAAAGCAAAGTGCTGGGTATATTGCTGCTCTGCCAACGAAGACAAGTAGTTTTGGAATGTTTATACAGATGGCTCGACTGACTGAACCTCTTGCCACACTTTAAGCAAGCATATGGTTTCTCCCCAGTATGCACGCGAATGTGCTTCTTGCAGTCTGTGAGGGTCAGAAAAGTCTTGCAGCAAATTTTGCAGGCATATTTGCGAGCACCTTCGACTACCAGGACATTGTGTTCAGATAAGGCCTTTTTACACTTTGAAAGAACATCAGCCGAGGCCCTGGTCAGCTGTGGTGGGCCAGGCTGAGAAGAATGCCCATTTTCAAAAGAGGAAGTAGTCCCATTCATTAGCAGTTGAGAACTCGGAGCATTGTCTGACATTTGAGAGCTCCGAACAGAAGTCACGATAGGCATTTTGGGGGCTATGCGACGATACCCAGGAAAGCTGTTGGCACCCCCCCTTGAGCTCATTACCGCCCTTGACAAAGAATGCAATCCGAGGCCCGATCTTGGAAAGTCCATCCCAAATTGCTCTGCTGTACGGTAGCCAGACGTTTGTACACAAGGCAGGCCCATGACATCCTGCATAGGCCTGACAAAATGCGAGTCTGTGCTCTCATTAAAAGGATTCTCTACATGAGAAACAGAAGCTGAAGAATGACTATTAGCAGGCCCAGATTCTGGGCTAATTAAATAAGAGGCATCACCATCCATTCTGCAGTCACTAGTTGTATTTGGAATGTTGTCCTCATGATTCTGGCTGGCACCAAAACTAGTGGCCCGGCTCTTATTCAGAAAGTTTGAAATACTAAAAGTGGACTTGTGTTCTATGTTATTTCCTACCTCCATAATATGAATGTCCCCCACTCTATCGGTACTAGACTGTGGGTCAGAAAAACTACGATCGCTGCTTTCAGGGCTCAGTTCTATTTTTTCAGCATTTACTCCTCCACCTTCCACTTCAACTGATTCACTTCCCTCTGCTTGGGATGTGACATCACTCACTTCATCCTGGGGCTCTGGAGAACTCAAAGGTTCAGATTTCACCACTACTCTCATGTGTTCTTTTTCACTTAGTCCAACCTCAGGATTCTCACATTGAAAATTGTTTTTTTGAGAAGTGGTGTCTTGATCAAAACTAGTTTCAACTTGAGTCGCCTGCGATGCCATAGACATTTGAGAAATAGTTCCCCCACTGTTGTCAGATTGGCTGGGCACTTGAGGATCTTCCTGGGCACCAAAGGATTGATCAAACATAATGGTATTATCTTCCTGGTTACTCACACCATCGGTCTTAGAATTGTCCACAATTTTCAAGGAGTCTGGGGAAAAAAAATCATCTCGTGAATGAACCACAGTCTGTGCATTTTCAGGAGTAACATCTGACATGATAGAATCATCCATGGAAGGCCTAATGCGTTGTCTAGCCCTTTCTTCAGAAGACTGTTTACGTTTATGGAGACGCCGTATTGGAAAAGCACTTCGTTGTTCAATGTTGCTTCTGACTGACGAGCTCATAGAATTTGTCTGCTCTTCTGTGCTTTGGGTAGAATTTAAAGCAGAGCTCACTATACTTAACCCAAGTTGCTGAAGCATGAAAGACCGCTGCATGCGTGCATTCTGCTCTTGAACTCTATCACTTGGTGGAGACATGGGTAATGTCCTTGTAGTGAGATAGTGTTTGCATGCTTTTACCACAGAGTTCAAATGGAGGTGAGAAGCTGCTAGCAACACATCCATAACATTGCTCTCTCCAAGCATGAGTGTAGAGGTGTACATCATATCAATGAGAGCAGCAAAAGCTTCAGCTGTCACTACTTCACTGTCTAACTGGATCATATTCATAGTCTGATCTCCTTCTGCTACAGTGAAGAGAGCTCGGAAGTGTGTGCTGCATGCTGCCAAAACAGAACGATGTGCTTTGAAGTGCCTATTTCCAACCACAATGACACAATCACAAAGTTGACCATGAAGCCGTTGATAGTTCAACTGCTGGAAGATTTGCTCAAAGTGTCCTGGAAAATCCATGATCCTACAAAAGAAAAGAAAACATGCTTTAAAAAGATAAGGATATGAACATCTTGGTATTTTATCCCAACTAAAAAAATGAAGTTTTAAAAACAAAAGGGTTTATAAAACTTTTTGGACTGGGAATACCTTTAGAAATAATTACTCTCACAAAATACTTGCTACAATGGTGTGCTGAATTAAAGGCACTCACTTACCAGAAGACAAGCTGGCAAGTTTATTCATCAGCACTAACAGCATTTCCAAATGTTATCTATCCTCTCCTAATATAAATGTTACTAGATGAACTCAAAAGAAGCTCTATATTACAGTTACCAATTGTTTTTGATTTTAAGATCTCAAGTCCTATATGAAACCTAGAACCATTTTTGGAAATACAAATTATGGATGATATTGGTATCCTACAGAGCATTTATTTAACATATTGCACTGTCAATTATGAGTCTCTTTGACAATACAGGTGGACCTTGCTTACTGCGAGATCTTACTGACTGCTTACTTGTTCAGCAAGCATACAAAGATATGATGGTGTTGGAAAAATAACTTTGCCACCAAGCATGCATTTATTACCTTCGTAGCTTTTTCAGTCAGATGGTATAATTGTCATTATGGTGAGTATGCACTATTCTGTGACTGATCTTTTTTTTTTTTTTGGCCCTCTTTTCGCTCTTCAGAGTAAGGAGGCAATATTTAGGTAATTTCTTCTATGCTAATCCTACTTTTCCCTCCCTTCCACCAGAGCAGATTGGAGAGGAAAGAATTATAAGAGAGCAACCAGGCTGCTGTGCTTGCTTGCTCTCTAGTAATCCCTTCCTCTCCAATGTATGTAAACACAAGCAATTCCTTTCTTGATAATTATTCCAGTGCCAGGTAAGCATTCCAAAGGCAAGAGAGTGAGGAAAAGGGAAAACATAGTTACAGTCACTTGAATTCCCACTGCAACTGCTTTGCAGTGTTCCACAGCCATATGACCATTTGCAATGTTTTTCTGGCCACTGGGGAGAATGGCTTCATACTTATGACCTCAAGATTCATTTAATAACTGCATGATTCAAAGTTACAACTATATGATTTTGCTTAATGATCGCCATAAGAATTATCATAAAATCAAGTCCAATCAGGTGACTGCCCTAGACTTACAATCAAAATTCCAGTCCCAACTGTATTCCATGTCATGAATTCATTAGTAGTAACAATGAATGGATGCAAATTGCAAATAAAATATTAAGTTGGAGTTTTTTCCAATCTAAACAATAGAAAATACATTCTGTTGTTCAATTTTCAATGATTATATCGAAGTAAACACTTTTGAGAGTCAATTTAGTATAATTGCTAAAGAACCAGCACAGAAACTGAGGGGATTGTGAGTTGTCTGAAAAAACAGGCAGACACTGAGAATTGGATGAAATGTTTCCTTTTCCCTCAAATAATTCAGATACTTTTGTTTTTGGGACAAAAATGAATAGAGCCATTTTTAAAAGCTGGTTTACTAGAAAACATCTTTATCTAAACAAAGTTACCAGAACATCTTCTAATGAAAGCTGAAATATCTTGCATTCAAAATTAGTCTATTTTAAGTAGGAAAACTTGCCTATTCCTGAATACCATTCTCGAAAAATATCCCTAACAGCACAAATCCATCAAAATCCTGGTTAATACAATCTAGTCCTTGGGCCAGAATGTCATTGCTTATTATTAAGAAAAATAAACTTCCAAGACAAACATGAGATTATTTCATGTAAGAAATGTAAGATTATTTCAAGTAAGAAACAATAATTTACTGCAATTCTGCCATTTTCCCCAGCCAGCGACTGCCAGTAGTTCATAGAACTCGCTGATCTAGAAATATGGCATATAATTTGTTATCTTAGAAATCTCCTAGAGCAAGAAAAATAGCAGAGTTGGAACTCCATCTATAATCTGTTTGAATCTAAATGCTGTTGGAAGTTACGATTCACCCCTCTCTTAGGAAAAGAAAAAGAAATTTTAAAATATCAAAAGGGGAAGGAAAATTCCCCTAAAAGAAAGGAGAGGTGAAAACACAAGGAGGGTCAGCTCCATTAGCCCTCACTTTGCATGGGATACAGAAAAAGCCTACAAATTAGCTAAGATCCTTTCCAATAGACATCAAATAGATGGCAAACTATAAAATTTGCAAAAGCAAACTCTCAAAGGAAAAGGAAAAAAAAACCCCTCAGACACATGAAAGGAAATACTCACCAAAACAGAGTCATAAAAAGTATGGCAGGAAGGAAAAGATTTACCAAAAGGTATGACAGAAAACTCAAGGTATTGCAACCAGGTGCAAACTGATAGCTACAAAGGATCAGGGAAAAAGAGAGATTGGACTATAAAACAATTACTCCTACCAAGATCCCAGGAAGAGATCCCAATCTCAGAAGACAGGAACTCATCACACAAACACAAATCAAAGACTTCAAGAGTTCACTCTTACAAAATCAACCTGAAGTATAAGAAAGGGGTTTTCCTACTCACTTATTAGATTAATCCCAGAAACACCGTAGGACTTCTTCTTACTTGCCTTCCTATTAATAAACTGATTCTGTCTTCCAGTGCAGATGACCAATTATTTTGCAGTAAAATCTCCCGGCCCGGAAATTTGAATTCACAAAAGAAAGAGTTCTGCCTTTTTCCTTAAAGGGCAAGGCTTCTTTTTCCTTGTCACAATGCAATAGTCACATTTTGGAACTAGGGTCAAGTAAACTATAATACGAGTCTATACATGTTTTCTGAGACTTTCTATAAAAATGCCCTAAATCAGGGGTGTCAAACTCAAGGCCTGTGGGGTTAAATTTGGCCTGCAGGACTGGCCTGGAAATATCAAAGGACCAGCCTGTGGGAGGGTGCATTTAGCACCCGCAAGCCCAGTTTTCGGCTTCCATGGCGTCCTGCAGCACTTTGCTGGCCAAAAACAGGCTGCGCAGAGGCGCCGTGAGGCCTATTTTTGGCCTCCCTGGCCTCCAGCAGTGCTCTGCCAGACAAAAATGGGCCTCATGGAGGACTTGTGGGGCTGCTGCACAGCCTGTTTTTGGTCAGAAGAATGCTGCAGGAGGCCATGGAGGCTGAAAATGAGGCACGGGAGACCCATGCCCCGTTTTGGCCAGCACAGTGGTGCAGGAAGCATCCGTCCTGTCTTCCCCCCCCCCGCCCACAGGAGAACTACAATGCTAATACAGCCCTCAAAGAAATCCAGTTTGACATCCCTGCCCTAAATAGAAAAATATGAAATAGTTTAATTATGCAGCATACATGTCCATTTAAAACCATCAATCAAACTAAAACAATTTTGGCTTGAAGCTTTGGAGAATAAGTTTTAAATAGTAGTATTTGATTCTAAGTGAGTCAGTCAAATATTATAAATAAAAATACCTTACATTTAATATATGTATATACAATAGACTAAAATGTGCTTTTCTGGTTTTTGTTAATGAGCTTTTAAGATATAGAATTATTAATTTTATTTATTGCATTTTTGAAAGTCATGAAGAAATCTATTATCTGCCTTAGCTATTTAACTGTATTCACTGAATATATTTAATAATTTGGATTTCTAGTGCTTATTACACCAGGAGCATCTGTGGCCCTTTGTCTAATTTTATACAGGGGTATAAAGTTCAATAACAGAAAAGAAGGGAGAAGAGAAAAACAAATGAAAAAACTCAAACTAAGAGAGCAATGGGAATAAATCCTCTGCAATAATCAGTTCAAAGCTGCTAAGACGGATAAAAAAGGGAGCAGCCAAAATAAATATAGCAATGGAAATTGCACACAACTTCTGTACAGATTATAAGATATTTGCTGGGCCAGGAAGAACATTGAAATGAATAGGATATATGCAGTTCTTTAATATACTGTCTTTAAAAAAAAAACACCACCAGATTTTTGTTCCTGGTTTCACCCTCCAACACACAACAGTTTGCAACAACTGGAAAAGCCTTATGGACTTGCTCTGTTTTTGTGTCTTGACATATTGCCATACTTACCAAAATTTCCCATTCAAGATAACAATTAAACAAATGACTGTGGTTCTCCTTTATATTTGTTAAATTCCAGAAATGGTAGAGCTTCTTGTATTAGCTAGCCCAAATATAGTGTTCATGCAGCTTCAGCTGAAGAAAGTCTCTATAAAGAAGAAGAATTAACCCTGTGATCCCCAGTATCTTGGAATGGAGTCATCCCAATCTCTTGGTATTCACTTCTTTAAAAGTGTTGGAAGAAATATTCTTCTGGGTTCAGTTCCAAGTGGGAAAGCTTCTCATCCCTTCCCTTCCCTGGCCCCATTGAGATCCATCATTATCTCTGTGTTAGTTGTTATGTGGAAAAGAGCTGTAGGTGTCTCGGGAGGTTGGTTATATTTCTGCTGGCCTCTATGATATGGATTATTGCTTGGCATGGAGCCTCTGGGCAAATCTTGAGGCTGACTGCGAAACCAAGTTTGTTTACAGTATCGGCCAAAATGCTCTGTTTAACCACATTTATAGCAATGTTTGCACCTACATTGCCAGCATCCCTGCCTGATACCAGCAGTCCTTCACTGTACTTGCCTGGCATTATGGAGCATGGCAACAAAACTCTTAGCTCTTCATGTCTCTCTGTCTTCTTTTTCATATCTTTTTATTCCTCTTTTAATTTATCCCTTTGGTCATAGACAAAATTTGTGATTCTGTGCAACTCTGCTATTTCCAAGGTGGGCCAGTTAGCTACAACACAATGGAAGTGATCCCTGATATCACTAGTAGCCTGGTCCACAAAGGCTGAGGCTAAAATTCTGGTCCTTTGGGTAGCTTGGGTCTAGGTGGGCATATATCACAGCTGCCTCTGAGAGACGAACCCAAAAGGTGTCAGGATTTTCCTTTTGGGTTGTCTTTTGAAATTCTGACCAGTTGTCTTTTGAAATTCTGACCTTTCTGACCATAAGCTTTTTTCCTATTTCCTCTAGGGCTTCCATTAGATTAGCTTTTGCTCTTTAATAGGTTGGTTATTTGTACTGTTTTCTCAAAATAGTTTCAATAGTTCATCCTGAGTTAGGAAAACATGCAGTAACTGATTCATGTCTTCCCAGGATAGGTTGTGACTCTGTTATTGATTTCAGGGTTCAGATCACTGCCCTGAATGTTGGTGTGTCTTTCATCCAAATAACAAGATCTGAGCCATTGAGTTCAAGTCTCAAGGAGACAATCCCAGGCAGGGTCCATGGATGCTCTCCCCGGACACAGAAGGTCCATGCCGGCTGGGTTTTGATCTCCGGACCCTGTCCAGTGGCTCGGTTGGCCAGGAAACCACCAGAGTCGCCAATTGAGGAAAGGAAAAAGAAGCCCTTGCCCTTTTGTAATAGGCAAAGTTCTTTCCTTTTGTGGATTCAAATTTCCCGGCTGGGAGAAATGCAAAATGATTTGGTCAGCTGCGCTGAAAGTCAGAATCAGTTTATTAATAGGAAGGCAGGTAAGAAATCTCACAGCATTCCTAGGATTAATCTAATCTTGTGAGTAGGGAAACCTTTTTTTATACCGGTCAGATCCTTTGATTTTGTAAGTGTGAAACTTTGAAGTCTTTGATTTGTGTGTGTGCAATGAATTCCTGTCTTTTGATATTGGGATCTTGGTAATTGTTTTATAGTAGCTGTTTGTTGCATTAGGTTGCAATATCATGAGTGTCCTGCTTTGCCTTTTGATTTGCTTTTCACAAATTTTATAGCTTGCCATCTATTTGATTTCTATGGGAAAGGATCTTAGCTAGTTTGTAGGGTTTTTTTCTCTGTATCTCATGCCTGTAATTTTCTCCTTCCTTTGTTGTGAAAAGTAAGCTGGCTCCAGCTATTGTAAAAGCCCTACCTGACAAAGGATGGGGGCTGATGGAGCTGACCCTGCTTGTGTTTTCACCTCTTCCTTTCTTCTAATGTTTTCCTAGAAGACAGGGGAATCACAACTTCCAACAATACAAAGGGGTATAGCAGATAGATCAAAAGGTGGAAGAGGAGTGCCATTCTAAGTAGCTTGCTATAAGGTTTTGTACTGCATTTGGAAAAAAATAGAATTATAAAAATAGAATTATTACTTCAGAGAAATTTTTTTTTTTACTGGTAGTTTGGTCTATGGCAAATTAACAAGATGCATAAAGATAGCCTAGGTTAAGAAATCTGTCCTTATAAATGTGTAGGCTTGCACACATCAGGGTGGGCTTCTTAAAAAGGTGTTGGTTTTAAATGGATTATATCATTGATGAAATTATTTTAAATAAAATAGATTTCCATCATAAACATGCTAAATCCATATTTAATTAATTATAGAATTATTTCACACACATGAAAATCCTATTTCCATCAATAGCCAGAGAGATATCTTCAAGAGCCACTTAAAATATACTCTGCTACAGTATGTCATTCCTTATTTTCCATGTGTTATTGGCAGTAATGGCAAAAGATGCAAAATTGATACAACCATAAGCTCTTGTGCTGTTGTGATGCTTTATTTTGGGGGGAGGTAGTGCAAAAGATTCAATATTCAGGACTAGGAAGCTGGTTGCATTTTCTCACCTTTGGCTTTTACTGCATATTTATCTAATATGTTATCTAAATGCTATAAATATTTAATAAGCTACCTGTCACAAATATAGGATCATTTCTTTTTCTTATATACAGTCTTAATGTCTATTTGAGATAAAATAATTTAGGATGGTTATATGATTGTGGTGCCCACACTTTTCTTGAATACATTAATACTGTTTTCAATCTGAGTTTGACATTACAGCTCCAACATAAAACAGGATAAGGAGCAAGTAATTATGGTTTCATGGTCCTATTTAGTCACCTCTAACTTTCAGAAAGGGATGCTTTTTAATATTCCTTCCAAATGGATGTTTTAATTTATTTTGTTAACAATTCAACAGTTTCAAAGGTTTACAAAAATATCTCTTCATGGACAAGTGGTTTTTATCATGCCCTATATATAATTATTACTCTACTTTGATCTTAGAAAAGTAAGGAGCAGCAACTATGTACTAACAGTGAAAAATATTTAATTGCATTTGCCTAAATAAAGTAAAATCTACATCCCAAAACATACTTTTATCCCACAAAAAATATACAATTTAATAGCATATAGCAATCCTTCTGAAGCATACTTTTAAAAATTAATATAAATGATTGCCTTTTAGTATACACGACTATTCTGAGGGAACAGAATTCAAGATAAAGTTGCATCTTGAGCTTCTATAAAAACATGGGTGTTTGTGGACTTCTAATCCTTTAAATAAAAAAAAAGATACAGAGTTAAGGAAGAGCAGAAAGGTTATGGTAAAACTGCAGTATGTAGAAAGATCCCAGGTATAATCACAAGCACATGAGGGTAGGAAGAAGAAAGATTTCTGTCTGAAACTCCAAACAGTTGTTGTACATTGGTATAGACAACATTAGTCTAATACAAGGGTGTCAAACTGGATTTCACTGAGGGCCGCATCAGGGCTGTGTTTGACTTCGGGGGCCAGGCTGGGCATGACCAGCTCAACATCACTTGTGTTGGGGTACCTGTGGTGGCCCAACGCTCCCCCAGTGAAAAGAGGCTCCCAAGCTCCAGTTCTGGCTGTGGTGGCCTCCTGCAACCCTCTGCCAGCAAAAACAGAGCTCAGGAAGACCGCCTGTGGCCTTCCGGAGCTCCGTTTTCACTGGCAGAGGTACCGCGGGCCAGTCCTCTGCTGTTTCAAGGGTAGTTTCGTGGGCCAGATCTAAGTATCCCGCAGGCTGGATCTGGCCTCCAGGCCTTGAGTTTGACATCCCTGGTCTAATACAATTATACAGAAAAATAGGCTAATCCAACAGAAGTCTGTTTATTTCCCTGTCACTTTACTTTCTCGTGTTATTTCTATCTAATTATAATACGAATATAGCAGAGAGAAAAATGCACCACATAATAATTCTGAGGGGGTTTTTTGTATGACCAACCTTAATAGCAGTTATTCAGTGTATTTTAATACACTAAATAAAAGGAACACAATGAAAGGAATGTTAAAGCTGTTAGTTAATACTTGTGTAATAAAACACAAGTATTAACGAACAGATTTAAGGTTCCTTTCATCTCTGGTACTTGGGATATCACAACAAGCTGCCATGCAGATTACCCAACTGAAAAGAGTCAGACATGGAGACTTCTAAACTATGTTTTAGAATTGTTATTAGACAAAAACTGTGGCCATGGGAACAGTAGCATCATTTACACCCTGTCACTTCCTATCCTTCACAAATATTAAGATCTGAGGGAGAAGTTATCTAAACAAGAAAAGTAATTTGAATATCCAAAACTGTGACTGATAATTATCCTGAACTAGACTGACTTGTTGGTATTTTTCCATAGAACCAAATCAAATCTCAAAATAAACATTTAATAAACACCGTTTATATTCCTGGGAAGAGATAACATGTAAGATACCTGTTCACCGCCAAACCTCCTCAAAAAAATATGGTTATAGTGAACTTAACCCACAATGTTTAAAATAACTAAAATGTTAACCTATGTAATTATTCTGGAAGTCCCAATTAAAAAAAAAAATCCTGACAACTGTATCCACCTTTCAATCCAGGATACCAAGGAAATTAATCTCTACTGTTGGATAGGTTCCTATAGGAAGAACAGCTTTAGAGTTTCATGGATACAGGCAAGATTTTTTTTATTTTTTTTTAAAGATACTCAAGTTCAGCTTTCGTATCTGGACTTTTTCCTCCCCCAGAAAAGGCCCAAAGCAAATTAAACTCAGCAACCAAAATAGGTATTTGGAACGGAGGAGACAAAAGCAAAACTTCACCCCAAACACCAACCCCCCCCCACGCCCCAAAACAGAAGTTTCCAACCGGCCGAGCAAAGCAGCGCTCTATGGAAACCCGCTTCTTCGGGGAGGAGAAGAGCTGAATGACCCCTTTCAGAGCACCAGAGTCAATTGGGGAGGCCCCTCTCTGGCTTCTCCAAAGCAACAGGCCCATGATAAGGTCTGTGGACAGAAAGCGAACATGCCCCCCCCCCCCCCCGCTCCAGGCCTCCTCAGGCCACTCACCAGTCCATGCCCCGCCCTCGCCTGGAACCCGGGAAGGGGGGAAAGGGGGCGTGGTGGCGGCGGCGGCGGCAGCCTCGCGCTCTCTTTTCGTTGACAGTCTGCGAGAGATTCACGCCGCCCCCTCGGACCACCAAGGAGCATGCGTGCCTCACCCTTGAAGCCCCCCTGCCACAAGTAGAGAGGCCGGGCCGCACTGGGATGAATCAGGCGGCCGACACCAATCCCCGCCTTCACCAATCACCCGGCGGAATGCCTCCGCACGCGGATCACGACCGGCTCCTCCGCTCAAGCCCAAAGCGCAGAAGCGCGCGCCCTCGAAAGCTCAGTGAAGCCCACCTTCCTTCTCCCCCAACACACACACACACACACACGCGCACGCCCCTCCAACCGCCACACGCATCGTCTCGCCTTCCACTGCCCCCTAACGCGCCCCTCGCAGCCAATCGCAGCGCAGCGCGCCCGCTGCCGTCTGCCACGCCCCTTCCTCGCGCGCGCCCTACATTAGACTCGCATGTCATTGCCCAATCACAGCTCAGCGCGCGCCCAACATTTGGTCGTCTCTTTGTAACTGTCGTTGTGCACGGCCTCACCTGCGCTGGAAAAAAATAAGGCGACGATCGTCCCCTCCCGTCCCGAATTCCGTATCTCCGGGAGGGAGGGGCACCCGTTGTTCTCTACTCCCGTGGCGACCGTTTGTCCTTCCTTCCGTTCCTTAGGGGGCGGACTCACTCGCTGCCAGTCTCCGCCTTTCCCCTCCCCCAAGCTGTGGCGGTACTCCAGACGGAAGTGACGTCACGCAAGTGGTTGCCCACTCGCGGCTCGTTTCAACAGTTGGAGGAGGAAGTTCGGCGCGTTAGTTCAATCCTTGGTGAATGCAGAAGCCGGGATTGCTGCGTTACAAAAGCTTGGTACTTGCGGATGGAAAGTCCGCAAATGACTTAGCACTAAACCAGAAATTTCAGAGACCTGCACGATTGCGTGTGTTTTCCTAAATGGGGGATATACTGGAAGGAGAAAAAGTCGGAAGAATAACGAATTCTCCCAAGTATTTTCGCATATGTATATATGTATATAAAACCCTATGCATCTTAGGCATTATAAAAGTATTAAAGGAAATTGTTACCTGTATATATGAATCTTAATCCTAGGAAAGCGTGCATCGGATCTTTTTGGACATTCCAATAAATTTACGTAAAAAAATTACACCATGCAATTCACTTGAATCATTATAAAGAACTTTTGATTATCTCTTTAGCTTGTGCTTGTTCTTTATGATCCTTGCCATTACTCTGCCAATAGCCCTCATTTCTGGAAACCTCAATAGGATTCATGCAGCTCGTTTAAGCATGCCTTAAGGCAAGAAATACTTTATTTATCTTAAGGTCTAAATCCCATGGGAGGGAAAATAAACCTTTCCTGAAAAGTAAAGGTTTTTTTTTTCTTCCCATCACTGTGCTTTAAAATTACTTTTCATACCTATCAAGTTGAGTCCACTGGGATTTTGGGGGGGAATTAAGAACAAAGTCCATTTCTACACTGAGGAAATTACACCTATTACATTATTTATGTTGCATAAGTTGTTCTTCATCTTATTAAAAGCAAGGGTTAAAAAAAACCACGAGGCACTCTTGGTTCGTGTCAAATGAGACCTTAAGCAAGGATTAAAACTTTTCAGGTAGGGTAACCGACTTCTCAAATAGTGAACACTGCCCATGCAGTTTTTAAGCAAACCCTTGAATCCAAAACACTAGTCACCAAAATAAATATTTTTATTTATTTTGATTTGTCAGTTGCTTACAAGATAATAGGTATAAGTATATACATTGTTTTGAATTCATGAAATGGGTACATATAAGAAAAATAAAAGAAACAATAGGAGAGGGATGGTAGGCACGTTGGTGCGCTTATGTGGGCCCCCTACAGACCTCTTAGGAAAGGGGTGAGGTCAACAGTAGACAGTCTAAGGTAAAAGTTTTTGGGGTTTGGGGAAGAAACCACAGTCAGGTAGAGTATTCCAGACATTGACCACACTGTTGCTGAAGTCGTATTTCCTGCAATCAAGTTTGGTGCGATTAACCTTGAGTTTGTATCTATTGTTTGCTCTTGTATTGTTATGGTTGAAGCTGAAGTATGCACTGACAGGTAGGACATTGCAATGTATGATTTTATATACTATACTTAGATTGGACTGAAGGCTAGGTTTTCTAGGTCTAGAATTTCTAGTCTGGTGGTATAAGGTATTCTGCAACAAGTAGAGGAGTGGAGAACTCTTCTTGTGAAATATTTCTGGACTTTCTCAACTGTGTTAAAATCAGATATGTAATGTGGGTTCCAGACTGATGATCTGTATTCGAGTATTGGTCTAGCAAATGTTTTGTATGCTCTAGTTAGTAGTGTGATATTAGCACAGAAAAAGCTACCTAGGATTAGATTCACAACTCTTAATGCCTTTTTGGCTATGTAGTTACAGTGGGCTCTAGCACTTAGATCAGGGGTCTCCAACCTTGGCTCCTGGAAGCCTGGCGGACTTCAACTCCCAGAGTTCCACAGCCAGCAAAGCTGTGGAATTCTGGGAGTTGAAGTCCGCCAGGCTTCCAGGAGCCAAGGTTGGAGACCCCTGACTTAGATCATTTGAGATGAGTATACCAAGGTTCTTGACAGAGTTTGGATCATCAACAAGGTCTTGACTATTCAGCTTGTATTTTATTTTTTGATTTTTTTTTGCCAATATGTAAGACAGAGCATTTATTTGTTGAGATTTGAACTTGCCATTTGTTCTGATACAGAGTCAATTTTTGAATCGAACAGTCCCAGGAAATAAAATATCATGCCCTTTGAGTTAAGGAGATAGCCGAAGAAAGAATTAATCCTATAGCTCATTCCTCAAAACTAAAAAAAAAAAAAAGCGGAAATTGAATTCGCAATAATTTTCTAGAATTCTGTGGATTGTGTAGGGGGGGGGAATCAAGGCGCGTTTCTAGAAAAGAGATTTTAATTAGAGAAAAAAAAGCATGCTAGATTCAGGGGTCCTCAAACTTAGCAACTTTAAGACTTGTGGACTTCAACTCCCAGAATTCCTCAGCCAGCATAGCTCGCTGAGGAATTCTGGGAGTTGAAGTCCACATGTCTTAAAGTTGCTAAGTTTGGAGACCTCTGTTAGAAGAAGGTAATGGGACTCAAGTCATGTGGTGACCAGGAAAACTCCACGGACGTGCTGCTGCTGAAATCACTAGCAGTCGAATTCAACCTTAACTTTGTTTTTCTCCTTTCCAGGAGCAACTGGAACACACACACCCCGGGCTGCTCAGATCCTCTTCCTCGTCTGTAGGTGGCGAGCGAGGCTTAATTGAGGGGAAGCAAGTGCCCAGGAAGGGAGGTGTGGCCAGGACTTGGAGCTGGCCCCGCCTCTTCCGGAGTCTGGCGGCGGCGGTTTGTGGTGTGTTTCTACCATGGAGGGGGAAGTTGAGTGGATTTACCGGGGAGACCCCCAGGAGGGGCAGAGCGCTCTGCTAGGTGAGACTCCCCCGTAGAAAAGGGAAATCTGTGGCGTTGTGGTTGTGACTCCTTCGGGGGCTCTTGTTCCCTTCAGCTTGACCTTTTTGTTTGGTTTTCCACGCCGGGAGTCCTGCAGGTGGGCAGCGTGATGGGGATGGTACGAGAGGACAGGAAAAAAAGTTTCCCGATTCCTCGAGTTGAGTGGCCGGACAGAGGCAGTAAGGAGGAACGGGTTGGGTGCTCTTAGAATAACAGAATAACAGAGTTGGAAGGGATCTTGGAGGTCATCTAGTCCAACCCCCTGCTCGAGCAGGAGAGCCTATTCCAAATATTAGCCTCTGCCGAGGATCGAACTCAAGTGCAACGAATGTACAGGTAGTCCTTTAGTTCATTTAGTAACACTTCAGAGTTGCCACGGCCCTGGAAAAAGTGACTCATGACCCTTTTTTTCACACTTATGACCCCAGGGTCACGTGATCATGCAGATGCTTCATAACTGCCTCATATTTATGACCGTTGCATTTTCCTGGGTCACATGATCACCTTTTGCGACCTTCTGATAAGCAAAGTCAAAGGGGAAGGCAGATTAACTTAACTGTGTCCCTAACTTAACCAGTGATTCACCTTAACTGTGGCAAGAATGGTCGTAAAATGGGGCAAAACTCAACAAATGTCTTGGTAACAGAAACTTTGGGTTCAATTGTGGTCATACCTCCAGGACTACCTGTTCTGTAGATGCATCCATGCCAGTGGATTATGCGTTTTTTTCATTGCATCCTGTCCAAAGATGTGGATTTGTGCTCACTTGGGCATAATCTTTAAACAGCAACTCATGGGGAAAGAATGAATTGGTTATATATGTATTACATTTAATCCAACATTTAAGATTATTCATGAATTTTTTGATAAAAATAGTGCTGGAAAGTTTTTAATACTGGACAAGATCCAAATTGATTTAAGCATATTGAGATTTGATTAGGTGTGATAACCTTTGGTGAGAATGATAAACACAATGATTTTGATCTCTTCAAAGATTCTTAATTGCTCTTTTCTTGCTGTTCAATTTTAGTTCAGTTTACAAATGGGAAACTGAAGAATCCTGAAAATATGAATTTCACTTTGTATAGAAACAAAGACATCAATAATCCCAGAAAGAAGAATTATACAATTTTGGTAATTACAAACTTGTTCCATGTTTTTGTGTTAATTTAAATATGTTGATCTTTTACATTTATGGTGTGCATTATGAATAGAAGTGTGCCCCCTTTATGAAACTTAAGGTTCATTGTCAAACTTTGTTCCAGTGCAATCATTCATGTCTCCATTGAATTTCATAGCACCAATTTCCCTTTAATGTGTCTGCTCTGTGGGGAATTGATGTCACAGAGATGAAGGTTTATTTTTTATAAATTCCAGGAATGGAAGATCTGTTCAGATTGCTTCTTGTCATTCTATTGTATAAGTATTTTAGCTGCTTCAGCACATAGCATTAAAAAACTGTACAACTGACACATGAAAAGTGCATACAAGTTTGAGATATATTAAATAAAAACTGTTCATGTGCATGTATTTTCACTGCCTAACAGTTTTGGTAATAATTTATTGGGCATATAAAGGTTAGTTGTATATCTGAGTATTAAGTCTGAAACTTGATTTTAGTATGTCCATACGTATTAAATAAGTTAATAAAAAAAACAATTTGACTGCTAGCCTTATTTTATCATCATGCAGTAATGAAGTTATAGTTGCTGTTATCAAATTCTCTTTTGAATTGAATACCTCTGGTTGCTTTTTGTGGAAATTGTATTTGTTTTAAGATAATATATCATTAATACATTAATATACACAATGTAATTTACAGAATTAAAATTTAATGTCTGCCTAAAACATAAAATTTTAGTATACAATATACAGTACCAAAAAATGACAGCAAAATAAAAAGCTTAGAGATTTGTAGCTGCTTAGGGTCAAAAGCAATTAATAAAATATACATAAGGAAAAGAGTTTTCTATTTTTCTTGTTTATCTGCTTGAACCTATGTATATATTGCACTATTTTCAGGATATAATTTTTATAAAAATAATGGACAATTTCTAATGAGTATAATCAGTAAAACCAACTTCTGTAGCTGGGCTTAGTAAGCATTTAACTAGGAAAAGAGGGAAATATTAGAAGAGACTATAGATCTATTTACTTGGCATTCATTTATACATTGTTGTAATAAATTCATACCTGGGATGTCTTAGGATAAAGTGGGAAAACCTTCTGGAAAATGCCTTCACCTAGAAAACCAGCATCCATAACTTATTGCTTTTTTTTTTCCATTCAGAACGCAGAAACAGATCGGCTTTCTTATGTAGGAAATAATTTTGGTGCAGGAGCCCTAAAATGCAATACTCTTTGCAGGTATAATGAATAAGTCTATATCACTAAAACACATGAATGTATCAGATAATGTTTACTTATTTGTTTATTTTATTTATATATAAATATATATGAATATATTTGCTTTCTTTGGTGAGTCAGAATTAGCCAAGGATTAATAGTTTCAGAGTAACAATGATTTCCTCTCAGTGTTACGATATTTGTGATTCAAAGTGATAAATAAGACAATCTCTTTTGAAGATTGATGTGACTTGAAAGCAAATTGTAATGCATGTCTGAAAATATGTTACTGTGATGCTTCTAATTGTTCAGAATGGAACAAATACTTTTGTTTTCTTTTATGGTGATTGTCTACTGTATTTTTTTAGTTTTGGAATTTTATTTGTAAGACATACAGTCTATGCTATCTCAATCAATACAGTCAAGTTTTAACAGTTTAAAATACTGGTAGTCCTCAACTTACAACTGTTCATTACAACTTACAACCATTCAAAGTTACAACAGAAAAAAGTGACATATGACCGTTTTCACACTTATGACAGCTGCAGTATTTTCATGATCAGGTGATCAAAATTCAGATGCTTGGCACTGGTCATAAGTGTGACCAATCAATGGGGAAGCCAGATTCATTTAACAATTATGTTACTAATTTAACAGCAGTAGTGGTTCACTAAACAACTGTGGCAAGAAAGGTCATAAAATGGGGAAAAGCTCCCTTAACAGATGTCTCGTTTAGCAACATAAATTTTGGCCTCAATTGTGCTCATAAGTTGAGGACTACCTGTACTATGGTTGACACAGTTTGAAAGTTGGGGACATAAAGGAGGGAAAGAAATAAGTATAAGTCACATAAAGAGCTACTTTTTTTAAAGCGGAAAAAACATCTGGTTAGAAACGGGGAGACCTTGAACTCTAACCCCACCTTAAGTCCAAATGACCAGACTGGGTCACTCTCTCACCCCTAAGAAGGAGACAGTGAAGAAAACTACCGCCAAAATCTTGCCAAGAAAATTGAATGGACTTGTCTAGGCAGTTGCCAGGGATCAAGAGTGACTCAAAGACATTCCCCTCCCGCCCTCTTGAATTCACATAGAATTTGTAGTGCAAATAACAAATCTAGAAACAGTTGAATAATATTTGGTTCTAATGGAACTACAGTAGTGGAGTTGATTTAGTAAACTGGAGAAAAGAGAGCTAAATAGCTGTCTAGTTCAGGCTTCAAATAATCTTAGAGACTTCATAACAATTTTAAGGTAATATTTTACATTTTTAAAGAGTAACATAGAAAGGAAGGAAAGAGGAGAGAGGGCAGAGCTGGCGTCACAACAATATGGCATGCGATCTTGGAGGTTGAGATCGCTGCCGGTATCTTTGCTCCTGGACAGTCCTATCGGATCTAAACTGTCCCGAAGAGATGGTGAACATGAAGAGCGCATCCTGTCGATCCCTGGGATACCGCAAAGTCCCTGGTAAATCCAGGAGAAGCTCTTCTTGCCAGCAGCAAAGAGGCAGCCATTAAAGCTGCTGAAGTTGGGACAGCTCCGAAACGGAAGAGAACAGAAAGAGAGAGTGTGCCGATTTGGTGAGAACTTTTTCTTTATTCTAAGATCTGAAAGGACACCCTAAGGAAAAGAAAGAATCTGTAAAAGTTTTGACAGAAGTGATTAAGCGGTGATTTTAAACAGGAATGTCAAAGAAATGTGTTTTTTTCCTCATTGCTGGATTTTCTATACACGATCTTGTATTTTGAAACTGGACTGGTTTTTTCGATTACATCTATTTTTTTCTCCTTTTTGATTTTGTAATATTTTAGGCTAGAGGCTCCCTTTAGTTATTTCTTTTTTAAAATATCTTTTTCTTTTTTTATTAATTCTTATTATATCTTGCTCGGAAAAGGAGGGGGAAAGTGAGAGCAAAGAAACTTTGTAACATTGCCAAATAGAGGCTTGAAAATATTCTATTTCTCCTGTGACCAGACAAAGCTGAGAAAGAAAGAACTGAGAGTCTTTTTCAAGGACATTGCTATTTGATAAGATAGAGGGAAGAGCGTGAGAGAGTATTATTGCAGGTGCTCTTCTGGGTTTCTATCAACAGCTGGAGTCTGGTGTTGAAACCTAGGGGAAAAAAAGGTGATAAGTTTTTGGAGAAGAGAGTTATAATAAGAGCCTTGGATAATTAAACAAAGCACAGTGTGCTCTTTTTACTTTTTCTAAGTTGTGCTATCCCTCCTCACCAGCTTTATTGTATTCCATTTTATCTTTTTTTTTCTTGTAATAACTATCTGGGTTTTTGGCTTTGTTGGAGCTTGCCTTTGTTTTTGCTTTTTTTCTTTGGAAGTCCAATCTCTACGTTTGCTTTTTATTTTAAAGGGAAAGCCTTTAAATATTAATATATTTTTTTTAAGGGAATAGCCTTTTTTCCCCTTTCCTGGTATTTTTGTTTTTTCATCTACCTTTCTGGTTTATTCTTATGCACTCTTTTCTATTTGAGACCTTTCAATTGGATCAAGGTGTTGAAGAACCTGAATAATTTTTCCTTTTCTTTTTCAAGCCTTTTTCTTCATCTAACTATTGATTGGATTAAGATATACAAGAACCTGAAGAAATTCCTGACTAAAATGCTACTTAAAAAAGAGGTGAATTATAGATGGCTGATTCCAGAAGGTTTAATGTTCACATGGCAAGAACAGAGACATAGAATTGACTCAATTGAGAAAGCGGAATTATTTTATACAGAATTTTTTGGAGGGAAAGAGGAAGAGGCAGAAAAAGAGATCTCACTAATTGAATTCCAAGAGGACAGCCAAATGGCAACTGAAAAAGAAGGTGCAGTTGGTGGAAAGGTGGAAGCCAAAGAACAACATGAACAAAGATCTACGAGAGCTGCTAAACTTTACCACAAAATATAACCATGGAAAAGAAAAAATTGATTACAATTAATATAAATGGACTTAACTCAGCCGTTAAAAGAAGGAAAACCTTTCATAAATTAGAGGAATTAAAATTTGATATAATTTGTCTACAAGAAGTACATATTAAAAAACAATATGAACAATTGTTGATACAGCCAAAATTAGGGAAAATATTTACTTCCTTGACACAATGTAAGAAAAGAGGAGTGGTTTTATATATTAAAGGAAGGAAGGAAGACACTAAATGCAAATGAATTTACTTCTTATTGCTAAAATAGCAAAATCTCTGATCAGCTACATCCAATATTTTGCAAACCAAATCTAATTTGTAATTTTCTGTCTTTGTCTCTTTACTTCTTCGTCTACTCCCCACGTCTACATGGGAAATCCTCTGTTACACTTTAGAGGTATAAAGAGAGTTGTAAAGGGTTTAAAAAAAACCATTCTATTGCAAAATGCTATTTCTGACACATCTTAAAGCCAAAGTAGTCATTTTAAATGCTTTTAAAATGAAAGAGAAAAACTACTCAACACCATCTCTTCCATTAGATATTTTGTCGGTGTTTTGGATGAACCCTCTGGGCAAATGGAAGTCTACAATGCAGAATTGTTCAACATGCAGCCGTTAATTTCAGGTAGGTAAAGCATGTTTTTTTTTCTAATTGTAATTGTTGGCATGGTTACCGGGAGTCAGAAAATGATTTTTTTTCTTTATTTTGTTTTTTTTCCCCTTTAATTTTTCTATAAATAACTTAAGAATGCACTTCTTGATGGTGCTGTTTGATTACACAGCAATCAAACTGTGTATGTAAAAGTTATTTACTGCTTCATATTGGGTTTTTCCTATGCAGGACTTGGGAGATGTTTTTCTTTCTTGATTCACACAAAGCTCACTGCCCTAAACGATTAACAAGAACATTAGCACAATGGTGCTTATACTGCTGTAGATTTTCAGAAGACAAATGGTATTAAGTGGTCTAACTATACCAAATAGTCCCAATCTGTAGAAAGCAACCCAAAGAGTAGGTTCAGTTCAAGTTTTCCTTAATGCACTAGTTTTCTGTGGAAAGAAATATTTAAATTTTAAAACTTTAATTCCAGAATTACGCTCAGAGATAGTAAATTCCTGGAAGGATGTACTGCATATTTTTTTTCCTGAATTTGTTCCCATCTCCTGATCAGGATTTGAGAATTACCTTGCTTGATAAAGGAAAATTGGTGGTTTTAATAGCATTTGTGAATCTGAAAAGATGCTAAGAGATTTATCTGCCATGCACTAACACCGCTCTTTCTACCAAGCATTTATAATCATCTTTGATCAGAAGAATTTAAAACAATGTGTTGATAATAGATAACTAATATATCTTCTTTCCAAGAGTGCTTTAATACTGTTTGATTAACCTGATGGATGAAAGGATTGATCAGGAGTCTTGTTGATTCTGATTTTACTTCATTTCTTCTGTTGTTTTTCTTAACAGATGATGTAGCAGATAATGACCTATCAGAATATTTGGCTAAATCCTATAGAGAGAAGGTATGTCAAACAAGTAGGATGCTTTAATAGGAAAACTTATTTTGATACCTTGCTGTATTAAAAGACTTTTTGATTTATTTATTTATTTAGATTTGCCATGTAAATGGTAGTAGTGTTGGGGTACATTTCAGCTTTTTTTTTTTTAATGTCCTTATTCTGGACCATTTCTCCTTGTGGTTTCTCTTTTCTAGAATTTTGGTACACTTTCCATTCTTAAATCATTTCAGTGTGTCAGTGATAAAGGTTTCAGTCCAGCGTAAGTCAAAAATGGAAACTTGAACATAGTCTTTATTGATATTTTATTTCCTCTCCTTAGTCCAAATGTTTAAATCCATGCTGAAGTCATTCCATATGATTCATGCCCTAAAATAAGGAATGTAGTTTGATGGGAGACCATTGCTCAATCTTGGAGCATAAGTGGCTTGGAAAAAGTCTGTTGCAGCAGCAAAGTCAGCTATTGATAAGAAAGAGTCCCATCAGAGGAACTTCTTATTCAGAATTAACTTTAGGGTTCATCTCATTGATCCTTGATAGCTTCGGTCTCTACATTAAAACAGTGTGACCCCAAAGCCCCTTGTAGAGCAGTATAAAAATTAATTCATGCAACTCCCTACACAATATATATTGTTCCCATGTTGGTATTGTATGACTTCCTGACACTGTATTTTCCTCTTGTTTTTTTATTTTTAGGAACCAAATCATTAATAATAACAATGCAAATGGTAAAATGATAATGGTAAAAGAAAAAAAGATAATCCCACTGAAAAATAGGATCTTTTCCCCCGAAATGAAATATTTCTACAATATTGGGCTGTAATTAAATAATAATACATTCTATAATTTTGGTGAAAGGTATCCCAAAGCTCCCATTGAATTTTATGGACAAGTTGATGTGATTTATCACATGAAACTATTAATTTCACAAAGGAAAGAAATATTAAATACTTGTGTGTCATTTACCATGCCTTAACAAATACTTGTGCGTCATTTACAATGTCTTAAATTTTATTGCATTTAAAGATAATGTAAATACAGTTTTACCATTGCTTTATCCACAACTTTGTCCTGGTTCTGTTTACAACAGCAGATAGTGTGCAGTATAAAGTTGGCTACCATTTTAAATTCAGGTTGATTAGAATGAGCACCTTTCTAGCAAACCTAGACTTTGCTATTTCAGCTGCCTTACTAAAAATGACTATAAAAAAGAGCTTTAAAAAAAAAGCCACTGACTCTAAAAAGATAATCGATTATTTAGAAGACGTGTTTTTTTTCTTTCCTGCAAAATGAAGATTGGAGGTGGATTTGGAGTAATGTTCTTCTAGGCCATCTTGTTATGGGCAGAAAAGGGCTTGACATTTTTAGTACATTTGTGTTCTTGCTAGATGCCTCAAAACTGAATTTCCCCTGCAAGGGAGCCCAGTAGGAGTAGCACTTTGTGACCTATATAGCAATCTCTTGATAATTTTACAGGTAGATCTCTGCATTGAAGCCTTTGGAACCAACAAGCAGAGAAAAGCCTTGAATTCTCGGAGAATGAATGAAGTCAGAAAGGAGGTATTAAATAAAGCAGTGATTAAAGCTGCTGAAGATGTCATAGAGACAAAAGGCGCTGCTGGTAGGTATAAGAAACATGAAATAAAGAATTGGAGCTGTAAGCCAATCTAAGATCTCTTTTTTAATGTAATGGAGAAGTGTATTTCTGGTTATGTAATTTTGAGCATAATCATAAAGTGACAACATTGCATTGCTAATGAGTCTCATCTATCTAAAAATAATTATTAAATGTTAAAATTGTCATTTAGCTTCATATGTTCATCTGTGCAGCCCATGAATAATTTTCTTTCCATTATTTGAACCAGTGTGACTTCTTTCTAAATGGTTAAAAGATTCTTTATATTGCTTGACCATTTCAGATTTTTGCTACTATTGTTTTAATTTTTTGTTAAATGGCTCAGTATTGCTGCTTACTTTTTTTAAAACAAATATTCAATGTAATTCATGTATTCATGTAATTCAGTGTCAAATATTTTTAATCTTTCAATTTCCTATTTTCTTGTAGGTTCTTTTAAAATTATAGATTAGATTTTTCCCTCGTTATGCCTCAAATCCTGGTATTGTAAATGCCCCTGCAACTACCACATCTTTTAAAGATAAATACTTACAATAAAATTCTTTGTATCTTCAGTTTATAAGTAAATTGCGGATCTTTATTAATTTAACTTTCTTCTGTGCTTTCCAAACTGGTTGTTTCTCCATTTGCAGCTCTTTGTTATTTCATATTATTTTACTTTATCTTTGTTTTGATGCTTTAATTGGAATAGTTTGTTCTAAACTGAATGTCAGTACAGTAAGGCAATCTGAAAACGTTTTCCCAACACATACAGAGAAAGTTGAGAAAGACTCTTACACGATTGTGGCATTAGCGTTTTTCAAATAAACATCCTGTTAAATAAATTAAATATTTCTTTTATATTTGTTTTCAAAGCATTGATTCATGATGCAGCAGAAGATGAGAAAACTGATGTCTCCTTGGTTCTTCCTCCGTGCCATGAAGATGCTAAAAAACCAGAAGATGTCTACAAGTTTGAAGATAGTATCCTTTATGAGCAGAATGAAGTTTGAGAGAATGCACTTTAACAGTATTATAAACCTCTCATTGTTGAAGAGCATATGGAGGAAAGAGACCACGAATATGTTGTGAATATGTTGTACATACAACCAGAGTATCTAAAAACCATTGGTGCAGGGAGTTAGGGAAAGGAAACAGTTGCCAAGAATCGTTACCTTCGTCATAAATGTCTTTGGAAAATCTTATTCTCCTACACAAGAAAGAGGGAGAGAATTTTGTCTTAGTCACAGAGCAGAGCTGGACAAGAAAAGTCATGTTTTTCTTCATTTCCAAAAAAATTGACCTAATAGTATTCTCCTTTATTTGCTGCATCACTGACACATTCATTCTAAACCCTTCTCTTCTAAATGTATGTTATCATCTTAAATCTTTCTAAAATACTAAGAAGTTGAGCAGTCTTCCCTAACCTTATAATTTCTGATAGAGAAGAGAATTCTTTATTGGCCAAGTGTGATCGGACACACAAGGAATTTGTCTCCAGTTCATAAGCTCACAGTGTATATTTAAACAGCAAGTAATGGGTCATAATCATAGTTACAATCATTAATCATAAGTTACAAACAAACAATAATTGATAAATCATAAGAAACCAATAAGAGAAGACAGTAGGAAAGATGAGAAAAGATGCGAAATGAGACAGTGCTGTGGGAGTTGAGTGTTCAGCAGAGTGATGGCACTGTGATATGTTTGTTATTACAACTGGGTTTGTAATTACAACTCTGGAAGTTGTATGCCCAACAAATTTGGAGGCTTCTAAGCTGGCAAAAGCTAGGAAAACATTTGTGCAGTTCACTCATCGTTTACTTTCTTTTTGATTTAAGTAGATCAAAGCTTTGCTGTGCTATATGCTGTGTTAAGTAATCCAGCAGAAAGCTTTCTGATGCAGATTAATGTGATGAAGGGAACTCCACAATCTCAGTACAGGTTGTCCTCAGCCTACAATCAATCATTTAGCAGCTTTTTGAAATTATGATGGACCCCCCAAAAGGTACATACGTAATTGCAAAGGTTTCTAATGGCTACAAACATATAATCCCCTGCAGTCACATGATTGTATTTTGGCACTTAGCAACCAACTCACCTTTACGGCCATGTGCATTTTCCCACAATCACATGACTGCCTTTTTTGTTTTTGCTGGACTGAAATGATTTACAACCATAATTCTGGAATTCAGTTATGGTCATAAGTTGACGATTACTCAAATAGTGTTTTTTTCCCTCCTTTTAATCAGAAACTGTTTGTTCTGTTATCCTTAAGTGCATCCAGCCTCAGTACTCTGGTGTGTAAATCTCTGCTTTATATTGAGGTTGCCTTGATGGGTAAGAAATATGTGTCTAAAACATCCTATACGTATCGCCAGTCATTTCACCTGCTGAATATGAGGCACTTCAGGCTCCAGCTGCAATTTTCATGAACGTAACCGCAGCTGACATTCTCAAGATGACTGAAGAGAAAAGGTAAGGATCCTCCAAATATAATTTGGGGCAAAGTATTATTAATATAGTCTTTACATGATATAAAATAGAAATGTAGTTAGCAGTAAAGAAGGAACCGAAGACTGTAATATCAAATGTTGGATGAATCTTCACGTGGGAATAGCCATTCGAATTTAATGCAAATCCTCTTGCTTTTTGCCTTAAGATGCTTTGCACATTCTAATGAAGGCACATGTGGTTTATCTTTTGTGATATCATTTTGTGGAAGTAGTGTAAGAGTATTCTGAAGAAACATTTCTAAGGTCTTCCACTTCGACAATGTGTTTGCCCCGAGTTCAAAGAAAATGTACAGGAAAACAATTGTCTTAAAAGTTTTCATGATTTTATTCTTGTGGTATCATCATCTGAAATTCAGTATCTGCACAATCATCCTTTCTATGTGGATTGTTTTTAGGAAAGAAGTTGCCCTTATTCAAAATAAGAACATTTGTTTGCTTAGCTCAGTATTATCTACTCTCTGAATGGAAAGAATTCTCTACAACTTCAGATGGATCTCTTTCCAGCCAGTCTTTTCTGTACAGATAGTCCTCGACTTACAACAGTTCATTTAGTGACCATTTGAAGTTACAAAGGCACGGAAAAAAGTTGAGTTTTGACCATTTTTCACACTCACAACCGTTGCAGCATCCCCATGGCCACATGATATATATTCTGCTTCTTGGCGATGTAGTAACAACAGATCCTGTAGAGGGCGCACGCAGCATACTGCTGTGCCTAATACACATGGGCCTCTTTGAATGATCTCACTCCGTGTCCCAGGCTGGTAGGTCCCAAACTTGTGCAATGATCTCACCTTACTAACATCACCACTATTCTTAAGGATTGGGGGTGTTTTTCACCAATCCTAATGCTGTATCTGTGTTGCCTTTTGCTACTTGTAAAGAACCATATAAAAGGAATAAACGCTGCCCGGGCAGTCAGACATCTTGGCACACTGGAAATGACTGGTCTTTGAAATCCATCAGGTCGTAAGTCAAGGACTACTTGTACATCCCAGAAATTGAACATGGCTCCTACTGCATACAAAACAAGTCAACCATTTCTCAGCTATTGCTTCCTGCCTTTTCATTTTGGGGGGGATAGGGAAGATGCCTTTAGTTGGATGTGTGGTTAGGATGTACACTTGAAAGTGTATAAAAGAAGGAATTATTAGCACTGGTTATGTCTGAACTGCAAAGAGAATAAAAGGAAAAATATACATCTATTGTTACAATACTTCCTCAACCTGTATTTGTATTTACAATACAAATACAGATTGAGGATCTACCTGTTTAAATCTGAGCAAAATATACACTGAAGCAGGTAATACATTGTGCTGTTTTCCTTTTGGGAGATGGTTTCTATTGATATAAACTTGATTGCTTTCAATCCACACAAAATTTTGTCATCTTACAGCAGCTGAATTGCCGCTCTTGCTATAGCTACTTCCTAACTGCTTTTTGAGGTGTAAGATAAATCTTTTCTGTCTTGATTAGCTATTGTTCCTTTGTCTTGGATGAACTTAAATCCATGCCTTTGGATGAGAAGAGTTACGATCACAAAGCACGCTGCCTCTGGTTTTTTGACTGTCTTGTCAAGCTGAACTCACAGAAGGTCGTTAAAAAGAAACGTAAGGATTTTTTCCTTCTCTGATACCAAGTGTATTTTTGTTTATTTATTTGATTTATATACTTCTTATCCTCCAGGAGCTCAGTTGTATATTGTGTTCCTCATCCTGTTTTTCTTCACAACAAATCTGTGAGGTAGAGTGGATAGAAAGGAATTGGCCCCAAATCAGCCATTAGTCTTCCCTAGCTGAAGAGGAGTTCAACCAGGGATTTTCAGTCCTAGTTCAAAACTTTCACTACTGCACCACATTGGCTCTCATTACAGAAGAGTGCCTAATCCTTAAATTAAACCAGAAAGGATAAGTGGGGGCTCAAGTGGTTATTTTTGCCTTTCATATGTGCTGAAGTCTGATTCCTAGAAATTTCAATTAGCTGGAAATGGAGGCCAGGTCACCTCAGGCACTCCAAATGGGGAAAGACTAATATAATTTGATTTGTATAGTTTAATTCATCTAGATTTCTTTAAACTATAGGACCAGGGAGACTGTACAAAATGCCCTGTTCAATTCTTTATTGATTCATTTATTTGATTTTTTCCCCTTCTGTTCAGTCATGTCCAATGCTTGGAGACTGCCTGGAGAAGTCCCTGCAGTTTTCTTGGCAAGGTTCTTTAGAAGTGGTTTGCCAAGGCCTCCTTCCTAGGGCTGAGAAAGATAGTTTTGTGCCCAAGGCAAGACTAGAACTCACAGTCTCCCGGTTTCTTGCCTTTTGCTTGAATCACTATACCAAATTGGCTCCTTAGTAGCATGGAACTGACTGTTTTAACTGTGAAATAGAAATGAAAATGGCTTGTTTTGAAGTTAGGCTATTTTTTTATAAGTTTAGGGTAGCTAATTGTATGCTTGGACCCCGAGGGGTTTGAGGATTGGGATGTACGAATATTTTGTAAACCTTTATGTAGGGAATCAGCATATTGAAATGACATGGTTTTGATGCATTTCAAAATTGCAGTATACTGGTGCCCTGTAGAGCAACTTCCTGAGCTCAAAGGAACAATCCAAATTAGACATTGGAGTACATGCCATAGTTGATGCTTTATTTCTCACTTAGAGGCAAGAAATGTTGGAATTTCTACAAACCTCATGATTTTTATGCAATGTTTGGCCATTTTTTACAACTTCATCCTTTAATTCTGAAAAGGGCAATAGATTCTACTCTTTTCCTCCTCTTGATTCTGCTGAACTCCATTCTGCTCTTCTGCAATCTTACCAACATGCTATAATCTCAGCTACGTTTGGTAATTTGTTATTTTTAAAATGAAAATGGATATTCTTAAGATTTTATATTTTGCATGTTTTCTGTGTCCAGTATTCACTTTGTTTACAGTGTCTCCACTTCGTAGTATGCAGACTCCTCTGGTCATTCGGATTCTCATTGGGATTTGAGATTTGGGGGATTTTAGAACACTTATCTTTTTTATTTCCTATTGTAGATGCCATGGGCCCCACTTGTCCAAACATCATCAGCAACAAGCTTGTGAAAACTTTCACAGCACTATCTTATGGCAATGGCAGGTAATAATAGCTTTTTGATTGTTCAAGTCTAGTAAAACTTATAAATAGGAATTAATTGGTTTATTATTGTTTGGAAACATACTAAATCATACATCATTGCCTAAAAAGAGGTCAGAAATAGCATGCAGAGAATGCTTGAAATCAAAACAAAATAGATGTGTCTCTTTATTTCAAACATATTTCATACAGGAAGATCATCCCAAGAAACTGCTCAGAAATCCTTTGTAGTTGCAATTAATTGAAATATACAGATGTTTGTTCTTAAAAAAGAAAATATAAGGAAATATGAGAATAAAACATTCATATAATTGTTTGCTATTTTTCTTTTTGTGTCTAATGTGTTTTAATAATGTGGAAGGGAGACCTTTTAACATTAAAGCACTATATTAGGGAGCATTATTCAGAAGTACCATCTCCCAGCTCTGTGCCCTGTCAAAGTTCAGGATTAAGATTATGTTTGTTTTTACTAAGTAAAACCCTTTCTCTCCCATTTTAAGAAAAAAAAGATTGTATAAAATGGTAAACAATAAAAATGTCTTATTCCATTTCAAGCTGCCTTATTTTTGTTGATAAAAATAGTTTTGTGCTCTTTTCAGTTGGGCTTTTCTGAGTATATTGTAAAAAAGTTGTGGAATGTGTAAATGATAATCGCTAGGCAAAAAATTCATGATTGTTAGGAATGAAGATTTTGTGCAGAACTTTTCAAATTTCCATTCTGTAACTATTGGAAATCTTTTTTTTTTTTTTTTTTAAGGATACATGGCATTTGTGCATGCTCGTTTTATTTTTATTTTTATTTTGAAAAAGTTTTTATTAATTTTCTACAAACAAACAAGACAAACAAAACATAAAAACATCAACTCTTATATGTACATCCAGTGTGTCAGTTGGTTCATCATTTTTGTGCATTCATTCTGTAGTCTCAATTACAATTATATTACATAACAACTCATATTGTCAATCCAAACTTATATATCCTAATATCACTAAAAAAAGAAGTTTTTGACTATATTTTTAATCATTCATGCTTAATGAGCTAACAATACTTTAAACCAGTTTACTCTATAACAAATCATCTAGTCATATCAAATCAATCCTAAAAAATCCTTTATAAATATAATAGCAAATAGCAAAATAATAGCAAAATAAAGATATTCCTTACTATCTAGCATTCTAAATATTCTATTATCGTATTTTATCATCTAGCCATTTATAAAAAAGATCCCAAATTTCGTAAAATTGTTTATCCTCTTGCTCTCTAATTTCAAATGTCAATCTGCTCATCTCAGCACATTCCAATATTTTCTTAATAATTTCTTCCTGTAATGGTATTTTCTCATTCTTCCAATTTTTAGCAAATACAATCCTGGCCGCTGTTAATACATTTACAATCAGGTATTTCAAATCTTTACTATATATATCAGGTAAATTTCCCAGTAAGAAGATCTCTGGTTTCAAATCTATATGTTTCTTTATCATTTTTTCCAACCACATGCGAATTATAGTCCAATATTTTCTAGCATCCTCACAAGTCCACCACATATGGTAATACGAGCCGGGTATCTGATGACATTTCCAGCATTTTTCAGATTTGTTCTTAAACATTCTTGCTATTCTTGTCGGAGGAAAGTGCCACCTGTAAAACATCTTATACAAGTTTTCTTTATATGCTGTTGACATTGTCATTTTATAATTTTGAGACCACAATTTCTGCCATTTCTCTAAATCAATCCCATATCCAAAATTCTTCCCCCAAACAATCATAGTTTCTTTGACTTGTTCTTCCTCTAACTTCATTCCCAGTAAATAACCATATAGTTTTTTAATCACCTTCTCATCAGTACCCATCAAGATCTTATCTAAATCAGTCTGTTTATCATAAAATCCCTCCGTTTTAGAATCTTCATCATACCTTGAGTGTATTTGTGCATATGAAAACCAATTCATCCTTATACCTTGTTCCTCTAAGTTTTGGATCGATTTAAGTTCACCCTTTTCATCCAAAAGTTCCCCATATCTAACTGTTTGTTCCTTCTTGTAGATTATAGGATAGGAAAATGCTTCAATGGTCGATAACCAAACTGGAATTTTCAAATAACATTGTCTTTTTATCTTCTCCCAATTTAACCACAAAGACTCCCGTACATAATGTCTTCTAAAATAACCCTGTGTTTTAGTTCCCTTATACCATAAAAAAGCATGCCAACCCAACAGCAAGTCATGCCCTTCTAATATCAACAACCTATGTTTCCTTAATGTTATCCATTCTTTGACCCACATCAAACTTGCAGCTTGATAATACAATTCCCAATTAGGCAGACCAAAACCTCCTCTAATTCTAGCATCTTGCAAAAGCTTTAGCTTTATTCTCGCTTTTTTACCTTGCCATATAAACTTCAACATAATTTTATTTAAATCTTCAAAATAGTCTTTTCCAAGCCTAATTGGTATTGTTTGAAACAAAAATAAAATTCTAGGTAAGATATTCATCTTAATTGTTGAAATTCTCCCTATTAATGACAATTGCAAGTTTTCCCACTTCTTCAAATCTGTAGTTATCTGTTGTTTAAGTTTAATATAATTATTCTCCTTTAATGTGCTACATCTTGTTGTCAAATATATCCCTAGATACTTAACCTTATTTGTAACTTGAATTTTCAAAAGATCTGCCAATTCTTCTCTCTGTCTCAATAGCATATTCTTTGTCAAAATCTTTGTTTTGTCTTTATTTATTTTCAAACCAGCCACCTCTCCATATGCCTCTATCCTTTCCAGTAACTTTGGAGCTGTTTCTAGCGGATCTTCCAAAATAAAAGCTAAGTCATCAGCAAAGGCTTGTAGCTTAAATTCTTCCTTCTTAATTTTCATTCCTTTTATGCTTTTATCATCCCTAATATTTGTATTCAACACTTCCAAGGTCAACACAAATAACAAAGAAGATAGGGGGCATCCCTGTCTTGTGCCTTTCCTTATATTAATAAAATCTGTAAGTTCCCCCTCCATCATTACCCTTGCTGTCTGTTTATTATATATAGCTTCTATTGCTTGAATAAATTTTTTAGCGAAACCCATCTGCTCCAATAATAATAACATAAATCTCCAGTTCACGTTATCAAATGCTTTTTGAGCATCTAGGAATATCAAAGCCATTTGCTTTTCAGGATGAGCCTCATAGTATTCCAAGGTGTCCAGGATTACTCTCATATTGTCTCTAATTTGTCTCTTTGGCAGAAATCCATTTTGATCTGAGTGAATAAAATTATTTAGATATTTTTTAAGTCTTTCTGCTAAGATTGAAGCAAAGATTTTATAGTCTGCATTCAATAAAGAAATAGGTCTATAATTCTTAATTTGCAATGGGTCAGTCTCTTCCTTTGGTATGAGTGTAATATAAGCCTCTGACCATGTTTTAGGTATCATCTTTTTTAACATAACTTCATTCATAACTTCTAACAATGGGATGCTCAATAATTCTTGAAATGTTTTATAAAATTCTACTGGAAGCCCATCTGGACCCGGAGCTTTCCCATTATTTTGTCTCTTAAATGCTTCATTTAGTTCCATCATTGTTATATTGCTTTCTAGCATTTCTTCAGTCTCTTTAGGTATCTTTGGTAAATTAGCTTCCTGTAAATACTGTTTAACTTTTTCTTCATCAATATTTTCCTGTTTATATAATTGCCCATAAAAATCTCGAATAATTTCTTTTTTCTCCTTATTCCCATAACAAACTTGGCCTTGTTCATCTATTAACTTCAATATTTTTCTTGATTCCTTCTCTTTTCTCAATTTATATGCTAGCCATCTACCTGGTTTATTTGCATCTTCAAAATAATTCTGTTTAGAGTTTCTAATTTTCTGTGCCAGTTCTTCTTTCTCTATTAATTCCATTTTATGTTTGATTACATCCAGCTTCAATTTAATATCCTTTTTCTGTGGCATTTTCTGTAATTCTTTTTCAAGAATGTTATACTCATCTTCCAAGGCCTTAGAAGCTTGCCTTTTCCTAATATTCTTTTTTCTTGTATAATCTATTATCAAACCTCTAGCGTATGCCTTCATTGTGTCCCACACATTTTGCGTTGAAGTATCTTCTTTTTTATTTTCTCTGAAGAAAAAAGCCAATTCCTTCTCCATCCATTGTGTAAAATCTTTCTCCTTTAAAATAGTATTATTTAATGTCCATCTCGATCTTTTTTTTTGTCCCTTCCATTTAATTGTCATTGGGCTATGATCTGCCCAGGTACTTGTTTCAATATTTGTTTCTTTAATATTAGATATTAGTTCTGTTGAGATCCAAATCATATCTAATCTGGACCATGATAAATGTCTATTTGAATAAAAAGTATATTGTTTAGCTTTAACATTTCTTTCTCTCCAAATATCTTTTAAAGTTAATTCATCTGTCATTTTAAAAAAGGACCTTGGGAGAGCCTTTCTATTTTGCTTTGTTGTTGTTGCTATATAGTCCAGTTTATTGTCCACAATTCCATTAAAATCTCCCATTATAATTATATTAACATAGTCCAGTCCAATTATTTTCATATGTAGCTTTTTATAAAACTCTTCTTGTTTATCATTCGGAGCATAAATTGCAATCAAAAGTATTTTTATATTATTGTCCATTATTTCTACCATTAATACTCTTCCATCTTCATCCGTGTAAATCAATTTTGCTGGAATAGCCTCTTTAATGTATAAAACCACACCTCTTTTCTTACATTGAGTCAAAGAGGTAAATATTTTCCCTAATCTTGGCTGTAATAACAATTGTTCATGTTGTTTTTTAATGTGAACTTTTTGTAAACAAATTATAACAAATTTTAATTTCTCTAATTTATGGAAAGTTTTCCTTCTTTTAACAGCTGAATTAAGTCCATTTATATTCATTGTAATCAGTTTTTTTTTCCTCCATGATTATGCTTTATATTTAGGTCTAACAGCTCTCGTGGATCTCACTTCACGCTGTTCTTTATTATCCATCTGTCCCCCTGCTGCTCCTTTCTCTTTTTCAGTCTCCAGTTGTTCATCTTGAAACTCAATTGATAAAGCCTCTTTCTCTGCTTCCTCTCTTCTTCCTCCAAAGAATTCTGCATGAAAAAGTTCTGCTTTCTCAATTGAATCAATTCTATATCTTTGCTCTTGCCACCCAAACACTAGTCCTTCTGGAATCAGCCATCTATAATTCACTTCATTTTCCAATAGTATTTTGGTCAGAAATCGATATTCTCTTCTCTTCTCATCTCTCTCACTCTTCTGGGTATTTGTTTTAAAACCATAACCTCTTTACCCTTGTATTTCAGTGTTTTCTCTCTTACTACTTGTAATATTTGCGTTTTAATGGATTTTTTTAGTAAATCTAATATGGACTTCCCTGGGTAATTTATTTCTCATCGCATATCTTGTATAGACTCGATATATCTCATCTATTCCATCCATCATCTTTTCCTCTGTAATTTCCAAAACATCTGCCAAAATTTCTATCATTACCGCTGCCAAATTTTCTCCTTTTTCCTCTTCTATATTTTGAAATCTGAGGTAAAATTCTGACCTTTCCATCTCCCACCTCAACATCCCACCTTTTTCTTGTTCAACCGCTGTTAGTCTGCTGTCAATATTTCCAATCTTCTTCTCTCTTTGTTTTCCTTCTTCCTCAATTTTTTGGAATCTCTCCTCATACTTAACCATCATTTGTTTAATATTTTCCACTTTTTCATCAGTCTTCTCTATTCTTTGTTCAATATTTTCTGCTCTTTGTTCAATATTTTCTGCTCTTTGTTCAATATTTTCTATTCTTTGTTCAATATTTTCTGTTCTTTGTTCAATATTTCCTGTTCTTTGTTCAATGATATCTGATTTTGTCTTGAGATCTTGGATTCCTTGCATAATCATCTGTAAAGTTATTTTTTCTTGTTCCTTATCTTGCTTCAACATTGTCTGAATTAAACGTTGTCCTCCAACTGGTGGGGAAGCAGAGGTAGAAGCAGAAATGCCAGATGGTATTGGTTTCCTGCTCATTTCAATGTTTCCAAAACTTCAAATTCTTCTTGACTTTTAATCCAACTGGTAGAGCAACCAATTATAATCCAAAATGGAAAACTCCAATAGTAAAAAACACGAAACCAAAGAAGAAACAAGAAAAAAGGAAGAAGAAAGATCTTCAGGTTCTTCTAGACCCTAATCCAATTACGAGATAGTCCACCATAAAAAAGGAAAAAATAGAAAGGAGAAAACAAACACATCCAAAAATAATAATATTGATTAAGAGCAAAAGAAAAAGGAAAAAAGAAAAAGCAAAAAGAGAAAAAACAAAAAAAAACAAAAAGTTCCTTCAGATTCTTCACACCTTAATCCAATTAAAAAGTCTCAATAATCCAAAAAAAAGAAAGAAAAAAAAAACAACCTCAACAACAAAGTAATCCAAAAACATAAATATGAAAAGCAAAAAAGTCCCAATAAAAAAAAAAAAATAAAGAAGAAAAAAAAAAAAACTCTGAGGCTTTCCCTTTAAAATAAAAGGCAAAAATAAAAATATTACTAAAATTAAAATTTAGAAGAAGGCTAGCGAATGGGGTATATATAAGAAAACACACTGCACTTTGTTATTTATCCAAGGCTCTTGTTATGACTCTCTTCTCCAGCAGCTTCAAAGCCAAACCTCAAGTATTGTTGATAACAGTCCAGGAAAGCACCTGCAACTAGTGGAAATCTTAAGAGCTTCCTGGGACCCAGTTTGGTAAAGTGGTTAAAGGCACCAGGCTAGAAATGAGTCGACCATGTGGTTCTGGTCCTGCCTTGGACACAAAAGTAGCTGAGTGACTTTGGGCCAGTCGCTCTCTTTCAGCCCTAAGAAGGAAGCAATAGCAAACCACTTCCCAGATGTAGCCAAGGAAGCTGCAGGGACTGGTCCAGCCATTTTTCTAAGAGTCATCACTGATTTGAAGGAACTTGCTGCATATTTTGTATGAGTCCCATATTTTATTTGTCCATGCAAGGTCTACATCTATAGGCAATCCACTGATAGGTTACAATTAAAGAAGAAGAATATGGAATGAAGCATCTAAAACAGTGATGATTACATTATGCAGACTGTTGAATTTGTATTCTGCTGACACAAAATACCGTGCGGAATATAGGAAACTTGTCAACTTTTTTTATTTTGCTGCTTTCTAGGAGGATGTAGAAAGAATATGTAGCAGCAAGGTTGCATAGTTTTCGTACCATAGTTTTCTTATCCTTTTTGTCTCTCATTTTGTATTTCAGGATACAAAATCTAATTTCAGCATCAATGAAAGTTAAGATAACAGCATACACTATAGCCCTGGCTTTGCATATTAACCATTTTCAAACAAATCTGACAATCTTGCAGCGAGATCTGAAACTACGTGAGAACAAGTATGATTAACAGCACAATTGTATTTTTTTTTAATTTATTCTCTTACTAATAGTAGGCTAAGAGCTTCAGGGGCTCCACCAGTTTTTTAGTTGTGCCTAGAAAACCATATGCTCCCTGGTTATTTTGGGATTAGTCTTCCTTGGCCTTAGACTACAATGCCCATATCTTCCATTCAATAGGTTCTGCAGTCATGTGGCTGGGAATTATAGAGGTTGTAAATTAACATTCCTAGGAATCAGGCTGACATTTCTCCCTTAAAGGGGAAAACATTTTTCCCCTAATCTTTAGAAATAGTGAGAAAATTAATGGATTTTTTTTTCCCCAAGAGCACCCTTAGGATTCAGTTCAACAAATGAACATCTAAAATAGTTCCTTGGTCTTGTATATTTTGTTTCTGGAACACCACAGTAGCCAGATAACAAGGCAAAGAATAGGACAGGCAAAAAGCAGCTGGTTCATTTCAGTATGTTCCATGGGGCAGACTACCCTGCATGAAAGCAAGAGGTCAGTGGATATAAGATGCTAGCAGTGTTTTTTTTTTTACTGCATTAAAGGAATGCAGGACATTTGTTTTCCATTTTTCAGAAATGCTTTGGGTAGAATGTCATTGCTTCTGGCAGTCTTCTCCAGTCTCCAGCTGTGTTGAACTACAACTCCCATCAGATAATACTTACAGTCCAATTCATCAGGAAACCTCTGGTTAGAAAGGCTGGCTTGAGGCTTGGGATGCCTTTTCTCCAAATGTGATAGACTCTTGATTCAATCAGCATGTTGCCTTTCTTTGTGGAAAGAAGTTTCCTGGCATCAGAAAAAGCCCCAATTCTGTATTTAGAATGTCAGTTTTACCTGTAATCTGACAGTCAAAGGAGGGAAATGAACAGGAAAAAGCCAAAGTCACAAACTGTAAAGGGACTGCTGGAAGAAGAAAGAAACTCTTTTCGAGCAGAACAATCTTTATAGCTGACATTTTCTCTCTTTTCATGCAGAATACTTGACATTGCCAAGGCGATGAGACTGAAGATCAGCAAAAGCAAAAACCTCTTTGGATTGGAAGAACACAAATTAGGGACCTTATGCTTGCCTTTACCTGCACAGAAGATGCCCTTGCGCAACAAGAAACGCAAACTAAATTAAGAATGATTTTTTTTTCCCTCTAGGACTTAAAACAAGCTGGACAAACTTATAGATCATCTGAACAGAGCTACCGCTTCATTGTTCTGAAAGGACTGGAGAGGTTTGTTCTTGTCATACAGTTTTGTTTCTCTCTTGAGGTAGTTTAGGCCTTGGGCACTTTAAGACTTGTGGACTTCAACTCCTAGAATTCTCCAGCCAGCCATGCTTAAAGTCTTAAAGGGCCCAAGGTTGGAGATTCTTGGTTTAGCAGAGATCTGCACTTTTACTGAAGTGCTATGTTGTCATTCGGGATATTTGAAACAGTATATAGGATTAGTTTCCTTCATCCATGTAAAACAGTTAAAATATGAGCATGACTGAATATTTACAATATTTAACATTCAAATTAAATATTTTAATGTTTAAAATGTTTCTTATGTTTTTGGGAATACTAAACATTTAAACACCTGCTTAAATCATTTTTATTTAATTACGTATTTTGTTGTAACATTCCCAACTAACTTTTCTACAGCTCTGGGGTTAATTTCTCTGCTTCCTTCAGTTTTTTATCTTACTATATATTTTTAATAGAAATGCAGTTGTAGATTCAGCTGCTTTCTTTAAAGCAGTGTATGGTTTGAACAAGGGGAATGGTCTAATGCAGTGGTCGCCAACCAGTGGGCCTGGGACCACTGGTGGTCCACGAGAAAATTTTGGTGGTCTGCAGAGGAATGTCACCCTCAGAGCACACCTCCAAAGCAATTAATCCAGACTCTGCAGGAACACAAGGCTGCACCTCCCACATGGCCTGCGGGAACACAAGGCTTGCATCACTTGCATTGCGAACAACATGAGGTAGTGAGGGGAGGGGGGGAAAGGGCAGATGGGGGGAACTTGCCCCATTTGTCTGGCCTGGCCACCGGGCTGCTTCTTTCAGCTTCTTTCTTCTGCTTTTGGCTGCATGCAAGGAAAGCAGCAAAAGTCTTTCTCTCCCCCAGGCTCCCCCAGAAATAAGACTTTGGGACTCTGCAAGGCATCCTGCTCCAAGAGGATGCACCGGCGCAACAAGTCTCACAGAGACTAATTTCTGGCAGAGTTTGGGGGAGAGAAAGAAAGACTATTGCTGCTTCTGCTGCTTTCCTTGCATGAAACTAAAAGTCTCTCTCTCTCTCCCCCTGAAAACAGAGCTGGAGACGGTATCCTGTGATCCCAAATAAAGAATGACGGATCGGTAGGAAAACGGGGTGGGGAATTTTCCTGCAGACCTTTTTTGAGATTTTCCCAGGGTCTCTGGTCTGTAGGATCTAAAATTGAGTTTGGTGGTCCCTGAGGTCCAAAAGGTTGGCGACCCCTGGCCGAAAGTCACACATTTTACCTTGTGATCTGGGCACGGAAAGCAGGCGGTTGCTATAAAGAAGAGAGATGATACACTATTCTTCTCCTATCTGGTCACCTATAAACATTGGGCCTCAACTGTCATAATCTCTAGCCAACACAACTGAATAAATGTTGATACAGCAATCCAGACTTAAAGGCAAGTTCATATAAATTGAATTTTGGGGGCATTTACAGTATCTGAGTTCTTGCCTGACTCCCACCTCTCTCTCACACACAAACAACTTGCAGAAAGAACAGTTCCCAGGAATTTTCTCTTCATTATGCAGTTAATTGAAGACACATAAACCTTGTTATTCTTTGCCCCTTGTCACCTTCCATAATGTATTAGGAAAAAAAAAATCAGCAAAAATTCTGCATTTAAAAAAAATTTATTTTGTAGTACATAGATTTTCCTTTATAAAAATTTTCAAAGAGTAGTGTGCATTTCTTTTAACAAGGTATATGTTGAACAAGACACCAGATTATCATCCAGCCCAGTTATAAGCTTAAACGTATTAGTGGTCAATTCCAGTTAAGCTAAAATTGTTTAAGAAGTGATCTATGGCTCAATGCACTTTATTGCTGACAGTGGTGTCTCAAGTCTGTTTGGAAGTGAGATTATAGCAGAATTTACAACAAGGTTTGTGGTATAAAATTGCAGCTTAAAAGTCAAAGAACTGAGGCAATTAAGTTAGTGGCATCTAATTTTTAATAAGACATTTGATTGTTTACAGTGGACTAAGAACCGTCAATGACTTGTTTGTCATTGTAACTCCTGAGGGAGTATCTTGAACTGGGAATATTGATGTTGAATTCACAATGTGTTTTGGTAGTTAGAAAAGCTGTGTCTTTTAAGTAAAACGTTTCTGATCCTGCAACAGTAGGCGCTAGTTCATTCTCTCTACTCCTTTGCTTAAGAAGGCTAAAGGAACTGGAAAACAGGCTTCAGAGAGAAGGCCCAACTGGCAGTTTTCCCTACTTTCCACTCAGGGAAATGCTTTCTACACCTGATAAACTGGATCCAGCCCTGTAAAAATACTTCTGGCTTGCTTATTCTGCTGGCTTGCAGCTTAAGCCAATGCATATTCCAAATGGAATAGTTACAATTGGACTTTCCTACATGTGTATAGGATTTCAGCCCCATCTGCAAAAAATTTCTACAAAACCATGCTATTTGAAGATCACACCTTTTTTAAACATGCTTTTATAATTATCCATACCTCTCTCTTATTAGTGCTTCTTTTTGAAAGCCTCCTGTTTTTACTGTTCTAGGAAATGATGAACCAGTGTAAAATAGTAAACACATATAACAAAGGAGAAACTAAGCAGTACAAAGCCTCCTTGGTTCCAGGTTCAGCCTCTGGCATGTTCAACTCAAAAGGGATAAAAGTAATCTTAAGATCCTACCCAAGCTGCTCTGGCTGGAGTGAACAGGACTTTCTATATTTGATGTAGGGCAAATTCTCTGCCCCATTCAAACTCAGAGGTATTTATAAATATCTGTTATGATTTGTTGGTTATCTTAAGAGCATTGTTCTATGTTCTGACAATAGAAGATATAACTGAATAAAACAAAATGCTATTGTCTCCTAATCAAGTGCTCCTGACCATTCTTGACCAGAGATCAATTACAGCTTACCAACTGAGAGTGAGATTTATTTCCATGCTACAAATGCAGCTTAGTGGCACGTGCATTACAGTAGACTTGTCTAGGCTTCAAATCAACAGAGACCCTCACAGTCTCCTCTGAAAATAAAGTCAATAAAAGGTTTTTTTTTTCAGTTTATGTCCTAGAATTGTGTCCTTTTTTTTCTCTCCCTGAGCCAGAATTAATGCAGCAATAATTCAATAATACATGTAACCTTTACAACATTACAAGAGCACCAGTCACACCCTTTTCATGTCAAACACTTGTTTTAATTACAGTCGTATGGCAGACCAAGATTATTCTTCAAAGTCCTGAGATTTTAACCTACTTCATTATTGCTTGCCACATAACTGTTCAAACGGGTACAAGCTCTGTGAAGTAAAGAAAAAATGACAAGGGGCTAGTTCACTTTGGTCCCTTTGAAATACCTTCATCACTTATCCTTGAGAATTTCATTAACAACTCTCCAAGAAATCAACTTGGTGAGTCATCGTATCTTGCTTCCTCTAAGATATTAGGTTGAAAAAAGACAATCATCCACAATCTAGATCAGGCCTGTCAAACTGGCGGCCTGCGGGCTGGATACGTTATGCGCAGGCCAGCCCACCCTGGCTCCGCAAGGCCAAAAACATTGTGATCCAGTTTGACACCATTTTAGACCAATGAGCTCCAAGAAATATCTTGCCCAGGAATACTTTTTGAAAATTGTTATATGCAGGTAGTCCTCAATGTATGACCACAGCTGAAGCCAACATTTCTGTTGCTGAGCAAGAAAGTTAAGCAAGTTTTTCCCCATATTACCACCTTTCTTGTCACAGTCGTTAAATGAATTACTGCAGTTAAATTAGTAACAAGGTTTAGTGAATCTGGCTTTCCCATTTACTTTGTCAGAAGGTCTCAAAAGGGGATCGTGTGGCCCTGGGATGTGGCCACCATCATAAATACAAGCCAATTGCCAAGTTCCCAAATTTTGATCATGTGACAATGGGAATGCTGTAGTGGTTGTGTAAAAAATGGTGACAAGTTACCTGTTTCTATGCTGTTTTAAATTCGAATAGTTACTAAACAAGTGGTTGTAAGTTGAGGACCACCTGTATTAAGTGCTTATGAAAGCACAGCATACTTTCCTTTTGCCACTCCTGTATAAAACTATGTTCAAATTCTCAGCAGCCCCTAAAGTTACTGTAAGCTGCTTCTATAAGTCCATTTTCTCATCTTAAGACATTATTTTAAACCCAGTGTCACTATATTATGGCAATGTTGGTATTAATATAATTACAGCTCTTCCTAGAAAGATCTTTGCTAGTGTGCAAGTTATTCTTTTGGTTGAAGACTCAAAACACCATTCCGTTTTGAGGGATCTTATTTTCCTTAAAAAAAAAAAAAAACCACCCTACTGTATTTTGATAAGAGTTGTAACTTATCCCTGCTTTACGTAATTTTACATATATTTTGCCATATTCCTGATCTAATACTCTAGAGCCATGCTGGCAAACCTATGGCATATGTGCCGGAAGTGGATGCTGCCCAGAAGAGCTCCACTGCGCATCTGCACACGCCGCCCACCCGACAGCTGATTGTTGAGTATCTGGTGTGCATGCCAGGGGGCAGGGGTGCGTGGTAGATGCACGGCGCACGCGGGGGGATCATATGCACATGCTCAGAGATGCACGGAGTGTGGGGGCCCTGCGCGCATGCACAGGGGCATGAGCCCCCCGCACACATTGCCTTCTGGGTGCTGGCACGTGAGGACGTGTGCAATTTTCGGCACAGGTGCCGAAAAAGGTTCACCACCACTGCTCTAGAGTCTAGAACCTTAAACAATGTTCATATGTGTTCTGGTAACTGCTCTGCTATTTTCAATGGGACTTACTGCTAGATATATATGTTCTCTCTGTGTTGCATTGGATGACAACTCCAATCTTTGCAAAAACATGCTGCTTTGGATGATATATTTAGCATCTAGAAGGCCCCAGATGGGAAAAAAACAATCATACATAACAGCCAAAACTGGGATCTTTTCAATATAGAAGAAAGCAACTCTTGTCTCTGGAATAAAAGGAAATTAATTTCAAGCTATGTCAAGGTACTGGTGCCAAGCAGGCCAATAAATGGGTCAAGGCACTCAGGATTTCATTGACATTAAACCAAGTGGCTTTTTGGCAAATCGCTGAGAGTTTAAGTTAATCCCAAACTTAAGTTAATCCCAACCCACTCCTCACCTTCACATTTATATAAATAGCAAGTGTGTCAGGGGGTATCTTTTTTTGTTGACAAAAGTGGTGTATTTGTTAAGAATGGATACAATTCCTTCTGATAATATTGCTTGCACATCACTCCTACTTTGAGCCACATTGAATTGTGATAACTGAAACAGAAGAAAGGAAGGTAAAAAAAATATCTGGGAATTTAATAACTCACACAGAAAACAGACTCGCTCTCCCCTTCCTTTGCAACTACTCCTTTTGAAAATCCGTAGTTAATGCCTTTGTTATTAGGCATGTGGGTAAATGCCACAGTTATTAGACCAATCCTCTCCCTTAGAGGTAATTCTGAATACTCAGGTCAACAAAGGAAAGGGATAAGTGGGTATAAGAAGCGAGCATATCTTTTGATGCTGCAAAAATACCACTTTCTAAGGAATGAACTTGGGCCTGGTGCAAGGATGCAGATGTGAAAGCTGAGGTAAGTTCTCAAAACACTCAATAGGGGGTATAGTCAGCTGGACAAGATTGTAGCTGGCTACAGTTCCTTGTTCAGTCACATTTCCATTAATTCTTATGTGCTCACAATGCTAGCCAGTCAGCTAAAAAAAAGAAGTGGATTGTTCAATGTTGCAGTGAACATAATCAGGAAAATGGAGGCAAATCTCCAAACCATCACAAAATAGTGCAAAAGATACTACCATTGTTGTGACAACCCCCATCTACTCTAGCAGCTATCCTGGCTGTCACGTTTGATCCTTTCTGGCTGTTTCCAGCTGTTGACACCCCTCGAGGCGCTTCTTCTATGTGAGGCCTGGCTGGAGGGTTCTCTAAGGTCCAGGCAACATCAGACCTGAAGAACAGAAATACCACAGTCATTGGTGCTTCCCTCATGGTACAGAAAATATACTTGGTCTACATTTAAGGAAACCTATGTCAGGAAAGAATTCATTTTGAAGCTCAAATTTTCTCAGCTTAGTGAGGTTGAAACACGTGAGAATGCAATTTTCATTACCAGCCAGTGTCAGTTGAAGTTACTAAGCAAGGTAATAAACACACACTCAACTGAATAAATATTGCTTTGGCGAGAACAGTACTTTGCAAGTCTGAACTTGCCTTTCTAAAGAAGGCAAGAACTGCTCAATAATCAGTGTTTAGTGCCAATGATGAAATTACAATTTTTTTTGACACTTGCTACGCAACAGGTGGCTGAATGCTGCTATGTCTGCCAAATATCTTAGGATACAGCACTTACAGTTCTAACTATTTGTAAACTGCTTGTCTTTGAATTTCCGCTTTGAAAAACAAAACAAAACAAGAATTGAAAATCTATAAGTTCCTTTATCGTTGATCTAGCTATACACAGATGGTTTAACAAAATGCCGACCACCACTGTAGTGCAGGAAAGGGAAGGGGAAGGCATTTACCCATTGAAATAACATCATCATCAACAATAACACACTGAGAAGAATTCAATTTCTCTCCACGATATATCTTTTTTACTTCTGTGCAAAGAGATTCGTACTTATCAGCCCAGAAGAACTCTCGAGAACACCTCTCGCTGCAAACTGAACTTCACAATCCATGAAAAGCTTCTTGACTTGATCCTGGTTCATTAGACCTGGATCTGGGAGACTTAAAAAGGCAATCACTCAGGCTACATGAGTGAATTCCAAGAAATATTTTGCACAGGAGCTCTGGAGGGTGGAGTCTGCAGGGGGGTGGGTGGAGGAGGCTAGGAGGAACCTGTTGAGCGGAGAGGGGGGCAGTTATGCAGCAGCACCACACAAGAAGACTGGTGAATGAATGGAGTGATGGCACAAGAGCACAGGGAGACTGTGGGACTTACCAAAAAGACTTGTTTCTTCACCTGATGGCTTCCCTATTGACTTTGCTTATGAGAGGCCATCAGGGAAGGGTGCAAATGATAATCATGTGATTGCAGAGATGGTGCAGCAGCTGGAATTCTAAGGCCCAGTACTACTCATCTAATGTCATTGCAACTTCAAATGGCTGCTGAGCGAATGGTTGGTAAACAAGGATCACTAGAGTACTACCTCGTATCCTTTCAGATTGGGGTGGGTTGCAAATACTATTCAATAAAGAAACAAACTACAAGGTCCTGTTATATTGTCATGACGATTTAATCCATTAATCCCCAGTCTAGAACTACCACTGACAGAGCTTTTCATTTACTGAAATACGACCAAACTTACTTTTTTCTGAAAGCAAGGATCTTATTATTCTGAACGACACAATCTTCCATACTGGACACTTGCTGTAAAATAGTCTTTTTGCTCTTCCCTTGAAAAATCAAATTATCTTGTACTAAAGCCTTGGTTTGATCAAGCATCTCAATCCCGTAACCTCGGAAGGAGTGGATTCTGTTCTTGGTTACCTGGAGTGCATAACAGGACTGTTAACATGTTATTCCTTTTCACAGTGAATATGAGAGACCAGTTACAGGTAGAACCTCTGGTCACAAACACTTCCGTTCATGACAATTTGGGTGACAACAGGGGTGGGATACGACAGTGTTAACTACTGGTTCAGGATTTACGAGCTTCCCTGCCCGCTGTGAGCCGCGCACCTGTAAATCGTCATTAGCACGCTGCATGCCGAGAAGCAGCCTTTGAAATAGCCTTCTTTTCTTGTCTTTTTAACTGCAGCTGTGCCTCGTTCGGCAGCTGAAGTTGAAAAAATCAGGAAATAAAGATCAGGTAAGAGCCCAGGTGGGCGGGTGGGCAAAAACATCAGCAGACATAGAACCGGTTCTATGTCTGCTGCTCTTCAGAGCTACCGGTTCTACAGAGTTGGACAGAACCGGTAGAAACCCATCCCTGGGTGACAACCAAAGTTTTTTTTACCTCTGGTTGCGAACAGGTGCTCGAGTGGTGACCAAACACAGGCACGGCATTTTGATGTTCCGCATTGGTTTCCCCTTCTGTGCCGCACCATTTTTTTTTTCACGCATGCACTTCTGGGGATGTCAAAATTGGATGATGACCGAATTCTCGGAACGGATTACAGTCATCACCTGAGGTTCCACTGTAGCTATCAAATTTGGAAGAGCACAACGCCATTTAAAGCATGTGCAGTTTTCTATGTTTTTAAAATGCTTCAATATATAGAAACATGTAAGGCATATTGAAAAACCTTGAGCATCACTAAGAAAAATGTTAATTGAGTGCTTTTCATTTTCATGCCCCAAAGTAGATATAACCTGAGCAGTCAATGGCCTGCAGGCCACATCCAACCCATTAAGGCCTACAGGCCACATCTGGCCCTTTGACTGTCCCTATCTGGACCATAGTGGTGCCCCCATTGGTTTGGCTTTCCACAACAATCCATTCTTTTTTTGTCGAAGACAGCAAAGTCCATCTTTTGGATAGAGGGGACTGCTGGTTTGAAAGAGAGGGCAAAGAGGCAATCTATGTCAAAATCGAACAGCCCTCCATCAACAGAGGGTGAGGGATACAACATCATCTATCTCTAGTCTACAACACAGTCCTTTCAACAGTTCCAAGAAGGCTCCATACCTATTTGCACTACTCAGGTGACCCTGAGGACACAGATAAACCTACATGTGGCCTCAACGACTTTATAAAAGAATGCAAATGACCAGCTGTCTGCAAGGAATATCAATCCTTCCATTCCCTACTATCCAGTCAGAACTGAAGAAGCTTCTTGGATGAGAAGTGAAACATCTCCAAAGAAAAATCAGGAAATCCAGTTGCCTCTTGAAAAAGCACCTTTGGTGCTACGAAACTACATTGCAGCCTTGGAAATGGGAGAGCTGCAACATCAGATTTCCAATGCATCTGGTGGTAGGATTCACCCAACTCAGTAAACTCAGGATCCAACCCTGTTTTTGTCTCCTTTGTACCTATCCTTTCTTGGTGCCAGCATAGCATTAATGTTTTATAATAAAATTCTCCCTGAAAAGTTTCTCCTCCAAGGAATGGTCCAAAATGTTTATTTGTTGGCATCTTCTCTTGGGAAAATAATGGATCCTGGGCAAAATCCAAGTAGCAGCACCATCAAATGATCCTCAGGTTTCTCACTGATGTTATCCAATGGAGGATGCGCATTGCAATATTCAGAGGCATGATTTCAATTGCCAAACTGGCTGGGAAATTCAGGGAGGGACTTTGGGTCAACCACCCACCTTAATCTTGACAACTTCACAATGGGAGCATCCCTTTTTGGAGAAAGGAGGTGATACCACTAATTATACTAATAAGCCTGTTCTTTTTTTTAGGCGCTCACCTTCATGTCGGCTGTCTGCAAGAGTCGGAGGCCACATCCCTGGTTTCCTAGGACGTCATTCTCCGTGATGACCCCATCACCCTTGCAGCTAATGCCATGGCTGCTGTTGTCATAGATCCCATTGCCACGGAGTTCTACCCGGCACTCGGCTTCCACCAGGACTCCCCCGAGGCTATTGCAAGAAATGCTGTTATTTGCCATTCGGGTGAGTTGCGAGCTTTGAAACACGGCAACCCCGTAGTCATGGTTGGCGTGGATGGCATTTCCAATGATATTCAGAGCTTCGCTGCTTTTGACATACAAGCCAGCGGCTATGGAAAAAAGAAGAGAGGGGAAGCAGCACTTTTAACAAAAAACAAAATTAGGAGAAAAAGTCAAAGTAGACCGGCATGCAGTCTGAATAAATTCCCTACTTAATATCTCTATTTAAAATAAATGGTTGGCCTTACTTAAATGAAACAAATGGCAAAAAATAGCCATAGCCGTGCAGTGCAGGGAGTGAGATCACTGAGGGATAAGGAATTTCAGGCAACTTTTGAGTATAATTTGGGAGCAATAATTGGGCAGCAAGATACAGGCACAACAATCACACTCCCCCCAAGAGTATGTTGTCGTCGTCATCATCATCATCCCCCTTATTGTATTCTGTAAGATCAGCATCATGGTCTATAGCAAGAGTCTTCAAACTTGGCAAGTTTAAGACTTGTGGACTTTAACTCCCAGAATTCATGAGCTAATATGACTGGAGGAGGAATTCTGGGAGTTGAAGTACACAAGTCTTAAAGCTGTCAAGTTTGAAGATCCCTCGTCTAGAGCTTAGCTCTCCGCTTCAACTACAATTCATATATTTCAGCAATGAAAACTGAACATCCCCAGTTGAGGCTCACTGAAAAGTCAAGCAATGCATTCTTCTCTTTGGCATGCCTTATCAATTCTTGGCCTATACACACATACACACAATTTCAGACAGCAACCCAAATGCCTATATAAAGTTAGTCAATGCAACTTAAAATGAGATCTTTCCCAACTCTATACAATATTGAAAATAAAATGATAATTACAAATTATTTACTATTCAGCTAAGACTAAAACTGGATCAAAAGGAGTAAACAACCCCACCCCACCCAGTGTGTGCTAGAAATTAGCATGTGGTTTATCCACACAAGTATCATGCAGCAGAATGGCTAACATGTCCTGGAAAGGATATTAAGATATCACTCTACATTTCTGTGTTTCTGCAAGGACTTTGCACAAATGGTGGCCCCTTTAAGCTTTCCTTCACACTAAGTTGTTGTGACTGAAAGGATCGATCCTGCTGTGAGTTTTGACTCTGATGACTCTGATGATGATGACAGGCTGGAGCCTGTTGTGAATGTGGAGTCTGAATTATTAGAAGACACAGATGTGAGCCAGGGGGATGAGAGGTTATCTGACAGACACTCTTCACCAGAACCTGAGACCTCATTCATGCCAGCAACTGATCCACAAAATGAGTCAGAGGCGTCGAGTGGGGAAGCTGACAGATCGTGGTTTGATACTAGAACTAGGAGGAGACTGAAACGTCAAGTTGGGGGGGAGGCAAGCCAGACGCTGATTAGGGAAAGTAGCACGTTGCCTCAATGAGTATAAAAGGACACAGCTGGGTTTGGAGAGTTTGACAGGAACAAAGTGACTGATTGTGTGAAGAGGTTTTCAGCAGGGGCTCTGGGGTTTGAGAATTTGTGCCAGGACTGGTTTGCTGAACAGAGCGTGTCTTATTGCTGTGGAATATAATTTATGACAGCCGTTATCTTGTAAGACTCCTTTCTGTTGGATTTAAGTTTTGGAACGGCTGCTTTTGGTTTGAATTCTGAAGGGGAAGCCATAACACTAAGTTATCCAATTTTGCTAGAACTCACCTCCATTATGGTTGATGTTGTTTGACTCCACAAGGGCCATGTTGATGGGCCGCCGGGAAATCAAGCGTTCATCTTCACTTTCCAGGTCATTCTCCCAGTTGGCTGCTTCACCTTCCTCATTGAAGTTCTCATTGCCTCCTTGGTTGACAAGATAATCGTTAGCATCGTCCTTGCGGCAAAAGACTGCGATGCCATAGATGCTGTTGTGCCCTATTTCGTTGTTGGTAACATGGGGAAGGCTGGATGACATTATCCAGACACCACAGCCCTTATTGCCTACAAGAGAAGCACGGAGAGTTATCAGGTTTCCTTTCAAATTATGATTTTGGCAGTAGAACTGAGAAACAGTTTGGTCCAAGGCTATCTACCGGAGCAGAGTTCAAGATCCAAATCAGGTAGACTCAAATATCTATGACATCAGCTTTGATAATTGGCAGACTGGTTGACAGGCCCTTGATTTAGTGGTATCTGATATAGATACAAGGAATTTCGGCTTCTGACTTTGCTTGGGATCTCTAGGCTTCCCAGGAGCAGCTCAAGACTCCTGCACTTCGTAGCAATGGAAATCTTGAGACTTGGGAATGGAAGGCATCCATTTCTAAATCTGGATTCAGGTATCAAAAACCAGAGGTCTTTGTCCTAATTTGATCTATAATTAGACTTGAATACTGTACCATGCCCATGAATTGTTCAGAAACCCTGCAAGGGTGGAAGAGAAATCTCCATGGGAAAAAGGCATGAGTTCTGCCTGCTCTTGTGACAATGATATCCATCACAAGCAACAGAAGAATGAGATAACCTAGGTGATCAATGCACCAAATTCACAGGATAGCACACAATTTTGACACGCTAAAAAAGTCTTTTGGATCTTCATGTCCTGAAAGAGACTCAGCAGCTACTCAGGCCAGGTTCTAATTAAATTGATAGGCTTAAAATGGTTAGAGGTAGCATGTAAAAAAAAAATCCACCTGTATTTTCCAAATACATCCCACATTTCATTTGGAAAGGAGATTTAAAACAGGCTTACCATAAATGGTGTTTCCTTCTACAAGTCCTTTTCCTCGTTCTCCAATAACCACTCCGTCTGAATAGCCACAGCAGATCAGGTTACTCCTGAGGACAGGATCTCCCCCACGCCGGATGTCTGCACCTCCCCACTGGTTCTCCCGGATGACATTTTCTAAAGGGCGGGAGGAAAATCAGTCAATAAAAAAGTGCTAAATAGCCATCTTCAAAAGGAATCCAGCAATTGATTTCTAAAGATGTCCCAGGACCTAGGTGGAAATCCCATCAAGTCAACTTGACATCCTTCTTCTCTATGCCGAATCTGCACTATTTTTATTATTTAAGACTGCTAGAAATAGGCTAGCCCAAGGGTGTCTAACCTTGGCAACTTTAAGACTTGTGGACTTCAACTCCCAGAGTTCACCCAGCAAAGCTGGCTGAGGAACTCTGGGAGTTGAAATCCACAAGTCTTAAAGTTGCCAAGGTTGGACACTCCTGGGCTAGCCTATCATTTCAAAGTGAAGTTCTGCGACAGCCACAGTCGCAGCAGGGAAATACCATAAAACAGAAGAGCAAAAAGTCTAATTTGCCAATACTCATGGCCTCTCTTTGAGGGAGAAATTAAAATTTTGGGATTTGAGAGAGTTGGTGTTCTTTAAATTTGGCAAAGTCTTCATAGACCACACCGCATTCTTTAGAAATCTCTGAAAATATTGGGCAAATCTTTGTTTTCTCCTTTTGCATTTTCAGGAGCAAACATTCCTCCACTCCATCCCCACCCCTGTCAACCAAAAAAGATCTCTCTACTCTGGCATTTTCACTTTTGCAGGAAAGGAAAAAGAAAACATCGTTGCCCAGAAGATCATTGGTTGCTCTGTCCCCTCTTTGGAAAAGCTTTATAGCTTCCACTGCCGTAAGAAAGTTCAAAAAGATCCATCTCATCCTGGGCACCCCCTTTTTTTTTTTTTTTTTTGAACTATTACCATCTGGCAGACGGTACAGGATAATAAAAACAAGGACAAATAGGCTGAAAAGCAGCTTCTATCCCAGGGCAGTAATTACTGAATTCTACTGTACAGTACACTGAAGATGGTATTTAATTTTGTTTTACGATCTGCAATGACAATAAAGTAAATTAAAAGAAGGGGAGGCAAAGGAAAAGGAAAGGAATGAGGCTCCCTTTTCTGACCTAGTTCTGAACCCCTATTAATCTTGGCATACCATTTGGGAATTTGGGATGGGAACGCTGCCTGTAGCCTTTTCAAAATTGTAAAGGCAGGCAAGACACCATTTGCAAGCTCCACACAGCACTCATTTTTAGCACTCAGACCTGACATGATGTCTTCAATCATACCTACTGTGGCTTCCTATGCAGAGTACAAAGAACATCTGCCTTATATGTTCACAAAGGAAGCAATAAATAGAGGCTGGCAACTAGACTAGAGAAAGCACCACATGTCTATATTCTAAACAAAGGCAGTGAAATGAAGCATCAGTGAGCTAGGAAATAAGTAGGTCAAGCAGCTTTCAACCAGAAACCCAAAAGATGGTTTTAGAAAGCATAATGTCTCCTAATTTCAGTTTTCTACAGGAGAAAAGAACCTTTGCTTACCTGCAGGATGGGTGTAAGGTTTAGACCAGTGGTGCCAACCTTGGCAAGTCCAACATGTGGACTTCAAGTCCCAGAATTCCCCAATCAACAAGAAGTCCACACAGGTTAAAAAGTTGCCAAGGTTGGATGCCAAGGTTGGATCTTTGTGATCCTTTGTGAAATACTTTCAAAACTTTGCATCAATTTATTTTAGAGGATGTGAATTCAAAAGGAAACGAACCAATTTTCAGCAATTCAAATTAGAATACAATGCTTTGAGGGGAACATCTTATTAGATTCAACACCTATCAAATATAAAACGTTATCTTTTCTTACCTGTGATTTGGCCTCTTCCATTCTCATTCACAGCTATACCAGCAGCGAGACCCTGGAATATATGGTTCCCACTGGAGCAAAAAAGAAAGGAAGAACAGCCACTTTTTATAGGTGATTCATGTACTTGCTGTCACGTTTTCCCAATAGTTCAGCTAGATCAAGTTGGAGATTTTGCTTTTGTGGAAGCCGTTGGCTGTCAATATTTTAGTCAGGGTGCATAGTTCAGTTTTAATGTGTGTCTTGTCTGCCAGGCGTTTGGTTCTAGTAATTAGTGTTTTAGCCACGGCTTCCACAAAAGCAAAATCACCAACTTGATCCACAAAAACACACTGAGAAATAATAGAGACCCAGAAGATGAACAGACCCATGGAACAGCTGTCCTGCCCTACATAAGAGGTACTACAGACAAAATTAGTAAGATTCTATACAGACACCACATCAAGACTGCCTTCAAAACAGACAGAAAAATAGCAGCCATCCTCAGGAACCCCAAAGACAAAATTGACCTGGAAAACCAAGGCATATATGAAGTCCCCTGTGCATCATGCCCGGCCACATACATTGGACAGACCAATAGAAGAATAAGCACCCGCCTGGATGAACACAAAAATGCAGTCAAAAAGCTGGAACACACTTTCTCACTAGTCGAACACATGGAAGCCATAGGTCATAACATCAACTTCAATGGCACCAAAACCCTAGCCACTATAGAAAATCCCAGCCACAGAATCATCAGAGAAGCCATAGAGATTGAAAAAAGACCAGAAAGCATGAACAAAAGAGATGATTCCATCAGGCTGTCAATCATTTGGAAGCCTGCACTCACAAACAAAAAAATCTCCACACCACAAGCCAGGCAAACACCTGGGCACAAACAGACCCCCCCGATACCTCCAGCTCCAACACACCCCAACCAGGCACCCAGATGAAACCCAGCTTCCTAACTAATGATAGCCGTCCATTTACCCGAAGCCAAGCTGCACTAAAGGCCTCCAATAAAGTAACACAACGTTGCCAGCCAATCAAGATACAAAAAGAGTCAAAAAAACAGACAGAAGATATTAGAAGCAGAACACAGCAAGCTCCAAGATCAATAAACACAGACCAAGACTCTCAACCAATCAGGATGAAGAAAAAACCATTCTGGCACAGCAATAGGCTGCCTCAAATTTAAATCTGAAACCACTGTAAAAGTCCAACTCACAGACGAACACTATACAGAAGCCTGATGATGGCAGATGAGATTCTGCTGAAACGTTGCTACAACTTTAAAAGCACCACGTGGGAAAATACCCGAACAAAGCTGAATGCCAGATATATATATGTGTGTGTGTGTGTGTGTGTGTGTGTGTGTGTGTGTTGTTTTTTGAGGTTCTCGCGGGTATTTGTATGTGGATCTTTGGTTATTCAGGTTTTCTCCCGCGTAAGATTGAAAGTATCTAGGCAATGTTTCGATGAAGTCGCATTCATCATCTTCAGGCTTGTGTCTTCATCTCTGTGCTTCTCAGAGTGATGTGAGCTTGCAGCTGCTTCTTCCTTTTAATTGCTAGTGGGGTTGTGTTCTCATTGGTTGGGGTTTTGGCCGTGTTCTGATTGGCTGGAGGCGTGTTCTGTTCAAGTGGGAGCTTGGTTGTGCTCAGGTTAGTCTTAGTTGCTGGGGGATTTGAGCTGGTGAACATCGAAGGTCACTAGTAGGTCGCTGGGTTGTAAGTTTTGTTTCTTTATGATCTCGATGAACTGGAATGAGTTTCTTACATGTGAGTTGAGGGATTCTGCATAGGGCTGTAGTTGTTTGGCAAGAAATTTGACTAGGTTTTGTAGAGGTCTACAACGAAACAAAACTTACAATCCAGCGACCTACTAGTGAGCTTCGATGTCATATCCCTCTTAACCCAAGTGCCAATAAAAGAAGCCTTGACAGTCATCCAAAACAAATACAACCCCCCCCAAGCACATCCTAGATCTGACCAACCACTGCCTATCCAACACATACTTCACCTACAATGGACAAAAATACAAACAAATAGAAGGAGCACCCATGGGATCACCCCTCTCACCTGTCATCGCAAACCTCGACATGGAGCACTTTGAAACACAAGCTCTAGAAAAATATGATCACAAACCAAACTCTGGCTCAGATACGTAGATGACACCTTCATAATCTGGCCACATGGGAAAAAAAAACTGAACAACTTCCTCACACACCTCAACAGCCTACACCCCAAAATACAATTCACCATGGAAATAGAAGCTAACAATCAACTTTCCTTCCTAGATGTCTTGGTATACAAAAAATCCAATGGCTCCCTAGGACACACCATCTACCAGAAGAAAACACATACAAACCGTTATCTACATGCACTCTCACACCACCACCCTGCACAGATCAATCCCGTAGCCGAGACACTCATCTCCAGAACAAAATGCTTAGCCGATGAACAACACCTAGAGACCGAACTACACACTCTCACCAAAGTACTAACAGCCAATGGATTCCAAAGAAAGAAGATTACCCACCTAATCCAAAAAGAAACCCCAACCAAAATCCAAGACAGAGAACAAGAGAACGGCAAAGCCCTCCTCCCATATATAAAAGGCACTACAGACAAAATCAGCAAGATCCTCCAAAAACACAACATTAAAACAGCATTCTGCACAAACAGAAAAATATCCACCATCCTAAGAAACCCTAAAGACAAAATCAACTTAGAAAACCAAGGAGTATATGAAATCCCCTGCACTGCCTGCCCCACCACATACATTGAACAAACTAACAGAAGAATAAGTGCACACATTGAAGAACACAAGAACTCAATCAAAAAAGAAGAACCGACCTCTTCCCTGGTCCAACACCTCAAAGCCACAGGACATGAGATTGACTTTAACAATATCAGAACTATCGCCAAAATCGAACACTTCAACAACAGAATAATCAAAGAAGCCATAGAGACAGAAAAACGCCCACACAGCATGAATAAACGAGATGACACCTCCCGCCTACCAGCCATTTGGAAACCTGCCCTCATGAACAGACGAGTACCTAACATGAAGACTGACACCAGACCCACACCCATGAGGGCCACACAAGATGCCACCACCACACTTCCACATAGAAAGCAGACTCACACCCACACAGAAGATGAGACACGACCACGGACCAGAAGCCGCACTGCAGCTGCATCACTACCCACTTCAAACCCCTCCGAGCCATACATGAAGCGAACTGACACCCACCATGAAGATGCGGCACAACCACGAACTCGAAGCCAAACAGCAGGATCACAGCTCACCAGCTCAAATCCCCCAGCAACTAAGACTAATCTGAGCACAACCAAGCCCCCACCTGAACAGAACACGCCTCCAGCCAATCAAAACACGGCCAACCCCCCAACCAATCAGAACACAGCCAAACCCCCAAACAATCAGAACACACCCCCACCCAATCAGAACACAGCCAAGCCCCCACCCAATCAAGTCACACCCCCACTAGCAGTTAAAAGGAAGAAGCAGTTGCAAGCTCACATCACTCTGAGAAGCACAGAGCTGAAGACACAAGCCTGAAGATGATGAATGAGACTTCATCGAAACATTGCCTAGATACTTTCAATCTTACGCGGGAGAAAACCCGAATAACCAAAGATCCATATATATATATAGTTTTTCTGCTCCAACATCTTTACTTGCTTGCTTGCTCCCATTTTTTCAGAGTCTTCACCTACATTTACGTTTTGCATGATTCCCCAATGGTTTGGCTTTCACTGTGCATGGCTTACCATTCTAGTTTAGATCAAGATTTATAATTTAGTGTTTAGTGAATGAGGCCCCTCTGGCTTGTTCAATAAGCTATTATTAAAGCCATCCTATTACTAGTATAATACAATACTATCTCCTTTTTACACCAGTTCCTTTATTTTCTTTGGCCTAAATCAGATTTTAAAGGCAGGCCAAGTTGTGTTAGTTTTCTAACGGAATGGTTGCAATTAAATGTGGGGGCAATAAAACAAGGAAGGCAAAATCTCAAATATGGAAGGAAAAGCCATCATGTCTAAGCCTTCTTTTTGACTTTCCAAATGAATGCCCCCCCGCCCCCCGCCCCCCATTTTGTACGTTTTCAAAATAATGGTAACCTTTTACTTGTCCCAGCTTCCACCAACGTAACAGTTCGAAAGCATGTACAAATGCAAGTAGAAAGATAGGAACCACTTATGGTGGGAAGGTAACAGTGTTCCGTGCGCCTTCGGCGTTTAGTCATGCTGGCCACGTGACCACGGAGATGTATTTGGACAGCGCTGGCTCTTCAGCTTTGTAACGGAGATGAGTAGCGCTCCCTAGAGCCAGAAACGACCAGCACATATGTGTGAGGGGAACCTTTACTTTTACCTAAAAACAGTTATAATGAATGCTTATTTCAAACATTGGGGAGTCTGCCTCATAGCTACAAAATTGCATGGTGTATATATACTTCGATACTTCAAAAAGGTCTCTAGGACTGAATATTTTTTTTAAAAAAAGGAAGGCGGAGATTCAGGGCAACCATGTAGATCTGCTGATCCCTGCCATAAATAAACAGTTGTTTTATTCTGGGGGTGCCATTTTGGGGTCACCTCTGGTGTCAGAAAGTATGGAGCTACACTTGTAGTCCCAGAGATATGATTCTGGATGATACAGGATGCCCTTTTTTAAAAAAAAAATCCTTTCCATTCACACTTAACCACTTCCAATGTTGCCATTCAACACAGACATCTTCATGCTGGTAGTCACAGTTACCTCACGGCAAAGGGTCAAACTGATTCCCAGCTGCTAAGGAAAGAAGCGGGAGCTCACCCCACTGTGGAAACCATGATCAATTGCCCTATCCCTTTCCATTTGCCTTAAAGAGTAATCTCCCATGAGAGAGAAATCAACAGATTTTAGGCTTCTGAGATCTTTTTTTTTTCTGGGTGTGGATGCTAACCCAAGTTGATTGATGAGTAGGAAGAACCAGTTTGCTGTAGCGGTTAAGATGCTGACCCAGAAACCAGGAGACTGTGAGTTCTAGTTCTGCCTTAAGCTATTGATATTGGGGGGGGGGGGGAATGGGGTAAAAGGAGTATTAGCTAAGTTTGCTGTCTTATTTATAAAAATAATAAAGGTGGGATAAAAAACTAATACATAATAAAAAGCAACGAGCAAAGAACAGCACTATGTTTTGCCATCTCTCCCCTTGATGCTTGCCAAACTCCTTGTTCCACTTGGCTTAAAAAATAATTTAAAAAAAGAAATAGGAAGAAGGCCAGCATTAGCCTTTAGCATTATCTGTATTTGCAGTAATAAACATCACTGGACGTTAAGGAAAATATTTGGGGAGCGCACAGCCATCTCTTCACATATTACTCCTTTCCCCCTTTCTAGTCCTATTCTTTGCAACTGACTGCCCCTTGAGTTTCACTCGAGGTCCAATTTCCGGAGGTGTAAAAAAAAGCCTGTAAAATATTTATTATTAAGATGGAGGAATTTTTCAGTAGCTGTGCTGGGTGCCAATTTAAACTAGGGTTGTGCTGGGATTAGACAATGTTTTAAAACTGATTGTTACACTTTTATTTTTCAGGTACTGGTTAATATTGGGCTTTTATTATTTTGCTTGCACTAAATATTTTATTTCATACCAAATAAAAGTATTACTACTAAAACCTATCCTTTTAATAAGGAAAGTTTGCTGGGTGATCATACTTATCAGTATAGCCATTTGGACAATATGCAGCCCTCACACTTTCAAGGCACAAATATGGTCCTAGTCCCAAAAGATTGCCTACACAGATAAATCTCCAAGTGCTTCAAGGACCCTCTAAAAGGATGCAAATGACTGGCTGCCTGCAAGGATTATAAATCCTTCCTTTCCCATCTATCCTGTCAGAGCTGAAGAAGCTTTTTGGATGAGAAGCGAAACATATTCAAAAGAAAAAACATGAAAGTCCAGTTGCCTCCAGAAAAAGCACCTTTGGGACAACCATGACCTGGATGACTGAGAATCACTACAGACTTTTAGCTACACAATGTATTGTGTATACTCTTATTCATTGGAGTTGATGCATTCGAATGGAAAACTTTATAAGAGTCCCAGCAGTCCAGCACTAGAATCAGGCAATTAATTTCCCATTTTATAGGTGAGAAATACTGAGGCAAGAGATAAAGGAATTATTGTTTTCGATTTGTAAACGTTTCTCCAAATCATCCACAAACTTGTCACTACAGGTAGTCCTTGACTTAGAACCACAACTGAGTCCAAGATTTCTGTTGCTAAGCAAGACAATTGTTAAGTGAGCTTTGCCTCATTTTACGAATTTTGCTGCCACAGTTGTTGAGTGAATCACTGCAGTTATTAAGTTAGCAACACATTGTTAAGTGCCCCTGGCTTCCCCATTGACATTGCTTGTCAGAAGGTCACAAAAAGTGATCACATGACCTGGAACTCTGCAACCATCATCAATATGACTCAGTTGCCAAACATCTGAATCTTGATCATATGACCACGGGGAACCTGAAAAAGTTGTGTGAAAAACAATCACAAGTCACTTTTTTCAGCACCATTGTAACTTTGCTCACTGCATGAACTGTGGTAAGTCGAGAACAACCTGTAGTTCCCAATCTGCCTTCTACCTTCCCTGTGATTTCTGAATCAGGCTTTCTGAAGCTTTATTAATTTTGCCTTTTCTTTAATAGTATCCCTTTGCACTTCTACATTTTCTGCTAAGGGTGGAGGAAGGAAGATATATAGGAATCTGATATATCAGGGGATGCATCACTTTGTGCATTGTGAAGGCATAATGTCCTGGTTGCTGCTTTGGGCATAGTGAGCAAACAACAAACCAGCTTCCCCATCCTTTGCAATATTTATTTATTTTCAAAGTGATAAAAAAAGTGAATGCAGAAAACGTTTTGGGAGTTGTTTGGAAAGTTTTAACAGCCATGTAAAAGTACTGTGCTTTCTTGATAAATTATATGTGTTAAAAGAAAAATGGTTGTACTATTTGGTGAGAACAGTTTGCTCTCTGTAGAAAGGACAAAATAACACAGCACAATGAGAACAGGCACAAGGCACTCTAAAAGTGAAAAAGCCACCTGGAAAAGCATGAATTCAAGTGGAGTGAAAACTGTAAGAATCCGAATTAAGTGGAAAATGCAATTCCAGGACTGGGATACATTTAATCAGAACAAAAAATGGATCTGGAATGGAATATTTCAGGTAGAGATCAAAGGAGAACTAAAGATTCACGGCCTTTAGCTCACCAACACCATCTGAGAGAAGTCTTGCATTAAGAGGCCAACACTGCCAGTCCAAAGAAGCTATCTTTGACATAATCAGTAATTAACATCCAGAAAGAATCACTTTTATTTTTTTGCTGTCTTCCAATTTGAAGATTTAATTGTACATTTCATTATCTAAGAAACTTATAGCAAATATGATTCCTCACAAGCACAACTCTATGAGGGAGATTAAGCTGAGGAAAACAGTGACTAATCATCTTTTACTAAACCAATTACCACTAGCTGGGTTTCCACAAAAATGGATGCGCAAAATTAAATCAATTCAGCAATCACCAAAAATTCTGGAATGTTTCATTTTTCCTTTGGACTATGCCAAATCCCTTCAGACCTTGGTCGGGTTTGGAGATTTGCAAAAATTGGCAAATGTCCCCCCTCATCCCCCTCATGGCATACACTCTTCAACAAAAGAGGAATTGAACGTTTCAGAGAACTCTGTATTCCAATTCTAAATCATAGAATTTTCCACATCTCTAAGCTAATATATAAACCAGCAAATCATACGATGGTGTGAATGCAGCTACTGATTGTTCTCATTCTCTCCCCATCTCTCCCTTTCTCTCTCTCCCTCCCTCCCCTCTCCCTCCTTCCCTCCCTGCTATCAGAAAGGAACAAAACTTTCTATATTGCTTTCCCCACTTTGCTATAGCAAAATAAAAGCACAACTTCCGTGTACTACTGAGGAAGTGGAGGACAGAATATGACTTCTGTATTGGAGGATAAGGAACCAAAAGATACTCTGGGATGTTTCTTTGATGCTTTGAATTAAAAATGAAATCTTTCAGACCGATCAGTAAAGGGTAAACAACAAAAGAAAACTTCCCGTGCAATTTTGTTATATTTCTGACAATGCCTCCCCATGAAAACCCAGGCGTTTTGGAATATTGTTTGAAACATGGACCCAACTAAGAATCTTTTTAGTACATATAAGTCACTGGGGAACAATTAGTGTAGCAATACTTTCTTAGGCACAACAATGCCTTGTGATAATAGACTAAATCGTCAATGGAGCTGCCTCTTGTTTTGTTCAGACACAAATAGATATCTTGAGTTCAACAGACTTTTGTGAATACTTGGCTGCAGCTGCTATTGGCACAATACCCAGGAAGGGAAATTAAGTCTCCATTTTGAGCTGCTGATTCCTTTATGTATGTTTTCTTCCAGGTGGATTGCCTGTATCATTATCACTACCTTGACCACTACCTATTTAGAAATCATACTGATTTCACAAGTCTGATTCCCATTGGCTTTGGGGAAGTGTTTGACCTTAACTCTTACAATTTGTAGGCTTCTTTAAAGTTTTCTGTTTATCAAACTATTGTGGTGGAATAAGCCATTCTCAAACAAACACTTAAACTTCACTTGGTTGCAGCTGTTGCTTGGATCATCTCCCATTTGAATTTGAAGTCTAGCGCTCATATGAAAATGATACCATTCTCCACCCACACCGGGAGAAATCAAATCCATAGAGTAGTCTCAAGGTTGAAAGGTGCTTCACACAATGCTCCTGTGTGAATAAGATAATGAGGTGAACGTCTTATCAGTTGAAAAGGGCTTCTTGGACGCTTTCTGTTAGGAATATAAGTCACTTAACAGGTATTTGGGTTAGAAATATATAAGCCAGGATAGACATTTTAGTATTATATCTTTAAGAAAATGCAAAACTGTAGTTGGGTGTGGTTTTTCAAACAGCCATAAGATGGAGCCAGAAACCTGGGCTGCTTTAGTCTTAGTCTCAGAAGAGAGTGTGAGTCAGTCTCTGTTTCCTTCTTTTGGAAAGTATTGCCGTTCCTCCATTTTTCCTAATTGACTGATATTCCTGGATTTAATATAAGTCTGTTACCAAACTGTTTTTTGACACTGGACTTTGTTATTGAATTATCCCTGGATTGAAAACTGACTGATTTAACCTGTGAATGACTTTGGACTGCCCATTTTGAATTTTGCTTAAACCTTTATTGAAAGTAAAACCCTACATTTATTGTACAGTGTATCTGTGCATTATTCAAACACTACTCTCAAAATACGTCTCCCTGTATGCGCTCATTCTCCTAACGGGGAATTACCTCAACACTTTCCATACAGCTTATAGGGAAAATGTACAACCCACAGTCATGGGGGAGGGGAATATTTAATAGGAAGTAAATATTTAATTAAAGAATATTTAATATTTAAAGCAGACCAAAAGACCTAACAACCCCAGAAAAACAGGAGTGATCTACATAAAATAGCAATAGCACTTAGACTTACATACCACTTTACAGTGCTTTACAGCCCTCTCTAAGTGGTTTACAGAGTCAGCACATTGCCCACCAACAATTTGGGTCCTCATTTTACCTACCTTGGAAGGATGGAAAGCTGAGTTAACCTTGAGCCTGGTGGGATTTGAACTGCCAAATTGGAGGCAGCTGGCTGCAGCAGAAGTAGCTTGCACTACTGCACTCTAACCACTGCATCCACTGCACCACTTTAACTATTGCACCACCGAATTCCTATGTAAGGACTGCAACAAACTGGCAGAATGCATCCACGAACACCAACTAGCAGGATGTAACCATCCTAGACCAAGCCAAAAGCAAAAACTCCAGGGAATTTCTAGAAGCCATGACAATCACCCATCAATAGACACATACACATTAACAACATCTATAGACTATGCAAAAGGGACCATCACTCAGCCCAAAAAGGAACAAAAAGACCACCATCCCAGCAATCAGCATCCAGATCACATAAACTCCAAGGTTAACATCAAACCAACAATCAAGTAAACAATACCCCAATCAAGAAACTGCCAAAGAAGCCAATAGGAAACAGCCTAACCAAAGAATCTCTAAGACTACTCCCACCAAAACTGACAGGCAAAATATAAACTGATAGCAAACTGCATTTCTTATTAGCACTGAAGTTGTTATCTAATTTGGGTAATGAAACATCTGCAGGAAAACAATCAAGCTCAGAGAACACCAAGGATCCCTCCTGGAGTAATTATTATTTTCTGCTGCCTGACAAGGGATCCTCTTACATTAGAAAGGCTACTGGGGCATAACGGAGAGGAAGGTTGATCTAAAACATATACTACTGAAATAGTTTAGGGCTCAGTTTACACCGGGCAATATGCCACAATTTGCTTTAAATAATCTGATGAACAAGCCAGATTGCCCAGGGTCACCATTTAAGTCCTAAATTATATACTTTCTAAAATCAAGCATCATGCTAAGCCAAAACCAAACAAAGATCAAAAGAATATGTGAACTGTTGTGTGAAACATATATGTAGTAGGCTCAACTTGGTTTCCATATTTAAAGATAAATTAAGACATCTCAAAGTGTTTTTTAAGTTTAAAAAAACCACTTCTTTTTCATTAGGCTATACATCTAGTAAAGGCTATAACTCATTCATTAGGCTATAACTCTAGTAAAACACAGTATAGATCTTGCAAATCTAAAGGGGGACCACCAGGTGAAGAAGGCTGTTTTTCAGGACAAAGCTGGTTGAAAAATTGGTGGGACACACTACTGTCAGGCATGAAGGAGCACACTTTCCTGGCTTTGCTTAGGAACAATAAGACACCTCTCTGGAAGCTCACCCACCACGTTTGAATGTCTTACTGAAGGCTTTTTAATATGCTTACGATGGATTTCAAATCGCTTTTAATGAAAGCTGCTCTCTCAAAGCATTATGCAATTGTCAAATGCCGAAGTGCCTCCTTGGAGCTGTTAGAAAAGGCAACACCTTTACTGTTTGCTCTTTAGCAAGAGAAAGTGCCGTTTTCTCCATAAAGGAACACCCAAATATAGCAAAAGAATGCTGCAACTCATATACCTACCTTACCAGAGGATTGCCATTATACAGAATGTAAATGCCAGCCTCCTTATTTCCATAGATTTGATTGCTACGGATGATGCCTTTTCCGTTGCCAAGGGCAACAATGCCGGAGCGAAGGCCACTGTGGATTCTATTACACTGCCACATTGTTTTATGCATGGTGGAGGAAAAAAAAGAATAAAAGGAGAAAACAAGAGTGAGTGAAGTCTATCATACTAAATCAAGAACTTCAACATGCTTTCAGACCAAGACACCCAGATCCTTAAATGCTAGAAGCTATTCATTTCAGAAAAATGTTTGTCCACTTCTGGATTTTACTGAAGTAGGCCTGACATTTCAGTAGTCAGTAAACTTTTTAACAGCAACTGGATGAAAAAAAAAAAATAACACCCTGGTCAACATGTCTCAATATTTTCAGCTATTACCCAGTTAATCAGAACATATGCCTTGCCTGTCATTTGTCATCCTCTGTCTTCACTTCTCAGCTATTACTCTGCTTACAGATCATACGGTTCAGCAATTTCAAAATCAGGGACTCTCTTTGCTGCTTCCCAGTTTCTCCACTGTGTTGTACTTTCACACAGCAGATATTAACAAATGATCATATTTTATCTTAATTAGTGAAAAGTGTCTCCTGCTGATTTTTGCAGGCACATGAGCAAACCCAGCAAGTGTTCATTCTTGATCAGTTCGCAATCAATCTCCAGGAGAGAACTTACATTTACAAGGGGAAAAATTCAGATAGCTACGTCAAAATTTAAAAATGCACGGCAATGGAGGCTAAAATGGTAGATGTAACAGAGTTATTTAACAGCTTGCAGTCTGCTACATTAAGAAGAATCAGAAGATTGAGTACTTAGGTATTAAATCATAATTTCTTGCACATGCTCCAGACATAAAAGCATATGTCCAATCAAGTCATTAACAATTGTATGCAAAATATTTGTTTCAAGTTTTGAAGGCTCTGTCCTGGGTTCAAAAGAGCCAATCCCACTATTCCTTTTTAAGCTTCAACTGCTCTCGATTCAAGCTCTATAAACAACCTGTTTCAACCTCAAAAATCATTGTGTCAACCTTGACAAAGAGTAAGAACAAAATATTGTCAGGGTGTTCAGGACCATGTTCAAATATTTCACAACAAAACCTGATTACTTAAAGTTTGGAATAATTTATATCTCTTTGGTCCTTAAATATTGGGTGCATTGTATCTAATCCCATTATTGGGGGCTGTTTTTATGTTGAGTACATCCTGAACTGATGATTTGGGGAAACATTTCTCAATCTTTTCTCATCAATGCCTCCTCCTCTTTCTGACCTTGGTTTTCTCTTGTCCCTCTATCCAAGTTCCATTACTTGATATGGACATGGGTTAATAACTGTGTGTCTGGTGGCATAAACAAAACTGTATTTGCAGTATGGTACATGTTGCTTTTCTGTGGCTTTCAGCATTTGCCATGGCCCAAGTGCTTGTTTTTCCACTTGTGCCCCCAAAATATCTTAGGGCCTCTAGGAGGCTGTATGGCCCCTGGCTGAGCTGATCTAGCAGACAGTTCAGGTTTTGAGAATCATCATGAGATGCATCAAACTCCAAACAAGTTTTATAACACTCATATAAATGTCTCCTCCCTAAAAAGAGGCTGGCTGCCAGAAATATGACAAGGTTTATCCCTTTGCCTCGATCCACAATCCATAATTCAACTATGCACAGTACAGGAGAGAGCTCCTCACTGTTGAACACATGGATTAGACTGGATTAGATTAGATGCATACTTGACATCTATTCATCATAATACCCACTTATAGTCAGCTCAGTACTGTATTTTACATTAGGAATGTTTTAAGATGATGGACTATGTATAACAAGGGTGTCAAACTCATGGCCCGTGGGTTGGATGCGTCAGGGTTTAGTGAAGGGGGAAAAAGTCCCGATACGTCACGTGACGATGATGTGATAACACGAGTTTGACACCCCTGATCTATCAGCTTAGTATTTTAGCACCAGAAGCCTCAACTGCAATTTTGAATGAATCGTTTTCAGATATGACAAAAGCTGTCAACCAAAATCTATCACCTATGCTGCAGTCAAAGAATGCATGAAAGAAATGAAAAGTTGGAGAATGTGAATTGGCAATTTTGCCTCTTCATTCCTCCTGATGCAGGCCTTTTAAAATTTCTAACAGGGATCCCAAGCAGAGAAATGTCAGAGCAAGGGATCTATAGCAGATTTATCCGCTGCTGTAAATATCCAACGCCCAGACATTTTTTTAAAAAAATGACCATCAATACCAGGATTAAAGGGTTAGCTCCCTTCCGAATGTCCACTCCTGCTTCACAATTGGAATGGATGTTATTGTCTGCAATCAAGCCACCTGCACCAAGACGCAGAAATATCCCTGAGGTCTTGCAGTGGTGAATGTCATTCTTGAGCATGATGATCTGAAAAGGGGAAGACAGAATGAGTTAGATTTATTCACCAAAAAGATTTCAAACAGGCCAAACAGTGCAGGAATGACCTTGGGAGTTAACATATATTTGGTCAGTACCAAAACATGGTCATCTCTGCAGTAACTGACAGGGTCTGATATTTGCCACTAAGGATTTCCCAAGCTTGGCAACTTTAAGAAATGTGGACTTCAACTCCCAGAATTCTCCAGCCAGCTTTCTAAAAACCATTTTCTGAGTTCCTGTGTTGAATGCTGCTTGACCTACTTATTTCCTACCTCACAGGTGCTTCACGTCACTGTCTTTACTTTGAACAAAAACATTCTTCCTGAATAAGACTACTGCATTTTGCTGTAGAATTCAAGTTATTTTACCAATTCTAGACCTGAGAGGAGATCTCACCGGCTGAATCTGTGCTTTTTAAGCACCCAATTCGAGAACTTGACAAACAGCTTGCATTTATGACTGGTTGCAGCATCCTGCAATGATGTGATTCTAATTTGCAACCTTTTTTTGGCAGTTATTGGCAAAAAAATACCCATCAGGAAAGCTGCATTTGCTTAACAACAGTGTGATTTCTTACAAACCACCATAAAAATTGTTGTAAAATCTAATTGACTGGAAATTCCAATCCCAATTGTGGTCATAAGCTGAGGACTATCCATACTGATGTTATTTTGATATATTATTTATTTGTTTATCATATTTATGTTGCCTAACTCTTGACACTAACATGGTGTACTTGGTTCTGTAACAATTTTTTTTTAAAGGAAAAGTAGCAAAAGATACATTTTGCCTTAGAAAATACTTCAAACACAAATTGCTGTTTATGTAACACTCAAGAAAATTCATACCCCAAGAAAATGTGATGGTCTCCTTCAAAAGCATAATTGTGTCCCATAATTAATAAATTAAAGGCTTTTGCTAAAATAGAAACACATCTGAAACTTTACAAGGTTACAATTCCCTAAAATGAATTGCCATGGGATACAATGCAATATAATACAATTGCCATAGAATACAATTAAATAACAAGTAGAGGTAGATTCCAACTTACAGAAGTTTGCTTAGTGCCCATTCAAAGTCACGACATGGAAATAAATGATTTATGACCAATTTTCACACGGCCATTGCAACATCCCCATAGTCATGTGGCCAAAATTCAGACGCTTGGCAAATGACTCATATTTATGACGGTTGTGGTGCCCCAGGTAATGGGATCACCTTTTACACCCTTCTGACAAAGTCAGTAGGGAAGCCAGATTCCATGGCTTTCCCATTGGCTTAACTACCGTGTCACTAACTTAACAGCAGTGATTCACTTAAACAGCTGTGGCAAGAAAGGTCGTAAAGTGGGGCATAATTCACTTAACAAATGACTCAATTAGCAACAGAAATTGTGGAGTCAATTGCGGACTACCTGTAATAAAACATCTGGGATTGTGAACCATTTTGACAGACAATTAGGGGTAGTCATCTTTCAAAACCTCTACCTAATTTTGCTCCAGGCCTCACTCTTGTCCAGTTAAAACAAGAATGACAGTTGATAGCATCCCTGTTTTGCCTGCAGAAATTGGGCGTTGGAACTTACCTGATACGCCCTTTCTCGTCAAGCTGCGTAGAGCATCCAGAGTGGGAGGCGCTCCAGTCTTCACTCTAACAGGCTGAGCTATAATTGAGGAACGCTCCTCCTCCTCCATGTGACTCCTCCACGTGTTCCCCAGTTTTATGAAGACAAGAAGACAGCAACTATCCTCTCATGTCAACTATTATACAAGTTTCAACTATAAACTATATACATCATTGGCCAAAACAGGATTCCTCATCAGACGGACCAATTAGGGTGGGGCTGGATGCTCTACGCAGCTTGACGAGAAAGGGCGTATCAGGTAAGTACCAACGCCCATTCTCCATAGAGCTGCTGCGAGCATCCAGAGTGGGACATACCAAAGCATGGCCTGTCCTACAGGAGGGACTCCATCTGGTCCGGAATCACCTCTGGGTCTCTTGCCACCTGTTGAAGGACTCGCCTGCCAAAGGATGCTTCAGCTGAGGCGTAAACATCGATTTTATAGTGTCTTATAAAAGGAGACGGAGACACCCAGGTGGCTGCTTGACAGATATCCTGAATCGACGCCTGAGTAGCCCAGGCCGCCGATGTGGCTGCACTCCTTGTAAAGTGAGCGGTAATTCCACTAGGGACAGGAAGAGCCTGAGCCAAATAGACCTTGGATATGGTAGCTCTAATCCAGTGGCCAACGGTAGACAGCGATACCTTGCAGCCCAGCATCTTTGGCTGAAAAGACAGGAATAACGACTCTGACTTCCTGATAGACTGTGTACAATAGATGTAGATATGAAGTGCCCTTCGCACATCAAGAGTGTGCCACTGCCTTTCCCTTTCTCGAGAAGGCTTGGAACAAAAATTAGGCAGGACCAATTCCTGAGCTCTGTGAAATGCTGAATTGATTTTAGGCATAAAGGCGGGGTCTGGTCTCAGAACCACCCGATCAGTGTGAAAAACACATAAGTCCTTTCTCATGGATAGAGCTGCAATTTCAGATATCCTTCTTGCCGATGTTATCGCCACAAGGAACACCACTTTGAATGTGAGAAACTGAAGTGGCACCTCCCCGAGAGGCTCGAAGGGAGGTTTGGTTAATGCCATAAGAACCTTATTAAGATCCCAGGTAGGGTATCTGTGAATCACTGCAGGGTGCAGATTGGAAGCCCCTCTAAGGAAAGCCCTTAAGCGAGGATGGTGGGAAAGTGAATCAGAAGAGCTGCCAGCGACCACCATTGACAGGGTTGCAAGCTGCCTTCTCAGGGTGTTGGGGGAGAGGCCCCTATCTAGCCCGTCTTGTAGAAAGGCCAGGATCTGTGCAATTGAAGGAGAGAGCGGATCGACGGACGACTTATGGCACCACCTGCAAAAGATGTTCCAGGTTGCGTTATAAATGCAGGTAGTCGAAGGCCGTCTTGCTGCCAGGATGGCATTGATGACCTGGACCGATAGACCCTCATCTTTTAGCCTTTCCCACTCAACCTCCAGACAGCTAACTGAAGCCACTGTGGGTCTGGATGTTGAAGAGGTCCCTGGGACAGAGAGATCCTGTCTAGGGGGATCCTCCACGGAGGGGCCACTGACAGATTGCGAAGATCCGCAAACCATGGTCTCCTGGGCCAATATGGGGCTACCAGCAGGACCTCCACTCTTTCGACGATCACTTTCTGAATCACCTTGGGGATCCACAGAAGGGGGGGAAAGGTGTACAGAAGCCCGGTGGGCCAGGGGCAGCGCAGGGCATCATGGTTCTCTGCCCCGTCGGCGGGGTAACATGAGAAAAATCTTGGTGTCTGGGCGTTGAGTGGAGATGCGAACAGGTCCACCAAGGACTGACCGAATATTGCTGCTGCCTCCCTGAACAAAGAGGGACGTAGGCGCCATGCTGACTGGTCCAGCATGGCCCTGCTCAGCCAATCTGCCTGAACATTCGAAACCCCTGAAATGTGTTCCGCCCTGATGGATAAGAAATGCCCCTCTGCCCATCGACAAAGCCGCTCGGCCTCCCTCATGAGGCGGATGGAATGAGTGCCCCCTTGACGGTTGATGTGGGCTTTGGTAGTAGTGTTGCCGCTTAAGACCAGTATGTGACGCCCTCGCACCTGAGGGAGGAAGGCGCGCAGGGCTAGGTATACTGTGTGAAGCTCCAGCCAGTTGATGCTCGGTTGCTGACCAAGTTCCCTGGGCTGAAAGCGACTGCATGTGGGGCCCCCATCCGAAAAGGCTGGCGTCTGTTGTGAGAGTGACCCTTTGGGGCTCCTTGAAGAGATGACCACTGTTGGTAGAGGGTCTTGTCCACCAGAGGAGGGAGGTGAGAACCTTTGGAGGAACCTTCACCACGAGGCCTGAGTTGCTCCTTCCAGAACATTGGTAAGGCAGGAGGAACCACTGCAAGGATCTGGAATGTAAGCATGCCCAGGGGATAATTGATATGCAAGAAACTAACTTTCTAAGCAACTTGGACAAGTCCAGCAATGAGGACTTTCTAGTCCATCTAATAGTCCTGATAGCTTTTTGGATACTGCTGAACCTCTCGTGGGAAAGGAAAATCCTCCCTTCCACCGAATCAATCACAGCTCCTAAGTGAGCTATACAGGTGGAAGGGTTAAGCTGGCTCTTCTCCCAATTTACGAGGAAGCCGTGAGCCTGAAGCACCGAGAGGGTGGTCTTAGTGTCACTCTCGGCCTGATGCCGGGTAGGGGATAGAATAAGAATGTCATCAAGGTAGCAGTGAATGCGGATAGGGAAGTGTCTGAGGTGAGCTGCTAGAGCTGCCAACACCTTGGTGAAAGTCCTCGGGGCCGAAACGAGACCAAAGGGAAGGGCTACGTACTGGAAATGCTGATTGTTGTAACAAAATCTCAAATATTTGGCACATGAGGGGCGAATGGGTATATGGAAATATGCCTCGGAGAGGTCAATGGATGTAAGTCAGTCTCCCTTCCTGGTGCCCTGTAAGATTGACTGAAGTGTATGCATTTTGAACTTGTGGAGAACGATATAACGATTTAGCCTTTTCAGATCTAAAATGGGCCTCCAACCCCCGGAATGCTTAGGGACTAAGAAGAGGAGGGAATAGAACCCCCCTCCCTGCTGTGAAGGTGGCACGGGCTGGATGGCCTTGATATCAGAAAGATGTTTGATAGCGGCTGCCATGAGAGCCCACTTAGTCGGGTCTCTGGAAAGGGGAGAAACCATGAAGTGCTCTGGAGGAGCAGACTGAAACTGAAGAGAGAGGCCAAACCTTACAGTGTCCCTAACTCAGGCATCCGAGGTGGATGATTCCCACTGGTCGGCAAAATGCTTAAGTTGACTGCCAATGGGATAAGAGGCTGAAAGACTACCTGGGACGGCGGGGCGGCTTATTCCCTGCACCCTGGAAGGGCCTCCTGTAGCTGCCTCCCCTTCTGTTTCTGTCTCCCGAGTCGCTCCGGTCCTGATAGGCCGACCGGAACATCGGGAAACTCTGATACCTAGGGTGAAGGAGGGTTGGAAGGAGGTGCGAAATGAGCCCCTCCGAAAGGACTGGGACTCTCTGGACTCTTGCCTGCGAAAAAGTGATGGGAGGAACTTCTTCTTTTTCCAGGTCTCCATTAGCAATGGCTCAAGAGCCGGGCCAATTTTTCCCCCGCTATAGGAGCTGAGGCCAACTTAGTTTTATTCTTAACATCGGCCTGCCAGTGCCTAAGCCAAAGTAACCTTCGGGCAGTAACGTGCGAGATGGCCCTAGAAGAAAATTTTACAGAATGAAAGGTGGCATCGGCCGCAAACTCCGCTGTGGCCGTGAGTTTGGCAATGTCTTGATGGGCCTAGTGTTTGATGAAGGGACATGTTGTTTCAACTGTCTGAGCCACCTGATAGAAGATCGAGTGAAAAATGACGCGGCCGTGGCCGACCGGATGGCCCAATCATCCAACTGGTGCACTCACCTCAGTGCCATCTCTGCTCGCTTATCCTCTGGCTTCAGCGCTTCCAGAGCGTCAGTGGGATTGGATGATGCTAGTCTCACTATGGGGTTGTCTACCTCAGGAGTGTCTAGCATGGTAGAAAATTCCGGGTCGAGATTAAACAATCTCTTGTCTTGGCTGGAAGGAGCGGGAGGGGGACCCGCAGAGGCCAATTGCCTCGCGACCAAATCGGAAAAGATTGGGGGGGGTTGGAATAACCTCGGTTTCGACGACCGGTTGTCTGAATATTGAATCCTCTGGTCCCCCCGTGGTCGCTGGAGATGGTTCAGAGGAAGACATTCTTTGCCTTGAATAGCAAGGACTTAAACAAATGAGGCTTAAACAGGCCAACAAATGCTGGTTGGTCAGGAGAAATGCCCTCGTTCTCTGACATCTCCCCTTCCATGGGGTCTACTTCAAAAAAGGGTTCTGAATATTGAAGAGACCCCCTATCTGAACCTTCCTCTTCCCTGAAGGGTTCAAACCCCATTTTCTCCTCTTCCTGCGCCTCCTCCCCTTCCGGGAAAGGGGCTTCCACTTGGGAAGGTAGCTGACCGTGTTGTGATGCTGGTCTGGAGAGGGATCTTCCGGACATAGATTTGACCTCGGGCGCCATCATTTGGGAGCCTGGTCTGGATAGCTGCTGGATGCCCTCTGCTATTCCTTGCCTGATGGCCAGTTGCATCCACTCTCTAATGCTGTCCGGAATAATGGTTGAGGACGGGTCTTCTGGACGCAGACCCGCTGCAGTTGGTGCGAAGGTCGCTTCAGATGTGGTGACTTCGGACGCTGAGCACCTGGAAGGAGAAGGCTGACCTGAAAGGGGAGGGGGCTGAATAGAGGTAGAGGGCAGGGCAGGGTTTACAGAATGCGAGTCTTTAGATCGTTTGTCAAACTCCCTCTCCAAGGCCTTATGACGCCTTAAGGCATCCATTTGAGAGGCCTTGGAGGAGTCCTTGTCTCTTTTGCGCAAACAGTGTGTCTTTGACTTTGCCTTCAAAGAAGGACCGCTGGGATTGCCTTCTGCCATGACACCAAAAGGATATTAGACAAGAAAAAAAGGGCAGTTGGCACGCCTGGGAGTTTGACCTACAACGTAGGCCGGCTTTCCTATAGTTGGGCCACGTTCCCCTTTTGGATAAAAAAATTTTATATTATATTTTATTTTATTTTTTTATTTTTTATTTTTTTTGCGGGTGGAGCCCAAAAAAAACCAATCAAGTCCAAACAAAAAATTTTATAATAATCTGCTTTCAACTTATTGATTACCAAGAAGAAAGAAAATAATTTTAGAGTTAGACTCTAACCATCCAATTCACCAAATGAATGCAGAGGCCAGAAAAGGAAGAAAATAACCAACAAGGAAGAAAAAAGGGGCCTCCTGAGGCAGCCTCCCAACAACAATGGGAAGTAAGTGCCTGCGTCTCTGAGCGAGCTGTGGAAAAGACAAAAAGCCAACTAGCACTAGAATGAAAGGGAAACCGGGCACTGAACCACACTACCCTTAAAATCCAGGCTCCACATGGCCTGCCGGTCCCGCTATGGACCTTTAGAAACTTCGCAGCCCGATCGGAATGAGATAACCAAAATTCAAAATGGCAGCAGGCCACGAGGCGCACCCAAAATGGCCGCTGGCCCCAGTGCAATTACCTCAGACACGCACAAACCCTCTAAAGAACACAAATGGCTAGAAAAAAACAGGAAAGGACACGAGGGCTGTAAGGAGAAGCTCTCCTTCTTCTAGGCGTTCGTAGGGGGAAGGCGCAACGTAGCTCTATCTAAAGCGCGATCTCAAGCTGCTGCTCAGCTGTAGCGCGGCTAGAAAAGCGGCAGAGGAAGAGGAGGGAGGGTGGGGAGGGGCCAAAGGGCTCCAAATCCCCCTATTTCCCCCCTTGAGGGGCGAAAAAATGCTCCTAAACTAAATTTGGGACGAAAACTAAATACATAGGGAACAAGGAGAAAGGAGAGATCAAACCTGATTTAAAGAGAAGAGAGAAAAAACCTGGATCGGCCAAGGAGTAAACGAACAAGCTGCCTGTCTCTAGCAAGGCTGAGCTAAAACTGGGGAACGCATGGAGGAGTCACGTGGAGGAGGAGGAGCGTTCCTCAATTATAGCTCAGCCTGTTAGAGTGAAGACTGGAGCACCTCCCACTCTGGATGCTCGCAGCAGCTCTATGGAGAATTGACTGGCTTTTAAAACTGACCATTTCCATAAGTTGCTTATAATATACTAGGGGGAGTGATTCCCCCTCCCCCATTTTTTTAGAGTCTCTGCATTATGAGATGTTTTTGCACATGGAGCAATAGCTTCCAATCTGACACATAGTATTTGGCTTCAGTTCTGACAAATGAGGACATCAGGAATCATCTGGGAGTTGAAGTCCAGAAGTCTTAAAGTTGCCAAGGTTGGAGACCCCTAACCTAGAAGGCAGAGTGGAAGGCGGTACAGTCACACATGCAGAAAAATGGTAGGAATCCTTGCTTGTAGTGGACACTTAGTAATTTATTTTCTGGGACTATTTTATTTGAAAAAGAGCTTATGGTTTGGAGCTAACTGGCTTACAAAACAAGAGGATGCTGAAAGCAAATACATATCACCCTGAGATTTCATTTGCACACAGCTGGGAAAAAAAATTAAATCCGGGCATTGGTTTATTTGAGCAAATAAATGGTTTAAATACGCATGCATGTAATTCTTTTCCAGTCCAATAAACCTTTAAACCCTTGCCTGACAAGCGTCAAGAAACAAATCTACAAATTGCAATATTCTTGCCTTAGCAAGCAGCGCATATCAAAGCTGATAATGAAATTACAATCTCCTTTATTTGCTCATTTAAAAAGATGGCTGGCCTCCCCTTCCCATCATTTGATTAAAATGCAGGGAAAAAAGACAAGCGACAGTGCTGCTCTCCTTATTAGTCACTCACTGCTAACCTGGCACAGAGGTCAAGCCCTGATTAGAATATTAAGCTGGCAATCCGGCATATTAACAGAAAATATGGCCCTTATCCTAGCCGAGTAATAGACTGACAGCTCTTTACAGCTATCTTAACTTTGAATTTGATGGATCAGCTTCGGAAGCTTATAGAGGTTGGCTTCTCAACTCACTCAATTGGATCTCACAGTTGCTGGCCTGGGCATTTAGCCAGTTTTCTCCTAATGCCTTCCTTTTACATGGACTGGGCAGGAATTCCCATGATTCTTAATCTAGCACACCCAGTAGCTATGGATGGTTGGTCTACATTGTCTACTGGTTACTGATTTACAAACTTGTACAATCACCTCTTCATTCTGGCAGTCAATATAAACACACTAAGAAGTCTCAAAAACTCTTTTGATCTGTCCATGTTTAGATAGATACGAAAAACTGAACAGAAATCTCTCCATGTTCAAAACAATGCAACACTTCATCTCAGAAGGGAAAAAATGAGGGAAATGATCATATTACCCTGATTCCCCAAGACTTGTTCTTTCTAAAGAAGATCTTAGGACATTGCAGGATCCATGCCAAATTTGAGTCAAAGCAGAATTCCACTCTAAACCATCCCTTGCTTCAATTGTCTCCAGGGCCCAGTCAGCCTCTTCCAAGATGTCTGACCAGAAGCCATCTTGTTGGATTATAGCCCTTTCGTTGACTCTCAATAGGCAAAAATTGGATACTCCCCAAGAAACATGGCTTCTGCATGACAGCAGGTACAGATTGTGGAGAAAATTCTTTTGCAGCTTTAGCTAAGGTGTCAATGTTTGCCTTTTGTGGAAAAGAGATACTCTTGACTCATACCCTCATTAATTTAAGACTGGATTACTATAACATGTTCTACCTGGGGCTGACTTTGAAGACTATTCAGAAACTGCAAAAAGTACTGTATACAGCAGCGCCTACAGCCTGGTGGGCGGGAGTCAGATCAGCAACATTACATTGATGTTGCATTGGTTGCCAATATGATTCCAACTACAATTCAAAGTGCTGGCTTGATCCACCAAGCCTACATCCATATAACCCTGTGGGACCATTATCTCCAAAGAGAAGCTGCTCATCCTAGTGGCCTGGGAAATGATACTTTGAGGTACCCTCTCCTTGGGAAGTTGAAGTGACAAAGGCAGAACTGAAGAAGCTTCTTGAATGAGAAGTGAAATGTCTTCATGCAAAACTAAAGGAAGTCCAGTTGCATTTTGAAAAAATACTTTTGAAATAACCATTACTTGGATGATTGAGAATCTCCATAGATGTTTCAATTTGTCATTTTTAATATTCTTTGGAGATTTTTAAAAAAATAATTATGGAAATAGCCCTGAGTCTCTTGACTGGGGCAGGATATAAATTTTATATAAGTAAAACAAATAACTAAAATCAATTGTGCAAATAAATTCTCACCATTTTTCTAATCACACAATTCCATACCTCTGGTTTACAAATCTGGCATTCTGTTTGTGGCAAGCCACAATAATGGAAAGTAGCACGGTTGGCTCCTGCCATCTCCTATTCTAAATGTCTACTTCACATGGTCATTATGATGACAAAAAGGAGGGAAATAGGAACAAGAGCAGGAAAAATGAAATGAATAGAATAAAAACAATGATTAGAACTTCATACAACCTTTACCTAAACTTCATTATCATAATATGTAAAAATAAAATAATAAAATGAAACAAAATAAAATAGGCCTTTTGGAAGTCCAAATAATCATTAAATTCAATCAATCAAATTCAATCAACTCAGTACCTTCAAGATTCTTTGGATGTAGGAGAAGAAGTGGCAGAATCTGAGGGCGAAGTTAAAAAAGGGATCAGCCTAGAATCCCTTCATAGTCATGAGCAGAATAAATCTAATCCCACTTGAATTCTGTCAAATCTTAGATCTAACTTCAAGCAGGTGCTAACTATGGGTTGAGAAGATGACTGTGCATAGGCTATGTAGCAACATAAATCCATTTTTAATTGGACTTTCACATATTCTTTTGGGCATAACAGTTAAATCTCTTGACTGACAACCTCTTATGGGTCTTTTGTTGAAATCAGATAAAAGTGAACTGGTGATTTATAGATTTCCTGATTTAAAAGGTTTGATTATGAGAAGACAACAATGATGCGATTTTTATGATGGAGGAGAGAAAATAACAGTTCGTAATCATAATAAAGAAGATTATAAGGCATTCTTTTATAAATCTTTCCCCCTTTTTTCTATTTCTTTTGCCTTTTTCCTACTTTTTAAATTCACATTACTCTTCTTTCTTTTCTTAAATCTTATATTATTCATGTTTATCTCTGCATTTTTAAAAAATATTTTAAAATAAAATATTTACTTCTTTAAAATGAGAGAGAGAGAGGGAGAGAGGGAGAGGGAGGGAGGGTTAAATCACTAAATATGTAAAACAAATCCACCTCCTGTCACCGAGAAGTAAATTTGAACATGATGAACACAGGCATGGAACAAAAAAACATTGACAACCAGCCTTTTTCTGAGGCTGCCCAAGCAAAGCAAAAGAAAGTTTCCACTTTGCTGTGCTTTAAATGAAATGGAAGCCCATGGCTAATGGGATGAAAAGCCCAGGGTTATGCACGGAGGCGCAGAGCTGTTTTGCCGATCATGCACGGCTACTTCTCCTTCAAGTCTTTTGCTCCTTAGCGATTCTGTGGAGCCTGACTTATAGCAGAAGGCACACGATTCATCCTTGCATCAAATAGGCAGGTATTTGAAAAATGTAAATTGCACCTGCTGGGACAGTCTGATAATGGCACCAGCAGGAGGCTTCCTTTTGATGCAAACACTGGTTTTGAAGAAGGAGTTTCTCCCTAGATTGCAGGAGGAAGCTCAAATTAGCTCCCCACATCTTCTTGGATCTTCTTTATTGTCAGTCTCCTCCCCATGGTAGAATCTGCATTTGAAAAAAATAAAAAATAACCCATCCACCCCCCCCAGCAAGTTAGCTGTGAAGACACATTTGCCTTCATGCTCAGTTTAGCTTTTACCAATATATCGTAAGGATTCGGGCTCAGATGCAATTCAAAGGATATTGCATATCCTCTCATTTCAGCTTCCCAGTTTCACCATCTTGGAATACTGAACTTTCTCACCGTTTGCCATTTCAAGAGACAAGAGCCCGATGTAAAATGGGGTGGGTGAGAGGAAATGCACTGCATGAGAAGACTCCTAGCCCTTTTAAGCAATGCCAAGACAAAAGATATTTCAGCAGATGGATGTTTTCAGACAGGAGTTTGAAAAAAATTGAATATTTTGTTTCTCAATTGGCCATTCCATCCTGATGGCTCCAAGTTTAAATTTTGATTCAGCTAAGTGATACCTTTAAGGCACTGGACAAAGAGCAGAAGGACTGTAAGTTCTAGTTCTATCTTAGGCATAGAAGCTAACTGAGTGACCTTGGGCCAGTCACTTTCAGTCCTAAGAAGAAGGAGGCAAGGGCTACTCCTGAAAACACTGTCCAAAAATACTGTACGAATTGGTCCCTGTAGTCACCTGGAATCAAGACAGGCTCAAAGGAAACAGCAAAAAATGTCACCTTAAGGCTGAATTCTTGCATTGCATTAAGTCAATAGTTTACTTAATCTTGGTCAGTGACAACCGGAAAATGTGTACATTAAACCAGAAACTCTGAATTACAAAACATCAGCACTGGGTTTGTAGAAAACACCATCCAACCCAAACAAATCATGTTAGAGTTTAATACATGTAGGACTACTGTATCTTAGCACACAGGATCAGCCCCACTTCTATCAGCAAAAGCATTTTGCTGGGCTTGCTAATTCCAATGTCATCTTTGGTGTACCAAACATATGGAAAAATATATCGCCACCACTCCTTGCACTGTTCAATATACCTTCAGAGCAAGCTCCTAGTTCATTTCCAAAATATATCTAAGAATCCAAGGTGATGCCTATCACCACTGAATTAATTCCTTCCTTCCTTCCTTCCTTCCCTCCCTCCCTCCCTCGGCAGTTTGGAACAATACAAAACAGCATAGAGTGAAATATGCCTAGGAAAAGCAAAACAAAGATATCTTTTTAGCATAAAACATTCCCATAAGGAGACTGTCATCCACCCTAGCTTAGGCCTGGAGAAAAGTCAGATTTCAAGGGCCCAGTTAAATAAGGTCAAGGTAAAGGAGATCCAGATATCTGGAAGGATGCCATTCCAGAGAAGAGAGGCTGCGGCAGGTGCTCAGGTGCTCTCCTTCTATTAGAAAACCAGGTGAGTCAGAAATTACATACCTAGATATCAGAAGTCTCCCCTCCTCCCCTTTCCTTTGGTTTCCCAGCAATAAAGTCAGAATCAGAAGGCGGCAATGTGGAATCTTTAGAAGAATGAATGAGAATGGGCTTCTCACAGATGCTCTTTCTAAGTCTTGTAAATACTCTGAATTAACTATGAATCAAGGTAGGATGAAACAGGAGTCCATGGGATCTGACACAAACAAAGCCAAAATCAAAGCAGATCATTACAGCCTTTCCTTCTCCCTAGTCTTTGAAGTGAATTATTGCCTTGAAACACAGGAACAGAAAATGTTTAGCCTAACCGCAAGCCATTTTCACCCGAAAACAATACAGCCATCGGGAACGGCATACGAACCCCATGTTAATGGTTCACCCCAAAGCCATGCCAACTCCAAACACCTCTGCCACCTCAGCCCCAAAGACTGCTGTCACCAGGTGATCCCTCTGCTCTTTCCTGCATAAGAAGCCTGCCCTCCCCATCACCCCCAGGGAGTCTTTCCAGTGCTTGTCTGCGGCAAGGTATTACTGTAATGCAGTTGTCCTGGAGGATTGGTGACGACAGTTCCTGTGATTCAGTTTTTATTTCCATCTATTTGCTTCTCACATATCCAACCCACAATGCGGTTTCAATAAATAGGACCATGAGCCTCTATATCCAATCCTTAGGCAAACAGTTCACCTCAAAGGGATAGTTCTAAAGATTGCTAAACAGAGGGCAGTAGTGTGACTGGCAGATGGCTGAAAAGGCACAAGGAGGCTTTAAGCAGGGGTCCCCAAACTTGGCAACTTTAAGACTTGTGGACTTCAACTCCCAGAATTCTCCAGCCAGCTGGCTGGAGAATTCTGGGAGTTGAAGTCCACAAGTCTTAAAGTTGCCAAGTTTGGAGACCTCTGCTTTAAGACATAAATCTTGTGCAGTTACTCCATTCCCTTCCACAGCCCCTATCCAAAATCTCTTGCCGGGTGCCTCAAATTTTTCTCAGTTAGAAGCAACAACCCAGAAGGGCCGTCAGAACCCAGCCTTTGTTTCCAACTTCTGCCTCTAAGAAATGTGCCTCCTGCGCTAAATAAGGCACCCATCGGTATGGCGAAGTGGGATTTGCAAAAGGGGAATGACATGACCAAGATCATTTCACCAAGCTCAGTGCAGCATTGTAAAATATTCACTGTGTTTAAAGTGTAAGTGTGTTGGGAGGTGGGATTGTGTGCATGCGCACTGGGTAGAGTGGTGATGAATGAACAGCCTAGATTCATAGATCAACTACATTATTTAACAAAAGTGAAGAAATGCTCTGTGGTCTGATATTCTGCAGCAAAAGCTGAAGTGCTTTTGAACCAGGCCTTCATGACCCACCAACAAGATCACCAGGGGTCTTGCATTTTTCCTATTTTACAAACCTGCAGGGCAAATTGAATTCTGCAATTTCTTTAATAGGGAAGAAGGAAAAATCATAGAATCCTACTTTCTATGAATCTCTTGTCTATGGAGATTCTCAGTCATCCAGGTCATGGTTGTGTTCCAAAGCTGTTTTTCCAACAGACAGCTGGACTTTCTGATTTTGCTTTGAAGATGTTTCGCTTCTCATCCAAGGAGCTTCTTTAGCTCTCCGAGTCAGAGTTGAAGATGCTTCTTGGACAAGAAGCAAAATGTCTTCAAAGAAAAGCACCTTTGAGAACATATGAATCTCTTACTATTTCTATTGGATTTTTTTAAAAAATGTTTCTGCCATTCCATTTATTCAATTTATTGAGGAAGTTATGTTAAAAATGTATATGTAGGGCTTGGGGATGCTACGAAGCCAGCAGAGCCACTGGAGAAGATTTAAAATAGGAAAAGGATGAGGCTTCACAATTCTTTATCCCTTCTTGGATTCTCCTATAATTAACACCACTGTGCAACATAAGGCAACTCATTAATAAATTAGGTTATTTTGCATACAGCAGACAAAAATCCAACTTAAAAAAAAAAACTAAACCAAAATTACGCCCTTCGAATTATTTGTCATTTTGTTTTGAAATAGTGTAGTCAGAAAAAAAAAATTTCTGACATACCCATTCACAAATATGTGTAGGTACAATTGCAAGGCTGATCAAGTTGGCCTTAAAAAAATGTAAATGTTACTTTAGGCTTAACTGTAGCATGCAAGATCTGCTCCTGCCTTTTACAGCACCTTACTGTTTTGTATGCATCGCACAGCATAGGTCAAGTCCCTGAAGATGCTCCCTTCCACTCTGGCTTGTCCCTGGGAACACAAAAAGATTCCACCTTTTCCGTCCCTGAAAAGACATTTCCTCACAAGGCACCCTTGCATGGCATTGGCGAGACACTGAGCCTCCTTATCTTGCTGCAGCTCCTGGGCCAAAGGTTTTAGCTCATAGTCACTCTGAAGGGCTGGTAATCCATCAGTTGACGGCCTACCATGGACAACCTTGGCCAGCATGTGGCTCAAGCTATGCGCCTGGTAAGGCAGTTTGTACAGCGACTCGTCCTCATCCTCATTCTCACTGCTCAGGCTCAGTTCACTGTCACTGGAATCCGTGTCTATAGTCATGGCCTCTTCTTTCTGTGCTGGGTTAAGGTTCCCAGATAGCTCCCTTTCCTTCTCGAGGCCTCTTCTCGGCACCACTTGAGTCTGTGAAACAGGAAATATGTGACTTGGGTTTTCAGCTACCACAATGTCGCAGGTCCTCATGTCTGACAGTGGATGAGTTCCCTGGCTCTCAAATTTTGACATATTGCAACGGGAGGGCTCAGATGACTGCAGCAAGACAGAGCGAGATTTTGCCAACATGGTCAAGTGCTTGCAGGCCCAGTTCCTATCCAAAGATGGACTTCCTTCCACTGTCACCGAAGTATTTTCACTGCCAACAAATTCGCAGTTTTCCAGGAGACAGATAGCCACGCTATGGAAATGGATGCTGGACTGATTGAAAGTGCAGAATTTAACCTGGCAGGTCCCAGGAGCATGAATCTGCAGCTGACTGTTTTCAAAATTGCAGTTGTCAAACTGGACGTGGCCTGAGGTTGTCTAAAAAAAGAGAATGAAATCAGATCAACCTATTTTCAATTTTAACAAAGCATTCAAAGAGGAAAGTCATTCTCCACAGAAATATTGCCTGTGAATAGATACAGAATCTCCTCATCTGCTATCTTCTAATTGTGCTGATGGGAATGAAACAGAGAGACCGGGACACCATGGCAGCTCCTAACCGAACATGGAGATGAAGCTGTCAACTAAAAAATATTTTTTCGGTCTTTTTAGTTGCCAGCAGAAAGGGAGGGGGAGGGGAAGTAGTGCATTCCTCAAATGCTTCAGATAATTGCTAGGCAACTGAAGCTGTTGGCAGGCAAGATTATTACTGGACAGCATGATTGATGATTCTTGGTTATGGATGTGTCCCATTGGTGAATATATATCCAGGGGGTGGGGGAAGACCAGGGTCAAGGGGAAATGAATGATGTGTTTTTGTGTCGGCTGCACCCAAGTAACACCGAAATGGTCACTCTTAATAAATCTTTTTTTTTTTTTTTTTACTCTGACAGATGCAGCTAGAGACTTATGATTTGAATGGGGGTGGATTTGTCGGAGCCTTTACAGCAGGGGTGGGCAACTATGGCCCTTTTATGAATTATGGACTTCAACTCCCAGAATTCCCGAGCAAGCCATGCTAGCTCATGAATTTTGGGAGTTGAAGTCTGCAAGTCATAAAGGGGCCATAGTTGGCCACCTCTGCTTTACAGCAACAAGTATTGATTCTTCCTCTGACTAACTCATGGTGTTTTCATAGCAATATATACTGCCCCACTGTGTTTTACAGCATTCTCTGGACAGTTTACAAATTTTAGTATATTGTCCCCAATAACCTGCATCCTCATTTTACTGACTGCAGAAGGATGGAAGGCTGAGTCAACCTTGAATCTTTCAGAATCAAACTCCAGACTGTGGGCAGACAATATTGCATTCCAACCACTGGGTCATCAGGGGTCCTTTCATGCTTGGAAAAAAAAAAAACCTTGTCTACTGTTGATCTAACTTAGCAGGATATCCTTCTTATCCTGATGCCATCCAGATGTGTTGATTAAATTCCCACAAACTATACCAACTATAAGTTGAGCTAACCAGAAATTCCCGATGATGTAGCTCACCATGTCAAGTCAGGCCTCCTGGAACCCTTCCCCAATCTGATGGCATCCAGGAAACAACAGCCACACTGGTGGGGAACACTGGGGCATGTATTTAAAAGGCCCAAGTTAGGAAAACCTTTGTGTAGATTCTACCACATTGCCCAGATCTCCCCAATTCTCACATTACTATTCTTCAGGGAACCCCAAATCCTGAACGCTTCTTCGGATCCTTCCTTCATACTCACCTTATATATTACTGGTGTGAACCAGGCTGGCATAAAGACCAAATTGCATAACCTCATTGTTGGACAGTGCTGGTCAAAGCTCACTAGAAGAGCCACATCCCCGAGCTTGCCCTTTCCCATGATTTCCACAGGAGCCTTGAGAAAGATTTCACTCTGTTCCTCATACATTCCTGGCAGCAGGACAATCCGGTCATACATGCTGGCTGAGAGCAAGGCACTCCTTAAGTTGTCAAACTCACAGCCAGGCCCAACACAAAGAACCCGCCTGTCCTTCTTCCTCCTGAATAAGTAGAAGCAGTTGGAGGAATCCAGATCGTGGCTGTTTTTGGTCCAGGTTTTAGAAGAAAGATAATGCTGCTTCAAAGCTTCTCTCCATGACCAAGGCTCCACACCAGGCTGATTAGGCCAGTTTGGATGCCGGCATTCAATGCAACCAAGGCACAGCTGTCTCCAACGTGTGTTGTCCAGGCTGAGGATGAGTTCGTACCATGCTCTGCACACCAAACTGCAGCGGCCAAGATCAGGAAGACGCAAGTAGGACAATATTAAGCGCCACAGTTCTAGTGGGAGTCCACTGATCTCCATAATCACCTAGGAATAATGGGACAAAAAAAGAAAAATTTAAGAGATCAATCATCTGCCTTCTGTGCATCTTTGTTTGGATTTAACTGAACATGGTGGGAGTTGAGATATACCCATCAAATCAATACATCCCCTTTCCTCTTTTCTCTACTTATTTGACTCAGCAGCAGGTTCTACTAGAGGACGAGATGAAGGAACAAACCAGAAGGTCAATTTATAGCTTATAGGAGAAGGAGGCAGAAAATTATAATAGTAATTGACTTTCCAATCACAGTTAGAAGGAGGGGAAAACTCACCAATTAATTTGTGGTAGATTATCAAGGATTTCTGACCCTTTATAGCTTGACAATAACTGAATAAAATCAAAAGCTTAAAAAAAAAACCTGACAAACACCATTGTGTATTAATTACTTAACCTCTGTGTTCCTTACCTATGTTAACAGAAGTATTGAACAGTAGTCTTCAACTAGGTTTTTGTAGTCTTGATGAGCATTTCCTGATCTACAGTAATCCAGATCTTGATTTCTATTTGCATATATTTTGGGATGTATACTTCCAGTGGCCCCATGGCTGCATGACTCCAACTTTATCCTCACAGAGCCAATGGATGGAAGCTTTAAAGAGGGAGATACAAACATGAAATAAGAAATTTCCTGACTATGAAAACTAGTAAGCAATGGAATCAACCTGTCTCCTGAAACCAAGGATGTGCCATCACTGAAAGTTTTCATTAAAAGATTCCATGACCACTTTTCTAGCAGGGTATGAGGATTCCTATGCTGGATGGAGAACTGGACTAAAAGACCTCCAAGCTCCCTTCCAAACCTACAATTCTATAAACTTTGCCACACAGTCCTTTTATAAATACTTTTATACTATCATTCTGAACAGGGGAGATAGTAAACACCTAGGAAAGAATTAACTCAATCTCCATTTCATCACAATTACAGTATGTCCTGGTTCTATTCACTTGTGAGTTTCCCTTTGCTTAAAAAAGGCTGTGCTCTCCTACCACATAGGCTTACAACTGGGGAAAACATTTGAAATAGTCATGTGCCTCTGGGGGGGTCATGGCTGCTTTTAACTCTTTATGAAACAGTGGTGGTTCACATGCACCAACAAGTTATGTTAAACACCAGTTTTGAACACTTTGTACAATCCTAGTATAAATATGAAGGGTATCCACCATTTTGGATAGGTTCCAAATGGTTAAACTGAGTAAACTCTCCAGGACAATTTCTAATTAAATTAGGTACCAAGATATTTAGATGCTTGTTTGCTCAAGCACAAATTCTACAACAGAGTAAAAATTAAATTAGAAAGGTTTTTTTTTCCTCCTTAGGTCACATCTGTACAGCCTATAAATGCTCTTTAAAACAGTATTGGCATAAAATGTGTGACATGAAGAGCACACAGATTGATCATACGTATAACCCCTTTGAATTATGCAGGAAGTGTAATTGCTGCTGGCAGAAGTGCACATGCTGTATTAAATATATTTGATTTTGCATGGTATGAAATAAATTTGAATTGATATTTGTTTTTTAATCTCTGCTGAAAATTCAAAGACCTAATCTGTATTGCTATAAGGAGGGTGAATCAGATGGTGGACTTGTTTTAAATCAAGAAGATTGCTCTTGTAGGTGCGGGATTGAAACAAAAAAAAGCAACCCTTGTGGAATAAATATACCTTCAAAGGCAATTTGTGATCTTGCACATTATAAATAGTAACAGCAAACCATTATGCAAAGAATATGCTGTTAAAACTGTTTATGACACAGCCACATGGAGACAAATGGGGCTGAATAAATAGAAGCATATATAATACACGGTCAACTGTGGAGAAAATCCCTACCTGATCAGATTCTGATTTAATTTAAGAAACAGTACAGTAGTACAAATGCTTAGTATATTTAATAGTATATTAGTATAGTAATATTATTATTAGTATATTTATTTAGTATATTCAACTTAGTATATTTACCTTTAGGCAAACTTGTCATTGCAACTGTATTGTACACACACACACGCACACCAATGCACACCAACTTTATATGACACAGAATTTTCTATGGCTCACTGATATCCAATCATTTGGCTTTCCTGAGCTAAAGAGAGTGAAGAGGAACTTCTTGGAGTGTGCATATATACTGTATTTGCATATATTTGTATTTCTCCCCCCCCCTTTCTTATATTATATTGTAGATATTATTATATATTGTATTGTATTATATTATTATATTAATTATAATACAATACAATACAATACTATGCTATATTATATTATATTACATTAATTATATTATATTATAATATTATTATTATATTATATTATATTATATTATATTATATTATATTATATTATATTATATTATATTATATTATATTATATTATATTATATTATTATATTATTAATTTCTTATTTACTAGCTGTCCAGGGCTGGATGTGGCACAAGTTTGACACATCTGCTTAAGAGAGAAATTAACTTTTTTAGTTATATGAAAAAACATAAAATGTTGCACACACACACACATATACACCATGCTTTTTATTGCTGCTGACCATATGGAACCCACCCGAGATTCTCAGCTCTAGTCATCTTCCAAAAAGCTGTTAAAACGTGGCTCTTCTGAAGATAAAGATATCTTTGCCTCCATCTGTTTGGCAGTATGCTATTTTAATTCTGTATGATTTTTTCATGAGAGCCAAAATGAGTTTCTTAATCACTTAGAGATGTATTATTGCAGCAGCATCTACAAAAATAATTGTGATGGAAATAACAAGTTCATGAATAAAATGCACATTCAGTTCAAAATAAGCTTTCTCTTGCATTCTGTCTAATAAACTCAGTCCCAGATACAGGTAGCGCTCTACTTACAACCACAACTCTAGCGCAAAATTTCTGCTAAGAAGACAATTATTAAGTAAATTTTACCCCATTTCCTGACCTTTCTTGCCACTGTTGTTAAGTGAAGTACAGCAATTGTTAAGTTAGTAACACGGCTGTTAAGTGAATCTGGCTTCCCCATTGGCTTTGCTTGTCAGAAAGTCACAAAAAGTGATCACAGACCCTAGTACACTGCAATTGTCATAAATAGGAGACAATTGACAAGTGTCTGAATTTTGATCAGATGAACATGGGAACACTGCAATGGTCATAAGTGTGAAAAGTGACCTACCTGTAATTGTTTATCTAGGTAATTTTCTTCAGCCATGTGTCTGAGTACTTTTCTTCTGCAAAAGTGCTCTTAGGGAAGAATTCACTTCAATCCATAGACATTTCAGATTACAAATCCCATTAGGCTTACTTGTTTGGAATCTGGTGAATTACCATTCTAATCCAACTGGGGAATATTGAGTTGAAAAAGGCCTGCTTTTCACACACACACACACACACACACACACACGTGTGTTGAATTGCTGCTTTGCATTTCTAAGCTTTGGATTCAGTTTTGTATTACAACGTTGCTTTCCAACCAGTGATTTTTGTATTTGAGGTTTCTGGCAAACCTGACACTTGGCTGTTTAAAAGCACAGATGGCTAGAAGCAGCTCTGCTACAGATGAGGCAGTAGTAATGTTGGATGGACACTGAACAGCATCCCTCCCCCCAAGATTGCCCTGTACATGAGAGAACTCACAAATCTTTTTGACATACAGTGTGCCATCTCTTCCAAGGAGTTTTGTGCAGAAGAAATATGGTAAAGACTTTAAAATGTCATGCAGAATTAAACAACACCTCGCCCTTTCACAGAACAGAAGAGAAACAAACACTTTTTTTGACACACATGAGACTTGAAGGAGAGAGTGGATACAAGCTGTCCAAAATAATGGCTTTCTGTATAATTAGACCATATATTAACCAAGCGACTTCTAACAGTTATCAGGATCTAACCTGAAGCTAAAGAATTTGCTTGGATGCCATGTCCAATAAATTAATCTCAAAACAGCAGAGGAAATCAAATGCTTGACAGCTTCACTGTTCTAGATTTACTTTCTTCCCAGTGAGATTCAACTGGACCAGGTGAAACTGGGTCATTCAATTACTTGTGATAAAAAAGGGGAGCAGAATTATCAGTCTTGGGGTCCCAGCATAACCATTTTGGATCTCACTCTTTTAAACCTGAAGATATATCCAGAACTGTAGTTCATACAGAACAGTGTTGTCTACTTTTTCAGGTTTTGTCATTTTGTTCATGGTTTTCCACAGCAAATAATTTCCATAGTTTTATTTATTGCCCAAAGCCCATAAAAATTGACATGAATAATATATGAATTTAATTAGCCCTGGCATGTATGTTGCTTCACTGTATTTTGCTTAGAGCTGACTTTTGTTAATTTGGTGATTGTATGAATTATGTGTATCTGTGAACTTAAACTTTTGAAACACCATTTGAGAATAGAAACTGAAAAGCAATTAGTACAATCTGCATATAAAGTGCTTTTTCAAATGTAATTCAGAGGCATTAGAGGAGGGAGCAGAAGTGAGAGTTCAGCTCACCAGCCCCAATGCAGTAACTAACAGTGAACCAAATTCAACTTCATATGAAAAAACACCCACAAATTCAACAGAATTCCCCATCCCACCCTGATCTCTCCCTTGCACCAAACATCACCCATATCTGCAGATTTGGATGGTACACAGAAAGAAGTAAATTCATTCCATCAATGGCTTCTTTCTACTGATGGAAGGTAACATATAAGATTCATTAACTTCTACTTTCTTCACACAAACTATTGATTATAAAATGCTGAAAGTATCACTTAGTTGTTATGATCATCGGGTTTTTAAACCAATCCAGGAAAACCGCACACTCTTGCAGTCTCCAGATCTAGTGAAGGACCTCTTAACTTTGAATAGATCAGCAGCACACAAACACTTTTAAAATGAATTCAAACCCTGTATACTTAGATCCTGAGATCCAAATCTGCTTGAGCAAGAAACCACCAGAGTTAAGTGGAGACGGGGCAGGCAAAAGGCCCCAGAAGAAGCCATTCTGCATTATCCATTCTTAGAAATATTTTTTCTGCCGTTCAGGAGTAGGTGAAAGCCATCCTTCCAAACTTTTGTGGCACGACTATTATGGAATAAATAAGGTGCTTTTGGACAGGAGTCTGTCTCCTGCTCCCATCCCATCCATAACAGCAGGAAAGCTTTAACCTGGCATTAATCCAAAATAATTAACACACCAGGATACCAACAGCAGGAATTTCTTAAGTGAAGTGTGTATACTCTGCAAGCCTCTCCTTAGGCAAGTTTAATCAAAGTCTCACTCTCTTCCATGGGACTTACAGATGAGCCGAGCATAGCCACAAACCGATCCCGATCACAACTCTGCGGAGCCTGCCTTCTTTTATGGATCAGGCGGAATCCACTGCCTCGCCTTCCCACAGCATCCTACCCACTCCGCTCGCCTCTATTAGAGTGCGAGCGCGAAGGAAAACACCCGGGGACGGGAGCCACTCCCCTTGCTCCAGCGCGCACGGGCGTTCAGATCATAGAGATCTTACAAGCGAAAGGAAGGCGGAGGAAAAAGGGAGATCACCTCCTCAGTAGCTCCAGCATTGCGATCACATGATTTCTGGGGTCTCGAAGAGGCCACCAGATGGCAGTAAAACCAAAACTTTTGGGGTTTCAGCCCCAGACTAAAAGCTTTTCAGGTTAAGGTTACACAGTACCAGTTGAACTGGAACAGTATAGTTTGCTTGAAATATATTCATAAGACATGCTTTTCTCTGTTGTGTTCGATAAACATAGGGTGCTCACAGGCATCCAAAGTAAGTATTTTGACAGTGGCCAGATAGGTGCAATAGGTGACATAAAGAAAGACATGGCCTTTTCTATCAGTAAGTTGACATTTCTTTTAGGGGAGTACATTTTTCCTCATATTTTTTGTTTATTTTATTCAAGCAGTAATTATAATTTTATTTCAACTTAACTTTGTTTGTTAGTAAAATGTTTTAGAATAGAATAGAATAGAATAGAATAGAATAGAATAGAATAGAATAGAATAGAATAGAATTCTTTATTGGCCAAGTGTGATTGGACACACAAGGAATTTGTCTTGGTGTAAATACTCTCAGTATACATAAAAGAAAAGATACATTTGTCAAGAGTCAAGAATCATAAGGTACAACACTTAATGATAGTCATAGGGCACAATAAGCAATCAAATCATACTAGGAAACAGTCCATATAAATTGTAAGGATACAAGCAATGGAGTTAAAGTCATACAGTCACAAGTGGGAGGGGATGGATGATAAGGAGTGATGAGAAGATTAATAGTAATAGTACTGCAGACTTTGTAAATAGTTGGACAGTATTGAGGGAATTATTTGTTTAGCAGAGTGATGGCGGAGTGATTTAGCAGAGTGATGGCGTTCAGGAAAAATTTTTCCTTGTGTCTAGTTCTGACATGCAGTGCTCTATAGTAGTGGTCACCAATCGGTGGACCACTGATGGTCTGCGAAAAATTTTTGGTAATCCGCAGAGAAATATCCCTACCAAAGCACTCCCCCCAAAGCAATTAATCCAGGCTGTGCGGGAACACAAGACTGTGCCATCCACATGACCCGCCCACCCACTGGCCCGTACCCTTTGGCTAAGTCCAAACCTTATCTTGAGTAGAGTCACATGAGCTGGAACTGGAAGGTAAGACCAATGGCAGGGGACAGAAATCCACCCCAGGGTGGCTTGCTGACGTTGGTGGGAAAGTCAGCCCCATATTCCAGACCTGCAATGGTCACAGGATTGGCCTTTGATCACCCCGGAGCAGCTCCTCCAGTCCATGGCAGGCGGGTGCACCTGGGTGGAGGAGCAGCTGATCCAGGATGACTAAAGAGCCAGTCCTGTGACTACTGCAGCTCTGGAATATGGGACCGACTTTCCCACCAATGACAGCAAGCCACCATCAGTCAAAATTCATATTAGTGGTCCGCGGGATTTAAAATTATTGGTGGTCCCTGAGATCCAAAAGGTTGGCGACCCCTGCTCTATAGTGTTGTTTTGAGAGTAGGAGTTGAAACAGTTTATGTCCAGGATGAAGGGGGTCTGTAAATATTTTCATAGCCCTCTTTTTGACTTGTGACTCTTTAACACTGAGAAAGATTGCTTGACTAGAATATCTCATTTGCATTTGTTGTTTTTGTTAGATTTGATTACATGCCATCAAGTTGGTGGTGATCTTAGTGACCCCTTGTTTTTACATTATACTGTGGAAAGGGAATTTCACAAAGGTGTCACAAAAAACAGGAAAAGCCCAAGGGGAACATCAAATCAGACAGAAAACAAACTTACATAGGAAAAGGAATCAAATAAAAAGTATTAAAGAATCCCTATAGACAAAAGCCTAAGTAATTAAGAAAACTAGACAAATAGGAAAAGGAAACAAAAGATAATTTAGAAAACCCTTGCAAACACAAGACATACGAAATAAGCAAAACAAACAGACAAAAGACACAAAATATAAATTACAAAAGGGACAGACAGGAGATTGCCACAGAACAAACATGAAAAATTATCTGAAAGAGATTACAGAAAGCCAACAATACAACCTGGCCACCCCGCAGAGTGTGCCTTCCGCACCCCGCGGAGTTTGCCCTCCGACGGAAATAAAGACAAACTCAAACAGGATTTGAAACATTAGGCACAAATACAAACACTCACACAAAATCAACTTACAAAGGGAGAAAAGGGTATAAAAAACCAGGGACTTACCATAAGAAGCTAGCCAGCCCAGAAATGCAGACTTCTCGCTGTACTCCACCTCCCTGAAAAATAAAAAGATCCAGCTTTCAAGCAGTTGTCCGTATCCTTGCACCAGAGCTCCCCCAGCGGGAAAATCAAATCCTCGAAAGAAAGGCATTTTGACACCTTTCAACAATTGGCAACCATGAATATTTCCCAGCCAACCCTGCCACTGGACCGGGCCCACGGATCCAAACGCAGCCGGCATGGACCTTCTTTGTCCAAGGACAACATCCATGGACCCAGCCCGGAAGGTATAGGGTAGTAAAGGGAGTCCTTGGGCTTTTCCGCTCAACAGCTGCTTGAAAGCAGGTGAGTACCGCTTCAAATTTATAATCTTACTAGTGAGGGGAGTGGAAGCATGAGTGGACCAGGTGTGTGATTGTGGGTTTTCTCTGCGGAAACAGCAGAACCTGACCTCCTCCGTGATTGCCAGCTGCACCCCAGCCAGCTGCTAGCTCAAATACAAACCGTGACTGGCTGGATTTGGGAACGCAAAGGGTGATCATGGAGTGTGAGTCCTTCTGAAGGACATAAGAAAAACTGAGCGGGCTGCAAAAGGAATTGGTGTTAGAAAATAAATAAAAAGCAGAGAAAAAATAGTCCCGGTGCATCCTGCAAGCAAAGTCCTGTGCATTTAGAAGTGGCCCGTACCGGCTGCTTGCAAACAAAATTGGAAATAGTTTGTCTAAAAAAAGCAGAAAAGGTCCTTCCAGATCCCCACCTTCAAGGGAGATCTGAAAACCGACAGCTGAGTGTAGGGAGGGGCCTGTACCGAAGCTGCTAGGGGGCAGACAGTCCTCCGAGATCCCCGTTTTTTAGTGGTGGTCTTAAAACTGATGGCTGAGTTTCCCAAAAAGAAAGGGGCCCGTACTCCGTGTGTAGGGAAACCGGAGTCCTTTCCAGATCTTTTTTGTCTGAAAACTGACGGCTGCAGCCTGGCTAAATCAAAATAATCCCCACATCAAGCAGGGAATATGGGAAACTGTAGCTCAAGGGCAATGGAAGAGACCCCCTTGGATAAATTACTTGAGGCTTGGGACGAAAGGCAAGTGTCTGTCCTGACTGGAATGCATAAAAAAAGAAGCAAAAAGAATTTGCAAAAAGTGGGCTTTATTGCGGAATGACACGGGTAGACAAATTTGGCCTGATAGCGGTACTTTAGATTATAAAACCCTGAAAGCACTTAGAACATGCATTAAACCCAGCCAAATACCCTATTGGTACTGCTGGGCTGAAATGGCAAGGACCAAAGACCTGACCAAGGGAAAAGATCAGGAAGAACCTGAAACCCATTCCCTGGAAGGAAAGACTGAGGCATGGATTATGGCTCCCCTTTTAAGCAAACCAGTGCCAAGCAGAAATAGGGGACAATTAGAATATGTTTTAACCCACACTCCCTTCTCTGCCTCTGATTTGGTCATCTGGAAAAAGGATACCCCAGCTTTCAGGGCTGATCCTCAAACAGTAATTCAGATCCTGAAATCTATCATAGACAGCCATAATCCATCCTGGGGTGATATGACTCAGCTGCTACAAGTCTTTCTAACTAAAGATGAACTATTAAAACTATTTGAAAAAACAGACCATGAAAAAAACCCTGGCATCAGCCCCAGCACTGGGGCTACCTGACTATAGGAAACCTTTCACTGTATTCATCCATGAAAAATTAGGTGTTGCCTCTGGTGTTCTAACACAGCCTTTTAGACACACACATCGACCAGTCACTTACTATTCTGTAACCCTAGATCCAGTAGCTCAAGGGGCTGTCCCCTGCTTAAGAGCCGTGACGGCTACAGTCGAACTTGTGAAACGATCTAAGGATTTAGTACTAAGAGATCCACTATTGCTGAAAGTCCCCCATGAAGTTTTTGCGATTCTCTTAAAGAGCCAGACACAAGCTTTCACTCAGCAGCATTTGGCTCAATATGAAGCTGAACTTTTGACCTCTGATCACATTACATTTGAAAGATGTAATACTCTAAACCCAGCTACATTGCTCCCCACAGAACAGGAAGAAGGCAATCTCCATGATTACTCCACTTAGTGCATGACGCGGAACTACCCGCTCCGATTTAACAGATACCCCCCTACAAAACCCCGACATGGAACTCTTCACAGATGGTTCCTCCTACATGCACGAGAACAAAAGAGTAACAGGAGCAGCTGTAGTCTCCCTACAAGAAATCATCTGGGCTTCCCCCCTTCCCCCCTCCCACAGTGCCCAAGCAGCTGAGCTTATAGCTTTAACTAAAGCTTGCAAAGCTGCAAGGAAGCGATCTATTAACATCTAAACAGATTCCAAATGTTAAGTTCTGCGCATGGGTGCAAGGAAGGGAGACGAGGCAGTGAACAGTGAACTTCAACTCTTTATTAATCATACTGAACAGAGCAAAACCCTAGGGCAGCAGCAGCCCTTTTATAGGGTTGGCTGCTGACCTATTAGCCAATGAGAAACATGGAAGTGTTAAACCCTTGAGCCAATGAGAGATGGCCCGTTAACAGCCAATCAAATGTCCCAGAAAGGACCAATCCGATATCACTATTATCGGCCAATCAGAAGTGCAGGATTAGAACCCTGCTTTTTCTTAAGGTTGTTAAAACTTTATTAAATGCCTTTATTAGTTCATAACACCCCTTTCCCCTAGGTTCCGTTTGAGGGGTGTGGTGACATAATCCCGTAGCTTTGATTGTTTTAACTGTCTATTAGATTTGCGCTGTCCCACCGGTTCTTGACTGTAGTCTGGTTTCGGTGGGAAGTTTTCTGATTTATCTGGTAAAGGCGGTTCTGCATCCTCACTGGATGACTCGGTGCCACTAATTCTATCATTGTTGTCCTCCAATCTCTGCGGGCTCGCCTCCATTGAGGTATTCCTCTGTGGCAAGGCCATCCCTCTCCCTGATTCTTCTTCATGTAACGCGCCCAGCTGCTGACTTCCTTCGATTCCGCTTTCGGTTTCTTTGACATCCCCTCCCCCCTCAGTTTGAGAGTCACAGGAGTCGCGGGAACTGGGTTGTAGCCTAGAGCGAAGCTGATCTATATGGCGTTTCCATATTTTTCCATCCAATGTTTGCACATGGTACGATCTGGGCCCGGTGGTTTGAGTTACGGTTGCTTCGACCCATAACGGTTCGCCAGAAAGGTTTTTAGCGAAGACTAAGTCACCTACCATGAACTCACGGCATTTTCCGCTAGATCCACAGGGTTTCTCTGGTGCGTAGGACGGGTGGAGACAGTCGAGGTGGGAACGGAGCTTGCATCTCATCAACAGTTCAGCTGGAGTCTTGTTGGTGACGCTGTGAGGGGTGATGTGTTGGAGTAGGAGTATTCTGTTTATCTTATCTTCAATGTCCCCATAGTCCATTTTGTGGAGAGTTTTTTTAATAAATTGGACCATGCGCTCGGCCCTGCCATTGGCTGCAGGGTGCACCGGCAAGGTTAGTGCATGGCGGATACCCCGGTCCGCTAAGTATTGTTCAAACACCAGGGCGGTGAACTGGGGTCCGTTGTCAGAGACCAGAACATCTGGCAGCCCATGCATTGCGAATAGCCTATTCAATTTGCGGATGACTGAATCGGTTGTAGTAGTCTTCATCTTGTGGATTTTGAGCCAGTTGGAATAGGCATCCACTGTTAGGAGGAACGTATGTCCCTTAGTAGGTCCCGCAAAGTCAACATGGATGCGGGACTACGGCCCCTGGGGGGTTTCCCATTCCGTTGGAGTTGCTCTCGGTGGGGCACTGCTGACTTCTTGGCACTTTAGACAAGTCTTTACCCAGGCTTCGATCTGCTTATCGATGCCCAGCCACCACGCGTAGCTTCGTGCGAGCACTTTCATACGCACGATGCTGGGGTGACCGTCATGCAATATTTTCAATACTGCTTGTTGTAACCGCTCTGGGACAACGACTCTGTCTCCCCATAGGATGCAGCCTTTTTGCGAGAAAAGTTCTGTTTGCTGGTTTCTGAAAGGGGTGAAGTCATCAGGGGTTTGTTCTACTGGCCATCCTCGTTCGACCCAGCTGAGAACTCGCGCCAGGACAGGATCTCGTTTCATTTCTATAGCAATGTCTCTGGCTGTTAGCGGCGGTGAATGTAGTGTTTCAATCTGGAGTGTTGTAAGGGTTGCAGCTGTGTCGTCGACGGTTTCCGGAAATGGGGCACGGCTCAATGCATCAGCGTGGGGAATGGCTTTCCCCGGGCGGTGTTGTAATTTATAGTTGTACGCAGCTAAGAACTCCGACCAGCGAGTCATTCTAGGTGTTAATATATAGGGGGTTAGCTTGTCTCCCGCTATAATCCCCAGCAAAGGTTTGTGACCGGTAATAATAGTAAAAACTCGTCCATACACATATTCATGAAACCGTTTCACAGCAGATATAACAGCAAGAGCCTCTTTGTCAATTTGGCTATAGTTACGTTCAGCCCTCGATAAGGTCCTTGAAAAATAGGCAATAGGGGCCTCACTACCATTTGGTAACACATGACTCAAAATGGCTCCTACTCCAAATGGTGATGTGTCACATGTAATTGTTAAAGGCAAACTCTCGTTATACTGTATTAAAACAGCATCGGAGGTAAGTAAGTTTTTCACTTGTCGGAATGCGTGCTCCTCTCGGTGCCCCCAGACCCAGGTTGCTTTTTTGTCGGGAAGTCTATGTCGGGGCTCAGCTACGGTTGCTTTCTGGGGCAAGAAAATGTTGTAAATGAGCCCCAGGAAAGCTTGCAGGTCTGTCCTATTCCTGGGTCTTGGGGCGTTTTTGATCGCTTTTAGTTTGCTATTAGTGGGGTGAATGCCTTGTTTATCAATTAGGTACCCCAGGAACTCTACTTTATTTGTACACAGTTGACATTTTTTTTTTAACCTTTAGGCCGGAGTCCTTAAATTTCTGGGGAACCATTTTAAGACGCCATTCTAGTACTTCTCTATTCGGGGCCGCAATTAAAATGTCATCAAAGTATGGTACGACCCCCTTGATCCCTTGCAAGAGTCTCTTTGAAAAATCAGACTTTGAAAAATCCCTGGGGCTACGCTCACTCCAAATTGGAGTCGGTTGCATTTAAAGGCGCCTCGGTGCATAACGATCGTCTGTGCTTCCGCGGTTTTTTTATCTACAGGCAGTTGTTGGTACGCCTGTGCTAAATCCAATTTAGCGAAGACTTTTCCGCCCCCCAGGGAATGGAGAAGGTGTTGCACCATCGGCACCGGGTAAGCATTCTGTTGAAGGGCATGATTAAGGGTGGCCCAGTAGTCCCCACAAATCCTTAACGATCCATCCGGTTTGATGGGTGTTACGATTGGGGTTTCCCAACGGGCGTGGTCAGTTGGTTCTAAAACATCCTGGGCTATTAATTTATTGAGCTGCTCATCAATCTTTGGTTTTAGGGCAAAAGGTACCCGACGAGGCTTAAGGCGGATGGGGATTACTTCAGGGTTAAGGTTAAATGATATCGGGGTCCCCTTGTACTCGCCTAGTTTGTCTGCAAAGACGTCCTGGAATTCCTGGACGAGGGCCTCCTCCCAGTCGTCGCTTCTGGTTTGGTGAATGCCGGCTACCTCGATCCCGAGTGGGGTGAACCATCGAAGGCCTAGCAAACTAGGCCGGTTGCAGTAGACAACGGTCAGCGGTAACGATGCAGTACGATTTTTGAATGATACTTTGACTTGGCTGGAGCCGACGACTGGAATTCGGTTCCCCTGGTAATCTTTGAGTATAATTCTTTGGGCTCTGAGGTCTTGACGCCGGACGGCAGGGATTAATTGTTTAAGGGTCTTCCAGGAAACCATCGAGAGGGACGATCCTGAGTCGACTTCCATCACGCAAGTTTGGTTTTCGATGGCGACCCTCACTCGGATCTTCTTTGTATCTAACAATGAAGCGTGACCAATTATAATGGTTTGGTGTGCCTCTTCCCATCTCGTTGAAGTGGCCAGTGTTTTATTTCTGTAGGAGTGGTTGTTCCATTGGTGGTTCAAGTGTTCCCGACTCACAGGATGATTCCCTGTGGTCTGGCGGTAGTTGTTTTCTCTCTGAATTGGGCTGGATCCTTGCTTGCTTCTACAGACCTTCCCAATGTGGCCTCTTTTCCCACAGGAATGGCAGAGCGCATCGAGGAATTTGCAGTCTGATCGCGGGTGGTTTGTCCCACAACCTGCACATTGGTGCGGTAGTCTTTGATTCTGCTGGTTGCGTTGGTTGCGTTCGGACCGGAGCCGGTTGACCTCCTCCTCCTCACTTTCTGATGGCAATTCGAGGTCCTCGTGGTGGATCGCTGTTGTGTGCCTCTCTAGGTGAGGTGAGGTATCACTGGCGAGTTGATGGACGGTGCATTGGTGCGGCGCATTCCATTGTTCCATTGTTCCATTGTTGGTGCGGCCGACTTCCTGGTTGCTTCTGCTGCAGTAGCGTCTTTGATGACATCGTCAAGATCAATGTCCCCCTTGGCCATGATCTTGCTCTGTGCCATTTGCTCATCTAATCCCAGAACTATTCGGTCTCTCAGAGCTTCTTGGAGGTCTGCAAACCCACAGAGGCCTCCCAGGTTCCAGAGGTCTGCGATGAAATCCGCGACGCTCTCTCCTTTCCGTTGGTCCCTCTGGTAAAACTCATGTTTTCGGACAAGCGTTGGTACGGCGGGTGCATAATGGGCCCATGTAAGGGGCGCGAGGACGTCCCAGTCCATGGATTTCACCTCAGCAGGTTTCACTAGTGCCTTGGCCATCTTAAAGACGGCAGGCCCGCAATGGGTCAGGAATACTGCTCGTTTTTTCCCCGTAGTGGCGTCCTTCAAGTTGTTAGTCTCCAGAAACATCTGGAACCGGTCTATGTACGAGTCCCAGTCTTCTTTTGCCGGGTCGAATGGAGCAGGTGGTATGGCGCCACCGGACATGGTTTCCGTTGTTGATGCGCCTTTCACCACGTGCTCTGTTTGGTGCTCTGTAGTGTTCAGTCAGCTCTGATGTCTCCGCATCCCATCCTCGTCGCCAGTGTTAAGTTCTGCGCATGGGTGCAAGGAATGGAGACGAGGCAGTAAACTTCAACTCTTTATCAAGCATACTGAACAGAGCAAAACCCTAGGGCAGCCGCAGCCCTTTTATAGGGTTGGCTGCTGACCTATTAGCCAATGAGAAACATGGAAGTGTTAAACCCTTGAACCAATGAGAGTTGGCCCGTTAACAGCCAATCAGATGTCCCAGAAAGGACCAATCCGATATTGCTATTATTGGCCAATCAGAAGTGCAAGATTAGAACCCTGCTTTTTCTTAAGGTTGTTAAAACTTTGTTAAACGCCTTTATTAGTTCATAACACCAAATATGCTTTTGGAGTCTGCTATGCAACAGGAGCTCTATGGAAACAATGGGTTTTTTTAACTTCAGCTGGACATCAGATAGTACATGCCCCATTAGTAGCCAAACTATTAGAAGCCATCTAATTACCACAAGCGCTAGCAGTCATCCATTGTAAAGCCCACCAAAAAGATGACTCTACAATAACAAAAGGAAACCAATATGCAGATGCAACAGCCAAATGGGTGGCAACCAAACATTTACTTCACACCATCATGACACCAGCCTTAACAACTAAACCAGAACTACCATACAAACAATTTCTAGATAAAGGGGAATCTGAACAATGGAAAAAAAAATTCAGCAGTTTTTTGAGCAAGGATTTTGGAGAGTCCCAGATGGCAGACCCATAGCCCCACGACGTCTCCTTAGGTTAATTTGCCAAAGACTACATACAAAGGGACATTGTGGCACACAAACTATGGTAGATGCCATCAGGAGGGTATGGTATGCACCTGGAGTCTATAGTGAGGCTACAAGAATAGCCACGACATGCCAAACCTGCCAAGCAAATAATACCACCTCCAGAAAAGCAATTCATGAAGGAGGAAGACCCTGGGCACAGAAAAGATCCAAATGGATTATATACAGCTACCTAAGGCAAATGGGTATTAATATGCTCTTGTCTGCAAGGACCAACTAACCCACTGGGTAAAGGCCTTCCCATGCCGCCATACTACTGCTCTAGAAACAGCCAGCCATTTCCTCAAAGACATTGTGCCTAGGTTCGGGGTCCCCACCATTCTGGACATGGATAGGGGAAAACACTTCATAGCACAAGTCGTAACACATATATTCCAGGCCCTGGGCATTACCCAAAACCTCCATGTGCCCTATTCTCTGACATCATCAGGAGCCGTGGAGAGAGCAAACAAAGAGGTGAAGACCCTACTGGGCAAACTCTGTCAGGAGACATACCCCTCCTGGACACAGGTGCTCCCAATTGCCCTCTTTTATATCAGAACTAGACCAAGACAAGATATAGGTATTTCCCCCTTTGAGATCCTTTTTGGTTGCTCCCCACCCACCCCGATACCCTACAAGGCCTAGATCCTCATTCCCTTTGCTTAGATGGGGGTGAATAGGGTTCTCTCTTCTTATCTTACAACCCTGCAAAAGAGACTACAGACCCTCTGGACCCAGAGTGCGCTGACACAGACCTTACCCCTGGAAGAAGCCCTGCATCCATATGAGCCAGGAGATTGGGTGTGGATCTAGTTCTTCACCAGAACCTCACCTTTACAACCCAGGTGGAAAGGACCCTAACAAGTCTTACTAACTACACACACCGCCATAAAGGTTGCAGAACGAGATTCTTGGATACATTGGACACATGCAAAGCCAGCAGTCATAGACCATAGCCAAACTCCACCACAATCAATCCCACCCATCAAACTCAAGAAAAATCTGGACACAGATCAATGGACGCTTGCAGCATTCTTCAACACCATTACACAGAGACCATATCATTCTCATATAGTTACCTGAAGCTCCCACCAGGGTGGTTTTTTCCTTTGTGGCTTAAAAGCCTACTCATACCTTCCTGCAAATGCCACCAACGGCCCTTGCACCTTGGGAAGATTAACCATGCTTATGCCACCCTTACAGAGACGGCACAGGAGAGCCTTCCAAACCCTAGACCAGGGATGGGCAAACTACGGCCCGCGGGCCACATCCAGCCCGTTGGTCTGTCCAATCCGGCCCGCCCCTGAAAAAAAATCGCTGGGCCCCTGAAAAAAAATCGTATTGCCCTGTGCCGCGTGGCCCCCAAAGCTGCAAAACAGTGCGGAGCGCTCTCGAGGTAGGAAAGAAAAGAACTTTGCAAAGGCCTCGGCTGGGAGTTTGAAATCACCTTCAAGTGTGACCTCTCCGAAGGTGAGTCCCCACCAATCCTCCTTTTTTTTCCGGGGCTTCCAGACTTAAACTTTGCAAAGGCAAAGTTTGCAGGTGGGAGCGTCTTCCCACCGAAGAGTGGGAAGGGTTCCGCCTGGCGGGCGGGCTGCTTGGAGCGGGCTGCTTGGAGCCACCTAAAGCTAGGCCGCTGCTGGTGGAGCCTTGCCCTGCCTTGGTGCCCTGTTTCCCGGCTCGGCGGTCCTGCTCGGGCGGCACTTTAAAAGCCTGCTCCCAGCACCCGAGCAACTTCCCAGCAACTTGCGGTTTCCTTTTTCCTCACGGCGCTTGCGCCTGGCCCCGAGCCACGCAGCAGAGGGGAAGCCCAGTGGGTGGGCTGCTTGGAGGAGGCAACCCAGCTGCGCTCCAGTCTTCCCCTCCGCTGCGCTGTGCAAAGTTTAAGCCTAGAAGCCCCGGAAACCCGAGCAAATTCCCAGCAACTTTCGGCTTCCTTTTAACTCGTGGGTGCTCATGCCTGGCCCCAAGCTGCGCGGCAGAGGGGAAGCCCGGAGCATCGCCGGGTCACCTCCTCCAAGCAGCCCGCCCGCCCGCCAGGCTTCCCCTCTGCGGTGTGGGCCAGGTGCGAGCACCCGCGAGTTAAAAGGAAGCCGAAAGTTGCTGGGAAGTTGCTCGGGTTTCCGGGGCTTCCAGGCTTAAACTTTGCACAGGCAAAGTTTGCAGGTAGGAGTGTCTTCCCGCCGAGGACCGGCGGGCTACTTGGATGAGGCGACCCGACGGTGCTCCAGGTTTCCCCTCCGCTGCGCGGCTCGGGGCCAGGCGTGAGCACCCGAGAGGAAAAAGCAAACTGCAAGTTGCTGGGAAGTTGCTCGGGTGCTGGGAGCTGCCGTCGTGGTGAGTGGCTCATCGGGCGCATCAGCACAAGACTTTTTGCCCCCCCTTTTGCCCCCCCTTCCCCCCTTCTTCTCCTCCTTCCCCTCCCCTCAGAGGCCTCCTGAGTCAGGAGTTGCTACCACCGGTGCAGCTCCTCGCGGCTCCAGTCCCGTGTTGCCTTGGGAAGGGAAAGCCAAAACCAGGAGCCACTGAGCCTAAGCCTCCGGTGCCGCTGCTGCCGTTGCAAAGCACCATCGTGGCTCTTCCTTTTTGCCTTTCCCTTCCCGAGATAACGCGGGACTGGAGTCGCGTGGAACTGTGCCGGCAGTAGCAACTCCTGACTCAGGGGGCCTCTGAGGGGAGGGGAAGGAGGAGAAAAAGGGAAGAAGGGGGGCAAAAGGGAGGGGCAAAAAAATCTTGTGCTGACCTGGTCCGTCTGTCAAATTTTAAATGTCAATGAGGCCCCTGAGCCAAAAAGTTTGCCCACCCCTGCCCTAGACTCAGACTGTGACTCCAAAGTCTCCCTTCTCACCGAAGCAGAATATGTCTCATTGGCAATATCCCTAGTGGGGGTACCTGGATTGGCAGTGCGAAATTCTATAAATTTGAATAGCCTAGCATGTACCCTAGCAAAAGGTTTGAATTCGACCTCCCATGCCCTAGATGCCCTTAACAGAAAACTAAGGGAGATCAGAGAAGCCACCCTGGAGAATAGGGCAGCAATAGATTTCCTCCTCTTGAAGCATAATTATGGCTGCAAAACATTCCACAGGATGTATTGCTTCAACCTAGATGAAACCTCAGGACTTGTAGTGAGGGACATCCACCACCTGAAAGAGCTAGCTCAAAATATTGGTCATGAGCCATCATTCCTAGACTTTTCATGGCTCTTCTCGTGGATACCAGATCTCAATTGGCTCAAAATCCTTATAACAACCATAGTCACTATTTGTGTCTTTGGAGCCCTCATGTGTTGCCTCTGTCGATGCATACCACCCTGCTTTAGTTGCCTAAAGGCCTTTATCTGCTCTCAGAAGAGAAAATCAAGGGAGAGACAGGCGGCCATGATGATGATCCAGATTGATCACGAATACCAAGTATACCCAGATGCTCAATCAGAGACGGCCCTCTAGGAAAAAAAAAATGAAGGATTGTGGAAAGGGAATTTCATGAAGGCAGTAGTGTCACAAAAAACAGGAAAAGCCCAAGGGGAACATCAGGTCAGCCAGAAAACAAAATTTAATAGGAAAAGGAATCAAATCAAAAGTATTAAAGGATCCCTATAGACAAAAGCCTAAGTAATTAAAAAAAACTAGACAAATAGGAAAAGGAAACAAAAGATAATTTAGAAAACCCTTACAAACACAGGACATACCAAATAAGCAAAACAAGCAAACAAAAGACACAAAATATAAATTACAAAAGGGACAGACAGGAGATTGCCACAGAACAAATATGAAAAACTATCTAAAAGAGATTACAGAAAGCCAACAATACAATCTGGCCACCCCTCAGAGTTTGCCTTCCGTACCCCGCGGAGTTTGCCCTCCGACGGAAATAAAGACAAACTCAAACAGGATTTGAAACATTAGGCACAAATACAAACACTCACACAAAATCAACTTACAAAGGGAGAAAAGGGTATAAAAAACCAGGGACTTACCATAAGAAGCTAGCTAGCCCAGGAACGCAGACTTCTCGCTGTTTTCTGCCTTCCTGAAAAATAAAAAGATCCAGCTTTCAAGCAGTTGTCCGTATCCTTGTGCTGGAGCTCTCCCAGTGGGAAAATCAAATCCTCAAAAGAAAGGCATTTTGACACCTTTCAACAATACTAATACAATGCATTTTGTATTTATGAGCCTTTTAAGACTCTCATATCAGCCTGTCTGCAGACAAATCCTTCACATGCAAAGCTTCCTTTGCACATTAATCTGAACTCTCTTTAAATATTTTTAAAGCTAAAAGAGATATATCTTAAATAAGAAACTGCTATAATATAAACCATTGAGTCACATCTTTATTTCCAAGACTACATCAGAGTCTCACTTGAGCCCCGTGACATTCTTATATATAAAGTAAACATTATGAGTGGCTGGAATGCAGTGCTTAGTTAAAATGTTCCTGCCCAAAGACAATAGGCAAAAAATATGGTGAAAATGCAAGTATCAGACTTCAAGCATGGCAACAGACTTTGATTTCCTGAAATCTCCACCAACATTCATCAATAGCAGAATCTCTTTTTGGCAAGGCAAACCAACAGTATAATTAATATAAAATTAGTTACCATTTTATATATCCCCTCTAAACAGAACATGGTATACTTAATTTAAATAATCCTTTTCAAGGAAATACAGTAATTCTAAATACAGTAAATCGAAAGACATTTCTGAAAAATAGCATAGATCAGGGTTTCCAAGCTGAAGTCTACTACCTCCCTTATGGTGGTGCAGAATCCAGGTGAGGTGCAAAAAAACTTACACATTTTTACAGCTTTTCTGAAGTTGAATTGCATTTATTGTTCATTTGTTTTCATGTTGGTGTTTGTATTTTTAGGGGAGCGGTGTACATTAAGATTACAGTAAAGGGAGGTGTGATGGTAAAACAAATAGGAACCTCTAGCATAAAGGTTGTATCACTGAAGGAACTGATGAGATGCCATATCTATTTCAGTGTGGGGAGCGGGCTCCCCTAAGTAACCAAATTATCCAAACAAGGACAATATCATGAAAAAATATGATTTATATCTTTTATGAAAACTGGCAAACTAGACGCTCATCCAAATAACATTACTGCAAATTACCCATTATAAGTATAACAGGGAGCTAATATTTGAATATTCATGCAAATCTGATGATAAACCACCCTGAAATCAAATTCATCAACAAAAGATGATAGGGAAAAGGTAATAATCTTTAATAGTTACATACTTCAGGAACTGTATTATAATTGTGGCCTATAAGATACACAGTGAGCTACCTTTTTTCTTCATAAAAGAGGTAGGAACATTGGGCTACCCAGTAGGAGTAGGAATATCCACCGATGTACTCTCTTAGTTTACTTATTTGCTAAGAAGTGGGATTTCCTAGACGTCTGTTTGTAAATGTATATGTCAGTTATTTCCTCATGTGATTTTTTGATGAACTTTGCTAGTTGTTTTCTGAGAAATACAAAGTAAGTATTGTGTAAAGAGAAATGGGATTGAAGGATTTGGGGCTGAGATCTATACCTTCCCTCCCCTCGCCTCCCATGTGAAACAATAGCTGACATCTGTTTTTCTTAAAAAAAAATTAATTATTTGCTTTAAGTCAGAGATGGACATTTACTTTATGGGAACAAATCAGTATGTACAGTAATTATTTTTTTAAAGTTAAAAAAGTATTACTATGTACTATTTTGAGCTGATGCTGTCGAAAGTAACATTGGGAAGTACATTTCTACACACAGGATCCTCTGATAGTAGCTTTATTATTTATTGTCATAAGCCATTTCAAATAAACAATATTTTTAGGACATAATATTTTAGAAATCTTTCTTAACAAGGAAATAAGACACTTTATCTCTTTTCAGTCTCATAAATCATTTTTATTGTGTATTTATAATTTTTTTAGTTCAATCATTTCCTGAGCATCATATAAATAATGTAATATTCTGTGGTTTTTCATGGCTCTTTAAAGACTAACATTATTACAGTGACTGTGGTTGCTGGCACACATGTCCATTTCAACAGATGCCTTGAGCAAAGTGCCATCTGGAAGGGCCAGGAGTCCCTTAATTCTTTGTCTGACTGCTCTGCAGATATAGCGGAGCGATTTTCTATCTGTTAAACACAAATCCACACCCAAACGGCCATTAAAGAAGCTAACCAGCTAATGCTACATCACTTCCGAACAGGGGTCCCCAAACTCTTAAGCTCATTCAACCCTTCATGAAACTTTAGAGTCTCTTCATCAACATTCAAATATTATATTTAATAAATAATTTATTAAATAATAATTTAACAAACAGTACTTACAAATAATAATTTAGAAATTATTGGCTATGAATTTGGCAATGCCTGGAGACAGCAGAAGAGAAGAGAAAGAACTGGAGAAGATAACCAAATACAAAGACCTGCAAATAGAACTAGAACAACTGAAAAAAGAAAGCAAAGGTGGTAACAATACTAATAACTCATGGTAGCAACTCCAAAACAACTAGAGCACAGCTTGAACACCCACTACAGAGGTGGTATTCAGCAGGTTCTGACCAGTTCTGGAGAACCAGTAGTGGAAATTTTGAGTAGTTCGGAGAACCAGCAAATACCACCTCTGACTGGCTCTGCCCCCATCTATTCTCTGCCTCCTGAGTCCCAGCTGATTAGTTGGGTCTTCTTTTGTTGCCCTGCACAGGAGAACGGAGCTGGAAAGCAGGTTAGTGGGATGGGGAGGGAATGGAGATTTTACAGTATCCTTCCCCTGCCATGCCCACCAAGCCTCGCCCACAGAATCGGTAGTAAAATTTTTGGATCCCACCACTGACCCATCGGCATTGACAAATTCACCAAAAAGCAGCTTTACTCAGAACAGCTTATATCGTGCAATGTAAACATAAAACACCCATATCTGCCTTTCCCAGGTCCTTGGGAAGGACAATAGGGGGATAAAAATGCCAACTCGTCTGAACATCTGTCTGACTCTGTGATGATGGACTCTTGCGGCTGGTTACCATCTCACCTTGGGTAACACAAGATTCCCCCCAGCCACCTTTTTCAGGATTAGAAAGGCTGAAATGGAATTTTACAGAGGTGCCCCCCCCCAATTATCTGATCTAATGATGTTTCATCATTTATCAACTACTAGCAGGGTACCTGTGCTTTGCTACGAAACTATGTGATCGGGGAGGAAAATAAGATGAAAAAACTGTGCCTCTGCCTACCAGCATCCATAAGTATTCATCTGGCGAGCATTCTGTCAGTGTGTGAGGGTTGAGGGCTGTTTGGAAACTGAAACAGTATTTGCTGTGTGAGCAAGGAGCCTGGGCATGGCTTATCGCGACTGTTCTGTATTACAGCTGGTTGCTGCTGTGAAATTAAAACTGAACCCGAAACTCCTCTCCTCTGCTTGTGTTTTGCATTTGGAACAGATTTCTTTTCAGCTGGGGGAGGGGAGTAGAACTCCTTAGCATCAGAGCATGTTAATAATAATATAGGAAATACTAATGCTCTGATGGTCATTTTGAAAAATCCTTTCTTAGTGAACACCTAGAAGCCAAGAGGAAAATACGTGCCAAATTTCAAATTGGTAGGCTTTACGGTTCTGGAGATTTCGTGATGATGCGTAAGGGGTATTTCGCTTTTATGTACATAGGTTTACTGACTCCTACTCTCTTTTGTCTCCCAGCCCTTTACTGACTCTTGGAGGTCGATATTCATCACTGGGGAGCCCTGTGTGTCACTACCCCCCACACATACACTTCAATCCTATTCAGGGATCGAACTGGTGGGACCCGGCGAAACAACCGCCTGAATTTTCTGCATTCGCCTTTAATCTTCTCCAGCGCCGCCCGCCTCCAATCAGGCAAAACAGGAAGCCCTTTTCCTCCCCTCCCCCGCCCCCCTTTACACAGCCAAGGCATTCGCTAGAGCGGCCCCGACCCAGCCCAACCCTCCTTCTTCCTTCGCTTTTGAAGCTCGCTTGGAGCGCGAACGCGCCGCCCCCCTCCCGGCCTTTCCGCGGGAAGGCGAGCGAGCGGATTGGAGGAGGCTGGTCACGCGCCCTTCGTTTGGTGGCGTCATTCGTCTCTGCGGCGCGCGGGGGAGGGCGTGGCGAAAGGAGCTGATTTATTTATTTATTTATTTATTGTCCCGGCCGGCCCGGGAGGGGAAGCTGTCTGTTTCAGGTCGCTCACGGGCGGGGAGGGGGGGGTTGTCTGCCGGCCTTGGGTGGCAACGTGCGCGCGAGAAGCAGCGATGCCTCCTCCTCCTCCTCCACCGCCATGAAGGAAGCCCGCGCGGGTCAGTGAATTGGCGGGGATTGTTGAGGAGCAGCTTGGAGATGAGGAGATGGCAGAAGGAGAGGCAAAGACGGCAGGCGAGCATGTAAACGGGCAGGCGGGCAAAATGGAGATGCGGAGGGGAAAGGAAAAGAGCGGCGGGGGCGGCGGCGGGCCGGGTTGTGCTGCAGGTGCTCGCGGCTGACCTCGGGGCAAAGGCAGGGCGAGGAGAAGATAAGGGCGTTTCTGGCTAACCAATCCCAGACTCTGTTAATATATTACATTCCTTCCCCCCCCCCAAACAGGATTGCATCCCGCCTTTCGTTTTATTTTTATTTTTTCTCTTGAGCGTGGAAAGACATATGCATGTTTTGTATAGGGTAAAAATGGGACGAACCGTCTTACTTTGAAAAGCACGGCCGCGGGATTAACAACGAGGCCCTCGAAACGTTGACTCAATGTCCCGCGGTAGGTTAATTTTGTAGAAGTCGGGACGCACCGTTGAATAGATGGGTATGCGCTCCTAAAATGGCACCCCCAAAATTTGCAGGGACCAAATCAAATGCATTTTTCTTCAGTTGCAACAGGCTTCATGCGTTAGCCCAAAATACGTGCGTACTGAATTTGCATAATGTGTATGAGATCTCGGCCCTATAGTCGCTGCCCGTTAATAAGCATTTAATAAGCATAAGGAAGCACAAGCATTTTAAATGCTTACGCACCCGTTAATAAGTTAATAAGCAGAAGCATTTTTGGAAAAAAAAATCTTTTTCCTGGTGTATAACTGGTAATTTGATATATATTTACCATGCTAAGTTTTGAATTGCTGAGGATTGTTTATAGTAGGCGTTTTCACTTTAGTCTGCACTATAGGGCCTGTTATATGCAACGAATTGGATGAAGTGTGATGGCTATGAAAGAAATTGCACATTTGCATCCCAATAGAATATTATATTAGACCAACTCTAAATTTGCAAAAAATATGCAAGATCTCAAAATGTTCAGGTTTTATGATGATGAATAGTAGGCTAAATAGAAGTGTAGTTCTAGCATGGAGCTTGAAATATTAGTATTTTTGTTTGGGGAAGGGAACTAATAGTTGTACATATAATACTTACAATTTTAAGCTGTGTGTAGTTTTAATATTTCAGGCCCAAATCATATGTACTTCATCTTTACAATACTGAGATTATGTTACTGAATTACTTTATAGTATTGCAGTGACTGAGAATATTTTTGAAATTCCTGGAATACAAAGGTCTTTCTGAAAATATATTTGGCTTATATTTGAAATATAAAGCATGTAAAGTCAGGGGTGTCAAACTTGCAGCCCGTGGGCTGGATGCATCAGGTGCTGGCCACACACATCCCTGGTTCAGCAAAGGGGGAAAAAGTCATCCATCATGCGTCAATGCTGTGATGACATGTGTGTGACAGCCCTGGTGTTTAAGTAACTCAACAAAAATAGCAAATATCAATATATATAACTATTTGCTTTAAATTTACATCAAGAAGAAGCATGTTGTCAAATGTAGAAAACAAGATAGCAACTGTTTCTCTACTTGCTTCTAATGGATTTATACTTGAAAGGATATATAATGGGAAGCCAATATAGTTATGATGGAATACAAGTAATAGGTGAAAACAGCAAGGAAAGACTAGCTAAATGTTAGATAATAAACATTTCACTACCAGCTTGATTACAGACTCTGGAAGGCCTTACGTAAATAATGGTGTAATTTGAATGCTATTCAATTATGTAGCAATTAAAATCTGTTCAAATTGTAAAAATATGTGATTTGGGGATCTGTATCTTTAAAATCTTTATCTCATCATGCTCAAGAAGAAAGTTAAGGAAGTATTTTTCCTATCCAAATAGGGAAAATTTACCATAGTGGCTATAGAGAAACTGATAAGTTTTATAAATACAGATGGTGAATTGAGTAAATTAAGGCAAAAGGTAAAATATAAATTAAATATTCTTTAAATAAACAAATCATGATGAGCACTAGACAGCATTAGAGCTAATTTTCTATGCCTTTGCTGCCATATTTTTGCAACCAAATAAAACAAAAACTATTGATTCCTTTTTAGGCAAAACAGTTTGAAGACCTGCTCCAGAATGCTACTTATACAGAGAAAACCTTGTTTTGTATCATATAGGAAAGGTAATTATCTCATTTTCACTGCAATGGCTTCCTTATAATAAAATTTGTATCCCAATGTAGACTATTGTTATCACACTTTTATTAAGTTATCACAAATTTTTATTAAGTATAATTAAAGTAAAAAAATAATACAACCACAAAAAAAGAAAGAAGTAACTTCCTCCCTCATGTGGACTAGTACAAACAATTTTGATAACTTATGTTTTCTTAAACTATTATTATCACATCTTGGCAGGTGTTGTTGTTGAGAAAGCAGCTTCAATAAACTAATATACAGATTAGCTCTTAATGTGTCCCTGGTGCGGGGATTACAGATTTTAATATTGTCCTGTTCTTACATTTTAGTAAACGCTCCACTGTTCTTTATGTTTGTCACATGGATTCAGTCCATATTATGCTGAGAAGTGAGGTGTTGTGTTATCTGAATTTGGCTATATATTAGTAGTCCATATTCCTCCCCCTATATTGATAATTTATCAATATGGTGATAAATTACCACTGTCTTTTCATACATCCCCAATGTAGTTAGAACAATGCTGTCTCACTAGAACAATTGTCTTTCATTGTTGTTCATTTTTTATGTGTTTATAGTTGGTAGATTGTAATTGCTGGAAGCAGTATCTATCTTTTACATATGTTTGATTTCTATACTGCCTTAACAGGATAGAACAGTAAAATATTCTATATAGAATATGGAATGCCTTCTAAGGAAGTGCAAAATTGAGGAAAAGAGTTAATAGAATAGAGAGTGTTGTACTCCATCTGTACTTGTTTCTGAAACTTCAGCTCATTCCATTCTTCCTGTTAAGAGTAATATATGGAGCTAAAAGATGGAATTTCTTCCTTTGCAAAATCCACCCTTGTATTTTTCTGGTTTCCAATTCTGAGTTCATTTGCAATAAAATATTCCCATTCCCATTATCTTTTTATTTTTTCCTAAATTAGCCTCTTCTAGTGCTAAACTGACATGGGATAAAACTTCTGTGTTTTATTTCCTTCTTGTATTGAAGTTAGGAAATGAGAGAGGGAGACAGTTTCAGGGCAATTCCATGCAAAATTTGAAAATGAAAACATGAAGAAATAGGTAACGCATGGGTAAAAAGAAATGTAAGAGGAAGATTTAAAATGATTGCTAATGACCTGCTTTTGCTCAAACAGGAATGTAACTGGAAAGGCAGGTTTATAGGCAGATCAGTAGCAGACTTATACAACAAATGTTAATTACTTAATAGAAGCAACAAATGTTAATTACGTAATAGAAAAAAATAAAGGTAATTCAACCATAAAAAAGCTGGAATGCTTTGCACTTCGGACTACTGCATAATCTAGTTTTCTTTGCCAGATATAAATACCTGGTTACCATGATGGTTTTATTTATTGATACTGCAGTTGGTAGAGCTATACAGATAACACATAGGAAGACAAAACAAACTTTGTCTGGCAGTGGGGAAAAATGAATATAGGCTGAATATAAACTGCAGGAGTTAGTTCAGACAGTTTGCCAGGAGTCAACACTGACTCAGGGACACATAAAAAATAAGATAAAAATAAGGAATTAGGGGACAGGACAAAACAAGATAAAAAATAAGTATTTGGCAAATTTAAATAAATACAGACTTAGTCACTAGCTATTGCTAAATCATATTTTAGTATAATGTATTTGAATAAAATCAGTTGACAAAAAAGGAAAACAAGTTTTAATAAGACAAAACAAAAGCAAACTGAAGCACCTTAGGCTTTTATTTTTGTTTCTTTTATTTGGCTTGCAGTTTTTTCATTTTTCATTAATTGGAAAAAAATAAGTTCTTTAAGCTGGTTAATTTTTTTAAGATGCTGGAAATCTCAACCGTGTCTCTGCATCTGTTATTTTATTTGAATCTAAGGGCTAAGCTAGAAGGGGAAGACCTACAGCTCTGTGGAAGTCAAAAGCTATTTTTATTTTTTAATGAAATTAATTTATTACTGAAGGGAACAGGGATCTGTTTGCTGTAATAAGGTATATTTTAAAATGCTGATATGCATTATATGTAAGATGCTGTCTAAATATTAATTCAGTTGAGAAGACACTGAACAAAGAAGAACATTGGGAAGGAGTGTAGTATCAATTGGCCGAGACCATGGAAATTAAATATTTTTAAATCTTTTATAATACAATCTATGAAAATATTTTCACAGTGTTTTATTTATTACAAAGAAAGCAGAAGTTGAAAACATACTGTTAGTACTTTTGAAATAGGACATTCCCTGAAAATTCAGCATAAAAAATAGAGACCTTTCAGAAAATTAATGAAGAGGCCAGTTAAACCTCTTAATGTGGTTATTTTTTTAATCTGAAATGAAAGCAAGTAGACTTTGGTTTTGTTCAGTCACCTTTACTTCTTGTAGGAGAAGAGAATACCTATATGAGAATACAACAAGCAGCATGGCGAATTCAGAAGACCTTTTGTTTAAGAAGGCAAAGGAAGATCAAACTGGTAATCGCATTGTAAAAGTGAACTCCGGTAAACATTACTTCTGTGGTTATTATGCAGCCATTACAAACATTGCAATAACTTTCCCAATCCAGAAAGTCCTCTTTCGTCAACAACTGTATGGGGTACGAACCAGAGACGCAATATGTCAGCTACAGAAAGATGGAATCAGAAATTTGTACCGAGGTATCCTTCCTCCGCTGATGCAGAAGAGCACAGCCTTGGCATTGATGTTTGGCCTATATGAAGATTTGTCTTCCGTGCTTCTCAGACACATAAGTGCACCTGAAATCTTTGCCCGGAGTTTAGCAGCTGTACTTGCTGGGACCACAGAAGCTGTCTTGACCCCTTTTGAGCGTGTGCAGACACTTCTGCAGGACTACAAACATCATGACAAATTTACAAACACCTACCAAGCGTTCAGGGTTCTTCGAGAGCATGGGGCCAGGGAATATTATCGGGGCTTGGTGCCAATCCTACTTCGGAACGGTCCTAGCAACGCTCTCTTTTTTGGCTTGCGAGGGCCCATCAAGCAGTGCCTGCCAGAAGCAACAACTTACAGTACTCATCTGATCAATGATTTTATATGTGGAGGGGTATTGGGTGCTATGTTGGGGTTTATGTTTTTCCCTGTGAATGTTGTCAAAGCCCGCATGCAGTCACAGATTGGTGGGGAATTCCAGTCTTTTTCCACAGTCTTTATGAAGATTTGGGTGGAGCGTGACAGGAAACTGACACATCTCTTCCGAGGGGCCCATCTAAATTATCACCGGTCCCTGATTTCTTGGGGAATTATTAATGCAACTTATGAATTCTTGCTTAAATTACTATAATTGATTATTAATTTTCTCTCTTCAGTTGAGCATTGGACAATTCTGAGCTGTCAGTTTCCAAGATATAATGAGAACACACTCGCAAGTATTTCTGACTCCATAACATTTGAGAAACTAAATTGCCAACAAATGGTGGTTTCAGTTGGTATGGATATCCAATATTTATGCAGTGCCTAACTAGTTCAAAATATAATTTTATTCAGTCTTGTTATTAGCCTTCCAATCTATGGATCTGGCAGCTGTATGACTAAAACAATTAACTGAGAAGTTTCCTGAAATATAAAGCCAGCGGATTGATTCACTCAAAGCATAATAAACTAAATTTCATGCTGGCCTATGAAAATTTTCTCCAGGTCACGTTCAGCTTTATTCAATCAACACTCCTGGTGATCCAAAGAATGCACTTCATAGAAAATAGCAAAGCAAAAAAACCCCAAAACCCTGATATTTAATTTGTTGTTTGACCATTTGTAACAAATGGTAGCATTTTTTTGTAATAAGTGGACCTTGAGTTTCCGTGAAGCTTCATGTCCCCCCTCTTGGTTTTTTTATGATGATGATTTCTTTGGGAATTATTATTGTACTTTGAAAAGAGACTGCCAAATGTAGAAGAGAAAACTCTTGTTCTAAAACAGGTTCCAAGTAGTTTTGGAGCACTACTGATGCAAACAACATCTTGTCATCAGTATTAAATTTTAGAAATAGTGGGATGTATCTCTACTATTAAATAGTGGTTGTTGACTATAGATGAAAGAGTGAGAAAAGCACTGAAAAGCTTTAAAATATTCTCCATCTTGCACTGTCACTGAATTTTTCAATGTCAATTAGGTGTTTAAATTGTTGATTTGGTGAAATATTCTAATGCAGGGTGGTGGTTTCTTTTACACATACACACAGAGAGAGAGAGAGAGACATACACTTTCCAGGTTTAGAAAGTTCGGTACAAATTGGTAAACTTAACTAAAAATAAACAGGATAAAATTCCAGGTATTTTTTACTAGTACAGTACAACTGATTGAATGGGTTAGACACTACATCAGGGGTGTCAAACTCATATATCAGGGAATTTTTCCCTCTTCGCTAAACCGAGTGTGTGTGTGATGCATCTGGCCCACAGGCCAGGAGTTTTGACAGCCCTGCTCTACATCAATCTAAGGTCTAGTGAAGCAGAATTTTTGCATACCAAAATGAAATGTTTATTGCAATTTTTCACAGTATTTTACTCTGTTGAAAAAGAAATTGCAGAGCTATTTCACACACCACTCATGAGTTGTTTATGTTGAGGATATATGAGTTTGCAAAAGGCTAGCTTGCCCTTTGCTTTTCCTTTAATGTAGATGAGTCTTCATACAAAAAAATCTGGCATATAATAAGTGACATTTTAATAAGTGACAAAATTGCCTAAATCCCTGCTTTATACTGTATATAGCCTGTCTATTCTCAGTCTATGAACTCGTGTGACGGACCATGAATATATTAAAAAAGAAGGGACAAAAACATCTGCAAATATGACATAGGGCTTCTGTGAATTTTTAATCATGCCAATAAACATACATGTATACAAAATAGTAAGCAATGGGTGGGTTAGGAAGAGGAAATTCAGCCAAAATAATCATTTTGGCTGCAAGATTTTGTGCAAATAGGTGGTAATATTTCCTATTTATGATTTATAGGAAAGCTCTCCCAAACTCTGTTGATTATTGTCCAAGTGTTAGATTTATTTTCTTAAAATTTAGATAACAGTAGGTTTGAGATGGTAGGGTTTTTACTTTATTTTCCATATTGTCCCTCCCTCTACAAGAGTGCCCCAAATCAAATATTAATTGATCTAGATTTCTTGATGCTCAAGATGCTTAGCTTCACAGTTGGATTGCCAAGCACAAAATGAAAGAATGCTTACTATTTTGAATGTTGTAATCATAGATATATATATATATATATATATACATAAACAAAATGTTGGTTGAATGTTTAACTGGTAAAGTATAATTCTACCAGAAGGATTTTTTTTTTTTTTTTGGTAATTTCCTTTGGTGGAATAAACACAAGTAAATTCAGTTTCCTGAAATGAATATTCTGTAATAGTGTTTTGTTTTTCCCTGACATAAAGACTAGGAATATTTATAAGCATGTCATAGTCATTCTTTGCCCACTCTGTATAGCTGGGGTCATGGGCCACTCTTCCCTCCCAACCCAATAGAACAATATCCTTCAGTGGAAAGAACATAATGAGGTCATACTTAAAAAAATAGTAGGGTTGTAAGAACAGTATTTTTTTTGAAGAACTGGATCAATGGGGAAAGAAGGTTAACATCCCCACCCATGACTATTATGCTTTCAGTGGGGAGATGTGGTTGTATGAATGGTGATGTGTGTGTTGGCTGTATATATGTAGTATCAGTTCTATCCATTCATGCAACCATCCAAAACATGTGGAGACTAGTGAACATCTATGAGGGAAAAATGCCTTCATCTTCCCTAACAATAATCTTTAATACTTAATTAAATCAAAGGAAAATGAGTGTTGATATTTCCTTCTTGTTTCTTAAGTCTTATTTTGGATACATCTGCTCTCTTATGGATATCAAGTTGCATGTAAAGCTCAGGCAAGTTACTTTGTTAAAAAATGTTTCTCCTAGCAACACAAACATTAAGTTGCTCATTAAGATGAACTACAGAGACTAGCATGGCTTTAAACATTTGATTAAATTCAGCATTATGTGGAATAGGTTACTTTTGTATTCATGGTTTTAAGTATTACCTGATGGTAACGTTAAGCAGTAAGATGAAAATGTTAGTAATACGGTTACTGATTACCTTTTAAACAGCCAACTAAAAACAAACAAGAATGCACAGTCTTCAAGAAAATATTCCTGAATTAATTATGTTACCATTGGATAAAAAAATAGAATGTTATTTTGTCTAACAAGTGTAGAATGTATGCCATTGGCTCTGAGTTACACTGGAAGATGTTACATTGGTATACTCCAGGGTTTATATGTTTAGCTTATCTGTATGTGGCTTTGAAAAGATTTAGAAAATAGGATTATCAGATTTGCAGCTGACATAAAAGGTGATATACCAAATAACTCAGGAACTGAATAACTGAATCTCATTTCATCAGGATTCAGGAAAATCTCAACAACATCAGTTTCAACAAGGACAAATGCAAAATACTCCGTTTTTGTGAGTAAAATCAAAAGCATATGTATAGGATATGCAATAGTACATACAAAAAGAAACTGTATGTCTTGGTGAATCTCAAATGGAGCATGAATCAACACTGATTAGCTGCTGACATGGAGCTAGCCTGCGTCAACAGAAGTAGATTGTCAAGTTAGTAATTCATTGTTCTCTGTTCAGATTGGTAAGACCATGTCTGGATCATTGAATCCAGTTGTCAGTACCGCATTTTGGGAAAGACACTAACAAGTTGAAGTGTGTTTTGAGGAAGATAAGATATTAAGAACTTTGGAGAGAAAAATATAGTTGGCAGCACTCAGAACATTTAGCCTTGAGAAGATAAGATAGCTATTTTTTTCAAGTACATGTGGCCCTTATTTAATGACCGCAACTGGGATTGGCAACTTGGTCATTGAGCAGAAGTGATTGCTAAGTGATGATTTTACTTCGGGTTTCCTTTGCATTACAGACAAAAGATCGTAAATGTGAGGACTGGTCACAGAGATGCTTTTTCTTCACTGTTGTAACTGAATACGAGGCAATCACTAAACAAGGACGATCTGTATCTGATGAATTGTCATGGAGAAAAAAGTAGATTTTTTTTTCAGGATTATTTCAGAAAACAGACACAGAATTGGTTTTAATTATGAGAAATCAGATCAAAAAAAAAAATTCCTACCTTCAGCAATGGGAGAGTCTGCCTCCAGAGATGGTGGCTATTCTTTTCCTGGAAGTATTTCAACAGAGGCTGGAAGGCCATCTCCTGGAGATGCTGTAGTTGTGGATTGCTAAGCAAGGGGTTGGACTGGTAGCATGTAGCATTGGTAACTGAAGTGTGTAGCTACCATATGAAACAACAAAAGGCCTGCATCACACATAAATATTTTAAGCCTCTCAAAGGAAAAAAGTAGTTTTTCATCTTCATTCTAGGAAATTGCTCTCTGTGGACCATTTCCCACTGATGAGTTAAAGTATTACTCATTCATGAGAGCAGAAAACTAGACGGGCATAAAATTTGCTGTCTACCCCCTTTGCTGATTTCTAATCTGCCTCTATTACCTCTTTCCAACTCATTGCAATCATTTAACTTCCTTCCAGGTTAATGAATGAATAATAATGAGTGATAAAACCTGCTAAACTTTATACCAGAGTTTTTGAATCGGATTCCCACAAAATCCTCTGCTTCTTCGGGAAGCTAAGAACATGTGTGTGCCCATACACACAAATTCACTTAGGCCAGTTATCACTAGAGCATTGCTTCTTGATCAGAGTTCCTGGAATTTTTTTTTGAAAATTCATATTTTATAGTTCTTTTATCTGCTCATGTATGACATTTAACATTTAAGCCTGTCCCAGAGTTGGGAAGGCACTGCCAAGGGTATACATTAAGTAACAACAAAAGACATTATCATATGTGTGTCGTAATTCAGTACAAGTAGAGAAAGACTGCTGCAAACCATTGCTGAACAAATGGTTTTAGGTTGACAACTACCCTTATCAGCAAGTAGCAGGTGAGTATTTTATTAGTAAAGATTAACTCTCATAATCCAAGGCCAACTACAGGTAATCTTGATTTACAACCATTCATTTAGTGACTGTTCAAGTTACAACAGCACTAGAAAAAAGTATTTCACACAGACCAGTGTAACATCCCCCTATTTATGCGATCAAAATTCAGACCTTGGCAACTGGCATTTATTTATGACATTTGCATGGTCCCAGATCATGTTGATCCCCTTTTGCAACCTGGCAAACAGAGTCAATGGGGAAGCCAGATTCACTTAACTCTTTTTAACGAGTGATTCACCTAACTGGCAAGAAAAGTCATATAATGGGGCATAACTCATTTAACTGTCTCACTTAACAATATACATTTTGGGCTCCATTATGGTCAAGGACTACCTGTAAAACTTGATTTCATTTTTAGCTGAAAAATTCCCCATGAATAATTGAAGTTCTGAGGAATGGACACCAATTAGGTTCTCAAATAACTAAGAGAAAAGTAAATTTATTTCGTTCTGCGACTCAGTTACTCTGCCTCTTTTGCCACTCAGGACAATAAACAGGATTTGGGGATGTGTGAATTGCTTCAAACTTGGCAACTGGCATGTATTTATCACAGTTGTACTGTCCCAGGGTCATGGGACCATCATTTGTAACCTTTCCAGCCAGCTTCCAACAAGCAAAGACAATGGAGGAAACCAGATTTCCTTAGTGATGTGATTAGCTACAATGATTCGCCTAACAACAGTGGCAAAAAGGACATAAAATGAGGCACAACTCACTTATTAGCAATGGAAATTTTGGGCTCAGCTGTTTGCCATAAATCAAGGTCATAAATGCTAGACAAGTTTCAAGGACGCCTCTGTTTCACTGAGAGGCCTATTGTAAGGCACGCCTTGTGGAATATTTCCAGGAGAGTCACAATATAAATTTGCCATTTACCACAAAGCAATAGGGTAAATATAATTAACTTGGATTAAATCAGGTTGGAAGGAGGAAAGATGTGGGAATAAACTTTGACTTCAGTATTGGGTAATGATTAGTCTAAGACCTTATACATACATGTCTACCTAAGGGTCACTGAGATAAGCAAGGAAATTAAAAACAAACACCAGGAACATTTAAGCAGCTCAGATGATTGTAAACAATTCTGTGTAATTATTTTAATCCACAATGTGAATGCTTACTATGTGTACGAAATTCTCAATAAAAGGAAGCACTAGAATTTGCTCTAGACTCCCATCCCAAGTACACCAGCCTGTGTCTCATTCTTTCCATGGGAGACCACCACAAGTGGTGACCCCGACGTGATCCACTGCAGGTAGTACGTGTCCGGACCTCCGTGTTTCCTCGCCTGGAATAGGTAAAGTACGTACTTCTATTGCTGGACAATAGGATTTTTTCAGGGAACATGGGGGGAAAACTCAGCCACAGGAACGGCATGTTAATGAGCTGCTGAAGTTCGTCAGGACAAACTTCTTTATCTTTAAACCCTCCGGGGGGGAGCAAATAGTTCTTTCAAAAGATAATGTGAGAGAGCTGCTGCAAGAGATCTGGCGGCAATGTCCCTGGTATCCAGAGAAAGGCTCTTTAAAGTTAGACACATGGAGGAGAATTGGAACTATCCTTCATGAAGAGCCACGGGCAACAGCTGAAATTTTGATATATTGGAAGGTTGTTATGACTGCTTTAGAGACCCAGCAACAACCTCTTTTAAAAACTTTAGTAGAACCTCCTCCTTATAAAGGAATTGTATTGCACCGCCTACCCCAAAACGAGTGTGCTTTATCATTTCCAACAGCGCCTACTCCAGTGGATGAGAAAATCCAACCAAAAATGGGAAAAGTTCAAGCAATGATGCATCAGGCTTTCAATGAGGGGAAATTAGAGCCTGATGAGATTCCCCAGATGAATTTGTTTCCAGTCAATAGGCAAGTGGATGCTCAAGGCAATCTGCAGACTGAATGGGTTCCGATTCCTTTAGCAGTTCTTAGGGAAATTAAAAAAGCAGTTAAAGATTATGGTATTCAAAGTCCTTTTACAAAGGGGCTCCTGACAAGTTTGGCTACCTCACACATGATTCCTAATAACTGGAAAGATTTAATGAGAATGATATTGAGCTCTACTCAGTATGTGGTTTTTGACTCAGAATACCAAAGGGAAGCTATCACTAGGGGAAGGAATTCGGGGGGGCTGTATACGCCAGACCAAATCTATGGGGCAGGCTTGTTTGAATCCACTGCTGATCAAGCTGCTAATTTGCCTGATCACGTATTTCCAGTGGTTATGGCAGCTGTCCTTGGGGCGTTGTCCCGCATCCAGGATGTGGGAACCCCAGCACGGTCTTTTTCTCAAATTAAGCAAACAGCATCTGAGTCTTATAATGATTTTGTGGAAAGGCTGCAATTGGCTATTACCAGGCAAATCTCTAATGAGGAAGCTGCAAAAGAACTTTTGCTGAAATTGGCAGTTGAAAATGCAAACGCTGACTGCAAGCGTATCTTGCAGCCCTTGGTGGCTAGAGGTGAGGTTACTCTGGCTGATCTCTTAAAGGCATGTGCAGTGATGGGTTCTTAGGCTTACAACATGGAGACTCTGGCTATGGCATTGCAAAAAGGGATGAAACCTACAGGGAATTGTTTTAATTGTGGAAAACCTGGCCATTTTAAAGCCCAGTGCCGTGCCCCTGGGGGAGGGGGGTGGCATTTAACAAAAACAAAATTAAGGACGTCTGTCCAAAATTGGTCTGTCCAAAATGCAAAAAAGGGTTTCATTGGGCCAATCAGTGTCGCTCTGATCAGAACCAAAATCCGGGAAACTAAATTTGGGGCGTGCAGCTAGCCCCGCTCCCAAGGCTGTCACAAAAGCATCGCCTGCAATTACTGGGAGTGCAGGTTTGGGTTTAAAAATGTTGAACTCAATTAATGTGACCTTTCCTAATCAAGTGTACATTGAGGACACTCATTTGCATGGGCCACTGCCAGAAAAAACAGTGGGATTAGTACTTCCCATGTCTTCTGCATCAGAAAAAGGGTTTTTTTTGTTATTCCAGGAGTTATTGATCAAGATTATAAAGGGGTTATTAAGATACAATTGTACACTGATACTCCTGCATCATTAATGGTCGGTGACTCTATTGCCCAGTTATTATTGCTTCCATACATCCCTATAAATCCTTTAATTGGGATCCCACGAACTGGTGGTTTTGGGTCCACTGAAATGGCAAGTTCTCCAGTTGCTGCAGAATTGCTAGCACTGACAAAAAATTTGACTACAGACCAACCAAAAATGACAATTGAAATTCAGGGAAAATCATTTTCTGGCCTTATAGATTCCAGAGCAGATGTCTCTGTGATACGCCAAAAGGAATGGCCAAATGAATGGGCACTTGAAGACTCTCCGGCTGTTCGTGGAGTGGGTGGTATGCAGTTTGCAAGAAGTAGTGTACGTTGGTTGAAGGCATTGCATAGAGAAACTGGTGAGACTGCAAGGATTCAACCTCTTGTGTTGCCCCTGCATATAAACTTGTGGGGCAGAGATTTGCTGTCACAATTTTGCACAAAAATTGTTATTGGATAATGGAAAAATTACTTGATCGATGCATTCCTGATACTCCATTTCCTTTGGCAATTTTACAAACTCCAGCCTTGCCTACTGCAGCTTTATTTCAATTACATGAAGTGCAGGTTTATATCATTGAATGGTTGCATTTGCAGAATACTCCCAGAAAAACAATTTCTACTATGGCTATGCTTTATAGTGAGTTACTCATCAAAGGCCGAAATCGCAGTATGCATTTATATGGCATAGATCTAGTTCAGCTATTTTTACCTATCTCCCTCACTCTGTGGGAAACTTGGTATAGTCAATCCATTGAATTGCAAATTGCTCTTGAAAATTGGCCAGGGAAGATTTCTTGCCACACCCCCAGTGACCCTGGTTTCCAGTTGCTTCGAAACGTGTCTGTAAATTTTAATTCAGTTATTGCTAAGCAGCCAGTTGGGGGAGTGACCGTTTATGCGGACGGTGGTAAGACCTACGGCGCTTGTGCATGGAGACAGGAAGGGGTATGGAAAACAAAAATTTCCCCTCCTCAGCAATCAGCACAAAGGGCTGAATTAGCTGCTGCTATTTTGGCCTTACAGGAATTTGCACAAGAACCACTAAATCTTATTGTGGATTCTCTTTACGTTTATCAATTGATACTTAACATTGAATTTGTTTATCTTTCTCCATCTCTTGATGCTAATCTTATGAGTTTGTTTCTAGCTCTGCAAAGCTGTCTTCATTCTCGCACATTCTCTACATATCGCACACATTCACAGCCACCAGCCACTTCCCGGGGAGCTGTAGGAAGGGAATGATGTGGCTGACGCAGCGGCCTCAGCCATGTCCTGTCTCTCGCTTTCTCCTGTTACTCCATGGGACTCACATAGCCATTTTCATCAAAATGCCAAAGCTCTTTGTAAACAATTTGGTCTCACTGCTTCAGAAGCTGCAGCTATTATTCAACAATGTCCTAGTTGCAGTGCTCAATCCACTGCTCTTCCTCAAGGAGTAAATCCTCGGGGGACATCTGCTTGTCAACTATGGCAGATGGATGTCACACAACACCCTCCCTTCAAACGATGGCACCACCTGCATGTCACCGTTGATACCTATTCAGGATTTATTATGGCAACACCTCAACGAGGAGAGGCTACAAAACATGGAGTCAACCATTGCCTCCGTACCTTCACACATGTGGGGCCACCAATGGAGATCAAAACCGATAATGGCCCTGCTCACATTAGCACCGCCTTTGCGGAATTTTGTCATCGATGGTCAATTATACATAAATTTGGCATTCCCTACAATTCCACTGGTCAGGCCATTGTGGAACAATCTCATCAGACACTAAAACAAGCACTCCTTCACACAAAAACAAAAACGGGGGAAGTGGATTGATATGGCTTGCCTTACATACAAAACATTCTCAATATTACCTTATATACTTTAAATTTTTTAAACATGACAGGATCTCCCGCTGCTACGGCAGCCAGTAGGCATTTTGCTTCCTCCCCTTCTGCAGGTACGCCAAGACTGAAAGTTCGGTATAAGAGACTACCAGATCCAACATGGAAAGGACCTGTCCCGCTGATAACTTGGGGCCAAGGATACGCTGCTGTTGAAGATGAGGGGACAGTTGTTTGGGTTCCTGCTCGCTGTGTGCGTCCTTATCATCAGCCAAAGGGGCAAGGGGATGGATTTGGGGGAATGGAAAAGAAACACATTGATCCAGGACATGGGGAAGCTAGCAAACCTTCATAATAAAACTGATTATTGGATATGTATTCACATGCCAACTCACAAAACATCAGGGCTTCCAATGGTTGCAGTACCTCTGGCCAAAGGTGACTGGTATAAGGGACAATGCTATGGTTGTTCAGGGATGTGGTCTAATAGTTGGACTACAAGTAACATAAATACATTGCATCTTGGAAGCTGAATCCAAGAGGTGGCGGGTATCTGTTGGACCCACAATGAGACAGTAGAGAACCTTTGCACAACTAATCTATGCTGAACCAAATATGGTTGGTCATCTCCTGGGAGCAAATCTATGGTTGCTTTGTGGACGGATGGCCTATGATCGCATGCCAGCACGATGGAAAGGAGTCTGCACCTTTGGAAAAGTGATCCCATCTCATGTCATTTTAAAATCTTTGGGGACTGCTCATATCCGCAATGCGCGTTCTGCAACGGAAGTAAACTCTGTTTTGAATCATGACTACTGGACACAGATATCAAGGGGAGTTATTCCTCCTTTAGGAGTCATGATGAACTATAGAGATTTGCATCGTTTAAACAATTGGACAGTTACTATGTTTAAAGACACCATTAAAACTCTAAAGCTGCTTGAAGAAGAGCAAGGAAAAATCCTTGACTTTGTCCTGCAAACCAGATATGCGGTAGACACTATTTTGGCTGCGCAAGGGGGAGTTTGTGCTGTGATTCATACGCATTGTTGCATGGAAATCTCTGATTATTCTTCAAACATTACAGCTACCATACAGCATATGGAACAAACCCTGAGTGAGAATCCATTACAATCGGAGGATGAGGGACTGGACGTGTGGTCTGCACTTTGGTCCTGGTTGCCAGATGGTTCATGGATTTGTCACCTAATTGTTGGAGTGATATTGCTTTTTATACTTTCTCTTTGTGTATGCTGTTGTATCCAATGTCTCCCTGGACTTTTAGGAATGTGTCGGGTGAAGCCTACGGAAGGAGAACTGTTGTTGCAGATGGCGAAAAGCTACCGAGGCATCCGCGATCATCAAAAAACTAAAACAGGGGAGATGTGGGAATAAACTTTGACTTCAGTATTGGGTAATGATTAGTCTAAGACCTTATATATACATGTCTGCCTAAGGGTCACTGAGATAAGCAAGGAAATTAAAAACAAACACCAGGAACATTTAAGCAGCTCAGCCTGTAAACAATTCTGTGTAATTATTTTAATCCACAATGTGAATGCTTACTATGTACGAAATTCTCAATAAAAGGGAGCACTAGAATTTGCTCTAGACTCCCATCCCAAGTACACCAGCCTGTGTCTCATTCTTTCCATGGGAGACCACCACAGAAAAGGTTTAAAATTATAACCTTAAATTTCAATTTAACACCAGATCAATTCATTTTAGTCCAATGCTCCTTTTCTTTTTGTTCAAAAGTCACAGTTGAACTGGAATCCAAGTAGAAGCAGCTAAAGTCAAACCCAAATAAGCAGAGCTAGTTTATAACAGCATTAGCAGTATCTAATTAACGTTGGTGTTTCTTGGATAAAGGAAAGCATTTAGATCCAGTTAATGCTTAGAGCGCAAAGCCAATTCTGTACACATTTTCATTGAACTCAATGGTACAAATACGATTTAATGGATAGGAAGAGATGTCCATTAAATCCAACTTTATTATAATGTTTTCTATCCAACAAACAAAAAAATATAGGGTTTCCTATAGGAAAGTCTACTTGGGAACATATTTTTATCTAATTTCATCTTCCTTCTTTTTGTACTAACTTCTTACCCAATTCGAGTTTCAGAATGAGTTCTGGAAAGCAATCTTTTTTCCTTAAAAAAATAAAAGAAAGAAAAAATGTCACTGTGCAACTGAATCACTCCCTCTGTAGAGTTTAGTGGAATCTGATCACATTTATTAGCTGGAGCATTCATTTCCGTAAGCTGTGATTGCTTAAATAATTGAATTCACAATAAATATTAAGCTAAAACAAAACAAATACTTATGGTTTCATACTATGTATGAATCCAGCTGTGTATACAACAGATGAATTTGAGTTTCTGAAGAAGAGAAGTAAACATAATGCTTCACACTGGTGCCTGATATAGTATAGAGAAAATTTACAATTGAAACAATACTTGAAACATGTTAAAGATGATTATTTAAGTACAGTTTTGAATTGAATTGAGTTTCAGGTGTCTAAAAGATACTTGAATACATCGATCTACATTACTGAATACTTAAGTCTGTCCAGTGTTGATTTAAAAAAAAATCTTAAAAATACACATTAGTGAAATACAAGCAACAAATTCAGAGTATGAATGTGAAGTGTTTATTAAGCAAGCAAGAAAAATTGTTCAAACATTTACATCACCCGTGTAAGAGTAAATACATTTTCTAGACAATTCTTGTAGATGTATTTAAAACGTACACCTTTTATTATGAAATAATTTCAAAGTACTCTACATGCACAAATTTGTACTTCCATATTTAAAAAAATATTTTTGCATGAGATGGAAATATGTTTACAAATAAGCTGACACCACAAAGCTATTAACAAATGGGATGCAAATTATTTAAAGAACTGGCTTTAGTTTAATGTACATTTCAACTCTATCCACTTCCATTTTTTCATTCTTTTGTTTTGACATTTGGGAAATAATTCTCCATTGTGGTCTCTAAATTTCACTCAGCTGTTTTCCACAATGATCTTTAAAAGGAGGAAAGTTTCTCAAATTAATATCAGTTGGTAGCTCTGCCTGATATATGGACATGTGGAATTCCAAAAACCACTATATAAAATTCACACACGTGGAAGCCATACCCAATCCCTTTTTAGATTGAAGCTGGAAACTAGTACATTGTGATGCAACTATTTTCCATATAAGTAGAAATGTGATTGATATTTTGAGGTTTATACTCCCCAAAGCTATCTTTAAAATGCTAAATCATTATATTTTTACAGAACTCATCAAATCTCTGCTAACTTTTGCAATGAAATCCTGTCCATGAAATATGTTCAGTAGCATCCAAGAATTTATTCCATGTTTATTTAGAATTTCAACCTTCCCCATGCTTTAGAGATAAAACCAATTGGATCCCTGACATTCATTACAAAAGCGAAAAGAAAGTATTCAGTTGTTCAGAGACATCCTATAAAAAATATTTAAGAGAAAAACATGCAAAATATGTAACAGCTTCCAATTCTGGTCATCTATAACTAGTATACAATGTCAAAGCACTTGGTTTCATGCTCAAGGAATACTTTCCACCTGAATTTGCATGCTAAGAAATTAACTCTGGGACATGTACAAGAATGTGTGTACTCTGTTCCTTAGAGGCATTATAGAGCTTCCAACATTTTAATCCCCAAACATCTGACATTTTCTTACCATTGTATATTATACCAGAAGGTCAATGTTGTTGGACCAGCTATCTTTCAAGTGATGTTGCCAACCATAACTGATTGATTTCAATATGAATTTTGAACTTGGAATAAGTGGCAATTTTAATGTGTGCTCTATATCCTTTTGAAATCAGTGCAACAAATTCTAGTCTGATTTCAATGTCACTGAAACATGACCAGCTTTTTCACAACCTAAGTGGAAATGTTTTAGCAGACCTTTTTTACCCCTAAATACAGTACTGAGATTTATCCATTCTCAAATCTGGTGTATATTACTGCACTCAGTGTACATTCAGCAACAATTACAGTTGTACATATCAGTAGTGTTTTGATAAACTCTTGTAAGGTTTTTGTATCGATGTATCAAACACAATAAATACAATGTATCTGCTTTGGCTGATATGTCATGCTTTCTAGAATTTAATATACAATGGGACAAATATGATTAAGCTATTCATTTGAAGCATATATGGGCATAATATTACCAGAATTATAAACAGATGTAAAAGATGTTTATATAAATAAATGATAAATAAATGTAAAGAGGAAAAATAGTATAAATCAGCTACAGTTATAGCTAATGTTTACTGGAGATCTTTGAAAAGACATACATAAGAACATTAATTTTCAATGTTGCAGTTTTATAATCGGGCAACTTTCCCTTAGAATTTTACAAAGTCAAATGTTAATTTCCATTAAGCCAAAATAATAACTAAGCTCGAAACATGCCCACTCAAAAATGTTTCATTTTAAAAAGCCACGTGGCCATACTATCTAATTTAAGGATGATAACTACGAGACAGAAAGATCAGTGAATCACGGGACCTTTCTGAAACTAAGATTAAGTTCAGTATAGTATATAATTTTATTAAAGTTTTGAAGCACTAAATCAACGTCTAGAAGTAATTAAAGCAGTGATTAGATGAAGTTCACGGAGACTGGATTATGGGGGTTGTAATCCAACACATCTGGAGGATTTAGAATTGGGGGAAAACAGCAGTGTTCTAGTACTAAATGCAGAATATTGAACAGCCTTGCTTTGCTTCAAGGGGTCATTCTCAGTTGCCTAAGATAAAGACAATCTCTTTGCACTGCTGGCTTTCTGCATTTTGAAAAGGAATTACTGTATACTGATTTTAAAAATAAGCATACCTTTAAAAAAAGAAAAGAAAAGCATGATATGAGGTAGGATGTTTTTAAAAAATGCAATGCAATATATAATTTACATTGATGATTGCAATACAATAAATTCAGCTCTACCAAAAAATACAAGCCACGTTCAATTACTTTTCTACTGAATTTCTACTGAAGATTTTTAAAGCTTTAGGAAGAGTTAGATTGGGGTGATCCAAACACCAAATCATCTTCATGGCTGCATGTTAGAATTCTATAGGGATTGGGGAAAGTGCAAAATGCTTCCTGGGAATCCCAACATCTTGGGTTTTTTTTTAAAAAGAAAATGTTCAAGTTCTTATGGTTGCAAAAAATATACTTGAAACTGGTATTGGAGTGGGGGCTGCTTTTCAGTGACTGGAATTAGTGTTTTGGTACTTAGCTTGCAAAAGCCATAGGAATGATTGAAAAAGCGTTGTATCAAGTCAATCCATTAGCTATCCAGTTCAAGGTGAGGTGTTGTTGTTTTTTTACATCTAATTCATGCCATCTCCCTCATTAAGGAAGAAGTCATTCACATCTGATGTCAGACAACATCTCTCTTTTTCCCTTTTATTTCTCTTCATTTATTGCCCACTCAATTTATCACAGGGAGATTGCAGAGATTTAATCACTCAGGCTACATGCAAAGTATTTGTTCCATATGTATACTTTTCTACATGTTGCAGAATCTTACTACTCGGTCAATTTTTGGTGTGTGACAAGAGTTTATAGTTATACTGTAAAATATTTCAGAAGTTTAATTAATAAATAGGTTAAAAATTTACCATGCCAGAAGCTTTTGCATTATCAAAATAAACTGATTAAACAAAAATATTTTTAAGAATCCATCTTACTGAAATATTATCTGGAAGAAAATTACATAAAGCTTGAAACATAATTTTTGATACCATAATGTATTGATTCATTCATACCAATGATTCATTCATTCATTCCATTATATAGTTCCCCACTTGCCAAGTAACTCTTGCTACCGGTAGTAATAGTGAAGACTCTATTACCATGATTGTACTTTAAGTTAGTATCATCTAGGCAGCCATTACTTCATTCCAAATACAGCCTGTTTTTTGTTTTTTTTAAGTATATTCATATCCACAAATACATAGCCAACTAATTGAATTTTGAGATGACATTTACCAGCAATTTAAAAAGTGTTTTAGTGTAATTTAAAGTCAACAGAACTGTACTAAGATTGACATTAGCAAAAAGGCACTCCATTTCAGAAAACCATTGCTCTTTTTGAACAAAAAATCTAAAGAAACCCTGTTTCTTATCGTATGAATCTTGCACTAAAAAAAGAGCTCTAAAGGTAAATGTAAGCTGACAAATCAAGATAAATATAAATTTGGATCCGTTCAGATTCATCTGTCTTAGATGTACGCTATCTACTGCTCCAAATCACAGCAATTCTCAAGGACATCAAAGGAAGTAATTTCCTTCATCAAATAATGTGATTTTTTTAAAACTAAGAATTCAACAGTGCAACCTGAAACTTACGCACTTAAAGGTTGCACTACGCTTGTGCATGCACTTACAGAAGTTCACTTTCTCAAACTTTCCTGACTAGTCAAAGAACCTTTCATCATGGGTAAGTCACAGTTTCACGGGAACATGCTAAAACACAGGAGCTACACTTTTATCCCCAAAATACTTATTTTTAATATCTGGAGTCACTTTTATACAACCTTACCCTGCATAAAAGATAAACAGAAATCAAATTCTGGCAGCTGGACTAAGGGGATTTTTGCATTTTATGTATATATTTTTTCTTAGTGCAGAATTAATAACCCATACATACATAAAACTCTGATTCATAATCACTGGTTTGCACTTACATGCAGTTTAAGTACCATGAATCTTCTTTGCATCACCCTGCTCCTTTAAAAAAATCTGGCATACCAAGAATTTCCTTCTTATTCTGTAAATTCATTAGGCCTTAGGTTTACTTTTGATAAGTGTCAAAAGCTGTAAATATTTACTCTGTAAATATAATAACTAGTTACAAAATCTAAGAATAATGTTTTCAGAGCCTGGATAATATGCCAGTTCTCACAAAGTGTAGTTTTGGAACATTACTACTGACTTGACATCCAAAATTATACACACTCATGTTAAAACGAAGCAACTGTACAGGAAGATTTCTAATTGAAAAAGAAAAGACACAGTCAAGCACACAGACATTTCTCCCTCTATCCCAGCCTAACCTCCAAACAAAAGAAGCAGGAATACAGGAATCATAGTTTAGATCCTGTGGGAAGATTGTTTAATTGCTTACCCTAAAAGAGATTTCAGGGTTGGGGGGAAAGAAGAGAGTGTAGTGTGTCCTAACATTCAATGTTCAAGTGGACCAAATACCTATGATGCTGCTGTATTTGCTTTGCCACTCATTTGAAATCTTAACAAGGTTTCAAGGGCCTGCTGTCCATTTCCTGTTCCAATAATTGATCTAGCCACATATTTTTTTAATTTACACACTAATTATTTATGATAAGCCATGGACTGCAGTACTTCTATCTGCAGCCCAATTAGAGGCAGAGTAATCGACAACCAGCATTTTCTATTTTTTGGTTTTCTGGCTCAGCTGTTCTTGTTTTTTTAATGCCTTTGGAATATACATAACATTTAAGCAGAAATTCAGATATTCTAAAAAAAAATAAGGAAAAAATACAAAAATAAAAAAGTGAGATTGGACTCAAACCACAGAACTTTGATCTGCAAACTGATTTTAGATCTGATTTCATCTTAAAATTCAAGAACAGATTATGTGGGCATATCTAATTCAGATTATCCAGCAAAAAGTGATTTCTATTTAATTTTAAATTCAAATTGTATTCATCTCACAGCTACAATATATTTGTTTACTGTTCTCTCACATACACAAGAGCACCATTTCAATACACCACATGGCTAAGCAGATTTTAGATTAAAAAAATCATTCTAGCCATTAAAATAGATGGCTAGAAACTCAACTCTTATGATGAACGATATTAAATGAAGACTGAATCACAGAAGAACAAGAAGTGTAGGTATTGTCTGCCATTCCATCCTATGTCTAACTTAAAATATATTCCAGACAGCATAGCTCTGGGCTTGTTCGTATTTTTGTTAATCTATTAAATCATCAACAGAGCATATGGCGATCAACAGTTACATTCTAGTCCCTTATGCCACATGTTCCTTAATAAAGTGTCTACACTAACAATTCTGAGAATCAATCAACACATTTTTTCCAGAACAGCATTTATAGACATCTATTATCCCAAATTTGATATTCTTCTGACCGACTTTATAAATATATTTTGTATTTGGCATAATTTTCAGAACAACTTGCACAGCAGCTACTTGCTAAACGAAACTTCTCCTCCTACTGGAAAAATCACTTTCTTTTAAAAAGGATCATTCAGGCATGCAATCATGTTAATTTCCAGGACACCATATAGAAAAATGTCATGCGGACGAGTTTTAGATGGTTTAAACAGATAGGAATGAGTCTGGCAAAAACTTTTAAGTCTCCAAATGGCTCTAAATTAACTGAACACTTTGCATGTAAATTCCAGGGAGCCATGTCATCTTACTTGCATGTCTGCAGAAATTGACACATAATTAATTTATGTTCTATGTATCTCATGTTCAATGGAAATTCAGCAATCTTCTAGTATAAGCAATTCTGCTTATGCCACGAATGGGCAAAACAAGACATTTGGTTTTTTAAAAACATCTTCAGAGGTATCACTGCCAAGTTATTATAACATGTTCTCACATGCAAATATGCTAGTAAAATGTGTTACTCTTGGAACAGAAGAAAATATTTAGTTTTGCAAAATCTTTTGATTTTCTTATACAGCGGGTGATAATTATATATGTATGTATGTGTATATGTATATGTATATGTATAAGTGTATGTGTATGTATATGTATATGTATATATATATATATATATATGGTATTCGGCTTTGTTTGGGTATTTTCCCATGTCATTATAGTTGTGCTTTTAAAGTTGTAGCAACATTTCGGCCGAATTTCATCTGCCATCATCAGGCTTCTGTATTGTGTTTGTCTGTACATACAGAAGCCTGATGATGGCAGATGAGATTCGGCCGAAACGTTGCTACAACTTTAAAAGCATAACTATAATGACGTGGGAAAATACACGAACAAAGCTGAATGTCATACATGTAAGTACCCGCGAAAACTTAAGATAAAAAAAAACACACACACACACACAAACATATATATATATATATATAATTATCTATAATCTTGCAACATATGGTGTAAGGTGTGCACAGTAAGGATTTTTCCCCCACATGCTATAGCTTACCTGTGAGTGGCTTGCAAAGCACATCAAAAGCCAACTAGCCTTAATCAGGTTGCAAATGTAAGTACAGCACTGAGCAACATTCATTTAAAAACTGACATTTAAAAAAAAAGATTTTATTCAATTTCAAAATCCTTTGTTGTGATGAAACCCATTACGAGAAAGGACCCAAAGCTTCAGGACCAGCACCAGCCTCTTTTAAATGAACAGAAGGTTACCAGGTCTACCACAGAAGGTCTACCACAGTTTGTTTGCTTACAAACTCCTGTTCACTTCACTGAGGTTTGTGGGGTAGGATTTCCTGCTGAATTTTAAATATATATGGTTGGGCACATACTCCATTCTCCAATCTATGTCCAATAATTTAACAGAAGATGCTCCTTTAACAGATTTGTGAAAGAAAAATGTTAAGTTATTCAGTTTCCAATAAACTTTCTCCAGCAAGTCAAGGACAGGCCTAGATGAGAGAAGTTTGTGTGTGGGAGCACAGAGTGATCATTAACACTGCACAATTCTTAAAGAGTACCAGCCTACAAACTGAACCACAGCAGAAAAATACAAACAAGTAATGATAACAATCTATTTAGTTGTTCACGAAAAAATAATGTAAATGCTGGCTATAATTAGTCTATTGTGCAAGAAAGTGCTCTATTACTTAGGAGAAAATAGACAGCAAAATCCAGAAATCAAAGAATCCAAGTGAGCTGATCTCCACTCCTTTGATACAAAGCAGCAGACAGGTTATAACTGATTGTTTCCCCTCCTTTCAAGCCCATCCAACATCTTGCATGAAGAGACACACAGAAAAAACAAGGTTGACAAGTGCTACCAAGCTACCTCTAATTACGGATGGAATTATCAGGAGCGGAGAGATATAATGTACACAAAAATCTAATGTGCAAATTCAGTCACAGCACACATAAAGGACTGGACTTGGTATCAGTTTTAAGTCCAATATTAACTCTGTACTTGTCCAAATTTACAAGACTTGTTTTAAAAAAGCAAACACTCCAACTAAACTGAAGTAATTAAAAAAAACAGAGATGTTCCTTTGAAGGCAAGGGGAGCCTAGAACTTTGGCTGATATAAAGAAACACGACCACTAAGGCACCCAGAGGCAATCTGACAGTGCGTTGGAGAGAACTTGGTTGTCAGAACCACATCCCCATGCGAGTAGAGTGAACGGATCTCCTGCAAGGGGGCAGCTTCTTTGGGCAAGCAGTCAATCAGTTCGCTGCACTGGGTGTCAAACCCCAACAAACGGATTCCGTAGCCATGTGGGGAGGAGATCATCCGACCATCTGGGCTGAAACAGAGTTCTTTAATGTAGCCCTGGCCTACATTGGCTTCCTCGATGCAATGAGTCAATCTGAGGGAACAGCGAGGGGAAACTGGCCGTACTGGTGCTCCTTCTTGGAATTCATAAACACAGGTCCACTACAGAAAGTAGAGGGAAAATAACATTTAATGTTATATCAATAAAGATATTGCGTAATACTCTCTCTCTCTCTCCCCCCGTCTATTTCATGGAGCCTTTCTTGTAACAATATGGATAGTCTAGCAGTATTTCCCTGTTGTCTCCCATTTCAATATTAAATAGACCTCTAAACCCTTTCTAAAGTAGCCAGGATTGGTTACCTGCTGCTATTTAGACTCATTCAGTATAACTGTGCACAATGTTATGTTAACAGTTAATTACATGGGCATAAGCAATAGCAATGCATTGTAAACTATGGTTATAAACTTGTTGAGTTCAGTATTTTCTTAATGACTAAACAAGCGCCTAAATGTAGTAAGGAAAATATTCAGAAAAATATTTTTTATAAACACAGACATTTCTTTTTAACTATTGAATTCATATAAAACCTTGTCCTTTATGAATTTTCTAATCCCCTTTCAAGCCACCTAAGCTATTGGGCTCTGATACAGATAGTCCTCAACTTACAACAGTTCACTTAATTATAGTTCAAAGTTACAACAGCATTGTTGTTCTTACTTATGATCACTGCGACCTTCTGACAGAGTCAATGGCAAAGCCAGATTCACTGAACAATTGTGTCACTAATTTAACAACTGCAGAGATTTACTTATCAATTGAGGTCATAAAATGAAACAAAACTCACTCGTTTCGCTTAGGAACAAATTTTGGGCTCAATGTCCTTTATGTCTGTACAATTGTACTCAATTCATTACACAGTTGTATTTCCTTTTGTCTATCCTGAATTCTTGGAAGCAAAACAAGCTGAGAATAGGATTTTCTCCATGGCTTTCAATCATTTCACAGAGGTAGGATGCTACTGGTTTGGTCTGGCTCTATAGAACCGGTAGCTCTGTTTGGCCCAGCCGCCTGCCAGTACTTTTGGCTGTCCTTTATTTCCTGCTTTTTCAACCTCAGCTGCTTTGCGCAGCACTTGTCAGCTGTCCGGGCAGCACAGCTGAGGTTTTTAGGAAATGGTCTACATGAGTGCAAAACGCACTCTCATTGGGGTGGGATTCTACCTGCTGGAGAACCAGCAAATCATGCCACTGGCTGGCCCTGCCCACTCACTCCTTACCTGGCATGTGCGCCATCAAACTTGCCTGCTAAGTTGCTATTCCCCCCACCCCAAGAAATCGTTGGATTTTCTTGCTAATCTAAAAGCAGAGCTGAGCCTGAAGCTTCTATTATTCAGTGCAGACTTAGGTAGCAGATGGCAAAAACATAGATCTCTGAGTGAATCTGTGATTCTGTGAGCAACTCAATCTGCCTGCCTGCTCTGCCTGATTTTAGGTAAAAGTTGTTCTTTTTTAATAAAAAAATCAATATTTACATAAATATTTATATTTACATACAAGTCATGCCCAGCCAGTCACACGACTACCAAGCCACACCCACAAATTAGGCCATACCCACCCAGATCCGGTTGTTAAGAAATTTGGATCTCTCCCCTGGAGAACATGATATCACCTTGAAAGATGATGAGAATGAAGCAAAATAATGAACCAGATGTTCAACTGCATCATTTTCAGTCAAGCTAAGTTTACCACATCATTCAAATGATCCAAGTGAAGCAAACACTGCAACTCAAGATTACAATTGTATACACTGCTGCCACATTTGTTCCGTATTTCTCATTTTATCAATGGAGTGACAATTTGCTTCTATTCCATTAATAGACAAAAGACCTCCCTATCAGGATTCTAGCAGTTACCCCAATTAAATCATCAGTCCCGAGCCAAACTCCCAAAATTTCAAGGGATTTTTTGGAAGTCAACATGTCGGCATGACCTGGGCATAGTCAACTCTGAGACACGTAATTCACTGTCATCCTTGATCCTGCTTCCCCCCCCCCCAATTCATATTCTCCAACGAAACACATCCATAGCCAAGAGTCATCAATCATGCTCTCCAATTAATTTTTTGCGCAGCAGAAGGTTCAGTCATCTAATCAGTCTCTGAAGAAAATATGAATGGAATGTACTTTCGATTCCACACTGCTGCTTGTTCTTTGACACTCTCCCCTCCTCTTTCTGTTGGCAACTATAAAACGTGTATAGAAAATGTTTTATGAGTTGACACTCCAGTTTTTCTGCAAGAACATGATCAACATACATATGCACCATTATCATCACCCTACTTTTACCTCCTGATCATCAGTGTTACTTGAACATCGAAGAAGTGTTGCCCATCCCTTAGGATGGAGCTGAAGTGATGTAATGCAGTTTCCCCGATCCCTCTCACCAGGAACCTCTGGGGTTAAAACCTCAAGACTATTACGTGGAGATCCACCTAAGGGAACAGAATGGCAACACTACAATTAACATCACTTTTAATTCCCTCCTTGTCCAATAGGACAGAACATTTTGTAAGCCCTTGCCATACAGAAGAGGCTCAGATTTTGCAATTAGTCCTTGACTTGTTTTACATACCTTCTCGCTGGGTTACTCTTACGGTATGTTTCTCAGTACGTGGTCCCGAATCTCCTTGGTGTCCTGGTGACTCAGCACTTCTAGGACCAGGTGAAGTGACAGATGCCAGATCTGAGAATGGAAAAGCAAGATGAGGTGACATCAAAAACAAAAATAGGGTTAGATACCTCTCCTAATGGATTAATGTAATGGCTTTGAAAACTCTTTTCAAATGGTGCTCCATTAATGATCGAGAAAATCTTTCTTGATTTTTAAGAACTTTTTTTGGGTTAGGTATCATTTGGTTGCTTATTTCTAAGAAGTATTGTCAACATTTAGAAATTAATAGTTTACAGATTATTTTCCTTGGAATCTCATCCTCCTGAAAACTAATCTTGTTATTGTAAGATCAGTAATAGCAAAACATACCCATAAGGCAACTCCCCTAACTGGCATTCTTCCAGAAAAAGCTACCATGCAAAAACATTAGGCTGGTTCCATTCAGCATAAAAAGTCATAAAAAGAATAGGCATCACAGTAGTTCACATGCCACTCAAGAGCACTGCTACCTCTTCATAAAAAGAGGCAAGGCTAACAGGCCGTAAGTGGCCTCCATCCAGATTTATTAACATGTATGAACATGAGATGGTAGTTTATTGTAAGAGAAAGAACACATATGCAGTTTATTTCTCAAATGTTTTAGTCACCCTATGGCAACTAATTCAGCTAGAAATAGACACAAACATGCAATAAAACAATGCTGTCAAAATTAGCAGAGGCTAAATTCATACACTGAAATTAATTTACTATGGTGTACAAATGAAGCCATAAATTCAGTGTGTGCAAAATAAATACTATAAATGAACTTTCAACACAAGAGCTGAGGTGGCGCAGTGGTTAGAACGGAGTATTGCAGGCTACTTCTGCTGCCTGCCAGCTGCCTGCAATTTGGCAGTTCAAATCTCACTAGGCTCAAGGTTGACTCAGCCTTCCATCCTTCCAAGATCGGTAAAATTGGAACACAGATTATTGGGGGTAATATGCTGACTCTGTAAAACCTCTCAGAGAGAGCTGTAAAGCTTTGTGAAGTGGTATATAAGTCTAAGTGCTATTGCTGTATATCTTTCATCCTACTAACCTTTTGAAACAGGCTTTTCAAGTTAATTTACTTCTTGCATACAGTGCTATCTATCCAATGCCATCTATTATCTCACAAGATCTAGGAACAATATAGGCACAACAGGGGTAATATTAACAAAATGCCAAGACTTGCCAGAATTTGATGTGGTTCTTCTGGCTCTCAGAATGGGATAACTGACAACTTCTAAAGATTTGGTCAAGTCGAGATCATGCAAGATCAGAAGATACCCAGAAGAAGTGGAGATCAGCATTTTGGAGCAGTCTGGAGTCAATCTCATGCGCATGAGAAAGCGGGTGTGAAAGAACTTCTTGTGAGGACAACCATCTTCTGTGCACCTAAGGAAAGGCACCAATCAAACCACAGGGATTATTATTGCATAGTTTTAAGAACCCAAATTTTTAATCCTATGTTTGAGATAGTATTTTTCTTAGAGAATAATATTCATCTTTCCTCATTCAACTTGAGCTCCAAAGCATCTGCTCTACAGCTTCAAAGAAGCAGCTGGACTTTGCTATGCTTCGTGGGTTGCTGGCAGCATCTCATGTGCAGTACGCAAGCAGAGGAAAGCACGCTTCAAACAAACAGCAATTGCCATGACCCAGTATTACATTGCTGCTTGTAAAGTAAGACAACATGTGGCAGATATTCTAGATCTAGAAGATATTCCCGTACTCTAATCCACCAATATTGTATGTTCTGATGTAAAGCACTGGGGTATTATGCAGTGGTAACATATCATGGCTGCTCAAAACACCTGACTGGTTTCAGTATAAAAGTTCTAATTCTCCATATCTGTTTTATTTTTTATAAATAAAACCAGGGGTGGGCTTCAAAAATTTTAGCAAGGGATTCTCTGCCCGGTTGATGGGTGGGCATGGCCTAGTCGTCCTCCTGCACCGGGGGGTGGGGTGGGGTGGGGGCTTTTTGCCCTACCTGGGCTCCAGAGGCTTTCCTCGAGCCTCCAGGAGGGTGAAAATGGCCTTCCCGGGCTCTGGAGGCTCTCTGGAAGCCGGAAACAGGCTCTTATCTGACCTTCCCAAACTTCCAGGAAGCCCGTTTTTCACCCTGCGCTCACCCTGCACTTACCTGCATCCAAAACATGCCACAGGGGGACTCCTGGGAGGGTGGGCAGGGCTAGCCAGGAGTGGGATTTGGGGGGGGGGGGTCTCCGAATTTCACAGAATCTTAGCTAGGGGCTCTCCTGCACCCCTGCAAACCCCCAGCAGCCCACCCCTGAATAAAACTGCTGGATTTATGGTCATAGTAAAGATTTGATGTGGTCATTCTTACTCATCTATTAAAATTTTAAAAATATTTCAAGATTCTGCTCCAAGCTTGGCTCTAAGTGGACAATTTGCAGAAGCATTATGCTAATTTCAGTTATGACAGTTTGTTGACCTTACAATAAAGGGGAAAGGAAAGAATAAAGTATGATAGGGAATGAACTTTGACTTACATCTGCACACCACTAAGACATGAACCAAGAAACTCAAAGTACAACCACCCTATTTCCATGCAGCTAGCAGGTTTTCAGGTAAGATACTAAAAAGGCCGTGTTGTTGTATTAAAAAGGAAGTGTTGTCATTTCAGTACTTCTAAATGAAGAAAGGGGTCAATTCTTTACCTGTTGGTATCCCAAATGATGACATTTCCATCAAATCCTGATGTTACTAGTAGTCTTGTGTTGGTATCATATTCAATATTCTTCACCCAGCTGGTGTGACCATGTAAAGTGCACACTTTTGAATCTAGCTTCCTCAGATCCCATAGTGCTACGGTAGTATCATCAGAGCAAGTTGCAAATAATCTGTTATCAAGAAACCTACAAGTATAAAAAAAAATGAATGGAAAGGGACAGGATCTCATTAATGCAATCAAGTTCATAACAAACATCAGTAAATCATAATACTAAATGTTACCCTGCATTGATTCCAAAATATAATTACATCATATAAAGTAGTATCAGTTTAGTGCTTTTAGAGCATCTGAAAAACTAAAGCAGATCTCAAAAATGGGCTATAGTGCTTAAAGTGAGAATTTGAGGACCTGCTAGTTTAAGAAATATCAGAAGAAGTTTTCTAAGGTAGCCAAATTTACATTTGGCTGATTTAGTAAGAATGTATGAGAGGTACCATTACTTTGTCATTTCACAATCCATGAAAAAATGCCTCATTTGAAAAGAAACACAAATTTTAAATGACTACAAATGATTATATCATGTTCAATTATTAGCTTGTGTATGTATTCATTTTAATCAATGCTTGCTAGTTACTAACAAAGAAATGTGTTCAGTCAAATTTGAAATTAAGTTTTCGTGTTGTTACATATTTTTCTTTGGATCCTCATTCTCCATTTGGAATTACATCTGTCTTAAATTCATTCCTATTGCCATGGTTTTTGAACACTGTAATTATTAATCTGGTTTATGATCCCCTTGGTTAGGAGGAAGAACTGGCAGGAGTTGAACACAAACATTTTGAATGACAACTCCTTTGCATAACATTACAACTTCATCCTTCACTACTTTTACAGTTGAACAAGACGGGCTTTGAAATTTTAATCATTGGCAACTGATTTTCACTTCCCAGGAGACTAACCTGATATTATTTACACAGTCCTCATGAGCAGTGGAAAGGGTTTTGATGTGCTTTGAAGAAATGGGATCAAACAGCAGCACTTCCGTCTGTTCACAAGCAACAGTTAGCACTGACCTGAACAGCAAAAAGAAGCAGGTATATTACATATAAATAAACCTCACATTCTTTCACAAGAAAGGCTCCAAAAGGTCCATGCATACTTAGAAATGAATCAATAACAATAATGCTAATAATGAGACAAAGCTGTTTCTTTTGTGTTAGATTTTTTTCTTCTTCTTTCTTTTAAATTAATATGCGCAAAGCCAACCAACTACAGAAACAACAATGCACTGAATAAATAGAATAAAAATATGATAACTTTGTTGCTTCTTTGAGTCAATCTTGGCTTCAAGCAACTGTCTGGACAAGCCCTTGCAGTTTTCTTGGCAAAATTTTCAGAAGTGGTTTGTCCTTGCCTTCTTCCTAGAGCTGAGAGAGTAGGATTGGCCAAAGTCGCCCAGCTGGCATTGTGCCTCAGGCAGGAGTAGAACACATAGTCTCTTAGTTTCTAGTCTAGTTCTTTTAATCATTACACCACACTTGCTTTCTTCAATAACCAGGGTGTAATATTTCTAGCTAAAGTACTCTAAATTATGTTCTATATATTTAAATTGTTAATTTTATTTTCTTCCACTTGTTTCAGTGTTATGAAGCAGAAACTGTTTCATGAATTCTTCTAGCACTTCTGATAAAACTGGTGTACACAATTGTCCAAAAAAGGACTGAGCAGGAAAATGCTTTGTTCAATCATCCAAGATTCGATCAGAGAAATATCACTCTAATAATGGGAGAAAGTACTTTCTCCCCAGAGTTCTAGAAGACTTCAAATTTTATTTATGTATTCAATTCAATTTAGGCTCTAGTAATTTAACTGACCCTGTGTGAATACTCAAATAGTAACATTAATACCCAAACTACAATAAAACCAAGATGGGATCCAGGCACAACATGCTAACAAACATTAAAAAACAAAAACAAGAGACACACCCAACAAGGCCCCCCATCCAAATCACACAAGGCTTTGAAGTCCAACAGGATGGCAGCACAGGGATTTCGGGGGTATACCTTATTCCAAAAGGCACCCATTATGATAGAGAAGGTATACTTCTTGGATCCCAACAGATAATGTTGTTTAATTCAAGAGAACCAGAGTGGCCTAACTCTGTGAACATGTTACACTCTTAACTTTGTCCTATGACGTGTATTTACAGGTGATTTCATCAATGAGATTACTATTTGATCAACAAAATTACAAAGATGATAAAACGTAGCTGGCTATTTACACAGAAAGAAACAATTCATAACAATTCATTTGAAAGTATTTCCTATTCAAGAAAAATAATGATCCTTCCTTTCTTCCTTCTCTCCCTCCCTCCCTTTCCAAACCTTGAATAATGCTTTATTAAACTGTGCTAAACTAATATTTCCTGCTAAACTAATATTTCCCATATATATCTGAGCTTCAATGAACACAATTCCTTTAACTAATTCATAGTTTGTGTGATCACAAATATACAATAAGGCTATGAGTACATTATATAGATTGCAGCCTTCTTTTTAAACATCATCTAACAGCAAAGGCAAGATGTAATGTTTTTCTCCCCAATTCTGCAAAAAATACACGTGCATCCATATAATTTAGGAAGAGATTTTACACTGCATTAATAGAAAAAGGGCTTATCTTTTTACAACCATAATGGAGTCTGCCCATTACAGTTGAAAGGCCATTAATGAGTCCTCATCCCTGCTCTGCTCAACGCATTTGTCAAATGAATGTGCAGATCGTTAAGTGGAATTTGGGGTGCCTCAGGAGTGGCAAGACCCTAGATCGGGATGTCCAACTGTGGCAACTTTAAGACTTGTGGACTTCAACTCCCAGAATTCCTCAGCCAGCAAAGCTGGCTGATGAATTCTGGGAGTTGAAGTCCACAAATCTTAAAGTTGCTAAGGTTGGACACCCCTGCCCTAGATCAAAAGAACCTATGAATGAAGGCAAATATATGTGGCCCAGGATAATGTTCCAATCTGGGTCAGTCACCGGGATCAGAGGTTTCGTCTTCTGAGCTTTCAGACTCATGCTGAAAGCCATCCTCAGGGAATGTCTCCCTACCAGAATGTATGCCCAATTAGGACACACGTGCGAGAATCCAATTAAACAAAGGAGTCAATAAATTCCCAAACCTTTAAGCAACATTGTGATTTAATGACTCTTAACTATTAAAAAAAGACTTTTAACACCTTCTGAGGTTGGAAGCATCTTTTATGAACTTTATCTGATGTGCAGCTGTAATGACACCTGCACGGAGATATCCTAACTAGTTACGCACATTCTTATAACTTCACATTTGGAAGATTACTATATTGTACTCAATACTGCCTTTACAAAAATTTTAAAACTGCTGTGGTTTCACATTGCCCCTTCCCTCCCTCCTTCCCTCTCTTCACACACATACACTCACTCACTCACACATTTTTAAATTGCCCATGTCCCTCATAGAAAGAGATAAAGCTCCAAAATTAGGAATTGGAATTGCTTCAAATACATATGCCAATGCTTTACCAGCTGCACAGGCTCCAAGTGAATTTGTGGACTCTGTTGAAAGTGATACTTTTAATCATGAAGGCCTTTGAACAAATAGGGACTAGGATAATTGGAAAATTATCATACACACACTACATACTCCAACTATCTTTCCTAAGGATTCTTGTGTGAATCCCTGACAAGCAAAAAACAACATGTCACTATTAAAGGAAAGGTCTTCTTAATAAACGTTATGGAATAGCCTCCACAGAGTTATGATTGATGGTCCTCTCTATGGCTTATTTGACACCAAATACATTTATTTTGGCCAGTTTGTTCAAATGCTCCTGGGGTTCTTCTTTCAATATGGTTTAATATTTAATATCTTCAGCAATAAAAACAGGGTTTTTCATGTTGATATTTATTTTTTAAATTTTAATATTTAAGTCATTTAGAAAATACGTTTTGATAGGTAGCCTGTGGTAGTTTGTATTTCCCTATGGCTTCTTGCTTGCTGTTCACATACCCATCTAGATGAAGTCCAAAGAAATGCTAGCTAGTTGACAACAGAAACTAAGATTAGGAATAGAGGAAGTAGAAAAAATTTCCAGCAGGAGAGGGGAGAGGCCTCAGATGCTAGACTGCCATTAAGGGTAGAATCTTATATTACCAGAAATACACTGGCACATTACAAGTGCAACAAGGATGCAAACAGACAAGGGTTTAATAAAAAACAATGCGGGTGGTTAAACCTGAATTTGTATACAATGGTATTTATGCCTCTAAAAGCTTACTAGCTGGAGATTGCCACAAAGAAGAGAACAAAAAGCCTGGGAGCTCTGTCAAAGACAAATGTGAGGATGCATGGTGGGACCTGCCTATCAAATGTAGATGGTATTGAAGGAATTGCAAATAATGGAAGATCAAAGTTTTTAGCAATCAAAGAAAAGCCATATGCCAGACTGACTCAGAGAGGAACTTTACATATAAAAAATGAATAGCCCCAAAATAAAAGTTCTAGCTCTGCTAAGCAATGTATCTTAGGAATCAAAAACAAATGCTCAATAATGGCAATCTAGAATTATATTTAGCTCTGAGTTTCTATCAAATTCCAAGAACGCAGAGGTAACCATATAAATTAAAAAAATCAGAGCCCACTGCCGACTCTTCACATCCCAGAGAAATGAAAGATCTAATTGTAAGTTAAAAAAATAACAACACAAGTCCTAGATTTCTGGCTTCTATGTCCAAATGCAGAGTAGTAAACTTTAATGATTCTTAAGCTTAAAGTATGACATCAAGTGAGAGGAGGAAAAAAGCAGAGAACCTTGAAATATCGATTTCTCAATGATTTCACAAGCTGCTGTCATGTATCACTAGGCCAGAATTCATGGACCAAACAATAGTGACCCAAAGTTTATGGGATGCATGCAGTCTCCAGCCCCACTGTGCATCTTCAAAATGCCCTCAAATTTCACCATGAAAACTCAGCTGCAATCCACTGATGATTTTCAGCTGTATAAAGTTTTTCTGCATTTTGGGAATGATTGTGAAAAAAAAAAGTTAAATAGTTCTGTGAAGCCTCTGCAATGTTTAATGCACTGATTTTGTACTTGTAAAAAACAAACAAAAATGGAGTGGAAAGGAATCCAGCTTGTGCTAATGATATCACTGTCATTTATAGTTCCCTCGTTACTAACAGAAGGTAATTTAAATGAAAGGTGCACACACCTATATCATCCTAAACACAAAATAACACTGTGTGAATCAAGCCAAATTAGAAGTGTCAAAGCACTGACACAGAAGAATCCATACTGCTGATTTAGTGCAAAAGGGATTCATTTGGTTTCCACCAGCCACCTTATTCTAAACTCAAGAAATAAATTATTGACAAGATGAAACAATTCAACTATTACCATCAAGGAATACCAGGCAATCTATGTTTCAAATACTTACAGCCAAAACTTATTTTGCATGAAAGTCGTATTTTCTTTGTGAACTTTCAGTGTAGAAACTTATTATGAGCTTTAGCACATAGATGAAAAACTTATTAAGATACTATAGCACAGTTACTTAATAAGGTTGTATTTCTGGCAATTTCAATAAAAGCGGATAGACAATGCAAAGATTGTTTATGGACTGATCATCTTTAAGGCCATATTGAAAAACAAAGTAAAATACAACATATATTTCCAGGAGAAAAATAGATAAAAGACTGTATAAAAATACACTAAATGAAAAACTTCAATGTTCAGATAAATACATCACCTTTACACGATATCCCAATCTGTTCAATTTAACAGTTTCTAAACAGGAGTACCTTTTTCATAACTTTAGCAGATCTGTTGTTCAGGTCCCAATGGGCTATTATTTTAAGTAGAGATCTCAGCCTTTAGGAGGCATATAGTTGATAAAACATGAACAATAAAAAAACTTCCCATGCATAGACACGCATATACAGTCAACTGGAATAGCCTCTGAAACAAGCAAATGGGCCTTTCAAAGTATGGAACCACCTTTACATTTTGAGGAGTGCTTCACTCACACCAAGACACTTTACAGAAGCATCCCTTTCAAATACTTTTCACAGCTTAATATCTGGACTACAGCCAGCATATATTATTTAGCTGAGAATAAAGAACATTGAATTTGCTTGACCAAAGGTTGCAAAAGATGATTACATGACCTTGAGAAACAGCAACTGTCAAAAGAATAAATCAGTTGCCAAGCTTCTGAATTTTGATCACTTGACCACAGGGATGCTACAAAGGTCGAAAGTGTGAAAAACGGTCAAAAATGACTTTTTTTCCAGTGCTGTTATAACTTTAAATGCTCACTAAATGAACTGTTGTAAATCGAGGACTACCTGTAATAAAAAAAATGTTTGTTGCAATTTATTATATGAAATATACCAGCATCATCTTAATCCAAGAACAAAAAGATTAAAAAAAACAAATAGAAATTGTAAAGTGTATTAATCTGGACATACACAAAAATGTAATTTGGAGATTAACTTGTTACAGTATTTAAAATAATGAGGGTCTCTGAGAAATAGATTTCACTTTTTGCTAAACCAAGCTATATTCTGCAACACCAGTTTACATTCTTCAATGCAAAAACTGATAATTCTTTAAATTATGACCACAATCGAACCCAAAATTTCTGTAGCAAATCACTTCTGAAATCTTGCCAAGAAAACTGGCAGGCAGTTATCAGGAGACAAAAACAAATAATTATTCAGAAGTTGTACTTTTCCTACTTTCGTTTCCTTTGATCTTAGAATAAATGCAGTACAACAAAAAATGTTGCAGTTTTCCCTTGGAGTAGCACAATGCAATATTCCAATCAATCATGAGGAGTCCCATGAATATTTCTTTTTAAAATGTGGATCTTTTGTGCCATTTAAATCATACATTCATCTTCAAAAAGAACTTAAGGATAGGAAACAGAGTTACACACAAAAAAAGGCGCAAAAGCTTCTGTTTGTAGGTGACAGCTTCAAAATACAGCAAATTAACATTAGTTGACACTAATGGAACTGCTCTCATGATCTTGAGATATTTGAAATAAGTAAACTGCATTTTTTTCTCATTACACCAAGTGGCTTCTGACTGCTACCTGACACATCCATTCTTATCTTATTTGTTGCTTACTCTGTCCCTATTTCCCTATTTGCAAACACTTCACCAGCCTTGTGCAGTTGCTTGCCCAATCACAGTATGTCCTCATAACTTTACGGGCAAACTACAGTCACCGGGGATGTGTCTGTAGGGGGGGGGAGGGGCGGGATGCAACGTCTCCTCCACTGTACTAAATCCGGGGGTGGGGTGGGGAACAAGTATAGGAATAAAAATGGAGACACAATTCTTCGTTGCAAGCGTGGACATAATTCAACCTGCAGCTTAAACTGCAAAAAAAATGTGCCGCGAAGCCGCCACTAAACGGAGCCCTTTCTCGCCCTACGAGGTGCGAGCAGCCCCCCCCCCAAAAGCGGCTCCGGGCATCCCTTCTCTTCATCCTTACCCGCCAGGGGAGTACTCCAGATTGAAAACGGCGCCGTGGGTGCGGGTGATGGGGGACACCGAATCGGCGGGCTGAATAGCACCGTAGAGCCTCGTCATGGCCCGGAAAGTGTCCCTCGCCGGCTCCACGCAGCGGCCCCCATGGCCCAAGCCCCGTTCCCGCACCCAAGAGAAAAGCCCCCCGCCTGGAGCTGAGACCGGGGCGGTGGAAGTAAAAGAAGCCGGGGGCGACTTCGGTGACATCGCCCGGGGTGGTGAGCTCGAAGGGGGCGGCGACTGGTCGCCGTCGCCCGGGGGCGACCGCTCTGGGGTGGGGCCCCACCGCTCCTTCCAGCTCATGCCGAGCCCGGCCCCGCCGCCACGACAAGCAGCAGCAACAGCACCACTACCACCATTCCCCACCCACCCCCGGGCCTTCGGCTCCCCACCACTTCCGGTGCGGTGAGCACCAAAGAAATCGCACCGGGCGCAAACTCGAGAGCTTCGCGAAGCGGCCGCCCGAATGATGTTCCCCGCCCCCCCTTTGGGGAAACGCGCTCATACTGGGCTTTGAACGGCCGGGCGTTTTTAGACAAACTGGAAAGCGTCGTTTGCCTCTGGTTTCGTCTCAGAATTTCAGGAATCAAGTGTCATCTTCAGAGGGGTTAGGTAGGATTAATGGCTGCTTTCAGCAGAGTTTGTGCTCAGAGATGCAGGGTTGCTAGCGGGGTTCCGTCAGTCTCAAAAATCCAAACGCGAATTGATGTCCTGTCTACCCTGCCTACTACAGTATATGTCAAATTAGTGGGAGGAACCAATCGGGGAGAACAGTTGTAGCTCTTGGTTGAACTGTGGGATCCTTGAGTCTCTCTGAGCTGGTTGTTTTCTTGAAGATGTTTCATTACCTAACTAGGTAATGTCATCGGTGCTCGAGAGGAAGCCAGCAATATGTTACATAGTCTCTAGATTAGAATAGAATAGAGCTGGAAGAGATCTTGGAGGTCTTCTAGTCCAGCCCCCTGCTCAAACAGGAGAATTTTATTTATTTATTTGATTTGTCAATTGCTTACAAGATAATAGGTATAAGTATATACATAGTTATGAATACATAAAATGGGTGCATATAAGAAAAATAAAAGAAACAATAGGACAGGGATGGTAGGCACGTTGGTGCGCTTATGCATGTATATGTATAGAATTATACAATCTCAGACAAGTGACTGTCGAGTCTCTTCTTTAAAGCCTCCAGTGATGGAGATTTCTGAAGGCAAGTTGTTCCCTTGGTTAATTGTCCTTACTATTAGAAACTTTCTCCCTAATTCCTTAATTATTCTCTCTTTTATAAGTTTCCAACCGTTATTTCTTTTCCTGCCCTATGGTGCTTTGGAGAATAATTAGAAATCCAGTCTTTCACAAATAATCTTAGAATACTTGGCATAAAAACTGGGTTTGTGACATAATAAATATACCAGAAGGGATTGTTAACCATTCTTAAACTTACCCAGGAACACTGTGTGGTACAATTATACACGTGTAGAAAGTTAGCACCCACTCATCAGCATCCACCCCTCTCCTAGAAGAATGAAATATTTTAAGAAGTATTAAAAAAGCAGAATATGGGGAAATGGAGAAACATATTTTTTTAGAGGCAGAAAGCAACCCCCTCTTTTCTTAATAGGCCACAGCAGATGTCAGCACTTATGAGATAAAGAGCTTATTGAAAAAGAAAGACGATTTTCTAGATAGCTCTATTCATATGCAAAGCAAATACTGCAGGCAGAAATCCATTCAAGACAGGATATTTTGAAACTCCCTGCAGCAAAGTCTGAACAAAGGCAGAACTCTCATTCAAGATCCCAAACAGGATGAAAGCCATTAAGCCACAATAGGAATTGCCGAACACCCTTTCAGAACACAAGCCCCTTCATTACACCATTCAGGGGAGTCCAAACTTCAATCAGACCAGGAGCTCAGACAAACACCTAGGATTTGGTGTTTCCTCTTTTGCCTCTAGAGCCAGCTATGATCCCACATAACCCTTACATGATCCCATAAGAATCTGACAACAGCCAATAGAATACATGTTCTTTGCACAGGAACAGGAAGTTGAAGTGCAAAGCCCAAAGAAGGTATTAAAAAACCCCACTCTCAACTTCAGTTTGTCAGCTGCCCAGAACCACAAACCCATGTAGTTCTGCTTTATCAATAAGCCATTTTTCCAATCAGCCTCCATGTTTCCAGTGTCTTTCTCCCCACTTGGAACTGAACCAGATGGATATTTCTTCTCAAAGCCATGATGGGAGATTGGGAAAGATGTCCTCAATAAACTGGTCAGTTCCATAGCCTATGTCCTTCAAGACTTCCTTTAAAGGAAAAGGGGAGAAGCATGCCATACCTGTCATATCCCATTCACATTGTTCTGAGTGTTGGTTCTGACGAATCACAGTCCACCTGGAAAGATTGAACAGAATATTGGAGAGACATGGTTATACAATAGTGGGAAATATCTGTAGCTTGGGTATAGGATGAGGGTGAAGGTTCCTTCTTTACTCAGAGCTGAAGAAGCTTCTTGGATGAGAAGTGAAACATCTTCAAGGAAAAGCAAAGAAAGTCCGGTTGCATCTTGAAAAACCACCTTTTGAACAACCATGACCTAAGTGACTGATAATCTCCATAGACACCTGTCCTTGATTCAACAACCAAGATTAAAGTAATATATGGTGTCCTCAGCTATTTGAGCAGGTCATGAACCTGTGCTCAATGAAATGTCTCTACAATGACCAGAGACTGTTTTTGGGAGATCTCTTCTTATTCAGATTCCATCCTGCATTAGAACTTCGATTTTTCTCAGATGTACATTCCCATACACATTTGTAAAAAGCATTATGACTCATTACTTATCTAATGTTTGTGGGATTTCATGGTTAGTTTTTGAAGAATTTGTAGTAGTCATAGCTGGATGAACTAATAAGAACCAATTAATGATTTTGAAAAGTGGGTCAGTAAGCTTTCTAGGCCACTAGTTTTGCTTTGTATTGGATCACTATTTTATCGATCACTATGGAATTAATGATTAAAAACTGGTCATGGCAGCCTGCAGCAAAATAGGATTGAATCAATGAAAGAAGCATAGAGTATATTCGTGCATTTTTTGTTTCTACATTTCCAGATTAAAGAGCTTCTCATCCATGCAGAGAATATTCATTTGAATGATATTTAATGAGTATTAAAGTTAGATTTGGAATGAATATAATATATTTTGGACATAGATTCCCTGCAGTTACTCTTACCTTACTATAATGAACAAATACTCTTGACTCTTGACAAATGTGTCTTTTCTTTTATGTATACAGAGAGCATTTGCACCAAGACAAATTCCTTGTGTGTCCAATCACACTTGGCTAATAAAATAATGCTAATTCTAATATTACAGACCCAACTAATTTACCAAGCTAACAAAATGAACTTTCAAACATTAGGATTAAAGGAGGTATGTTTACAGCAAGACTAGAATTTCAATGCATATCAGTCTTGAGCCAACAACATACTGTATTCCTTCAGTTAAAAAAAAATACTGTAATTGCTTTTTCATCTTTGCTTGAATCTAATATACAAATATGTATCAGAGCTCTGAGATATTAGCATCAGGAAATCTGTTACACCATGATAATTTAAGACATTTTACAAAGAGCAAACTAAATACAATAAATAAAATACATAGCAAAAAATAGCAAAAACATATATTAATTTATTGCAACTGTTTAATACCTTTCATTTTTCAGTTGTTTGCATGACCTTTTTAACCAAAGGATAAAAAAGCTGAAATTTACAAATGTATGAAAGCATTGTTAAATCCATGGAGAAGAAATATAATTACATTATAAAGCTCATTAAAATAATAATAATAAAAAAGATTCCTGATCCAGTGCAAAAACCTAAGCCTTTAGACATCAAACATGCTTGCCAGTACTTTAGAGGAAATGAGAATTGTCTTTTCCAATGTCTGAATAAAAAGATCTTATTATTTAGTTAGCTATATAGAAATAAAAGATATGAGGTTCTTACTTCCAATCATATCTTTAGTTATGACCAAAAGAAACTGAACTACTAGTATCCAATCTCACCTTTTCTTTTAAAGAAACTCAATCCAATTGAGATGTATTTGGAAATCATTTCAGAAGTATTGTACAATCAAAAGTTTGATTCTCTTTTCACTGCATCTAAAACTGATCCATTTTTGTAATTCAGTAATTAGTCAAGCTTGACTTCAGTGTTTGCACAGATTAGGATATCAACAAGTTTTATTGGGAGGAACTGGATTTTTCTCTCTTGGTATTCTTCCCATGATATAGAATTCTGGGTTGGGATGCAGATCTGTGAAGTGAGCTAAGCGATTTGACATGGCAAAAAAGGCTGAAATGGAACCTATGTCCCAGGCATCTTCTCGGTCAAATCCATGTGCCTCCAGCTTCTGAAAGTGCTCTTCTGTTATATTATCTGCTCTGCAAACAGCAAGGGCAAACTCAAGGATGGACATTTCCCGATCACTTAGATCAGCCAGTTTCCAATTCACAGCCACCTAAACATAAAACAAAGCCATAAGAAATTACATACTTCCATTTGGGTTCATTTAGGGTTAAATGTGAGATCTTTTAACCTGCACGGCCCAGATCAGCTGGTGTCAAAGAAATCAATATCTTTAGAACAAAGATTGAGGAATATTTATGAATGCAAACTATAACACAATACAGGATATTCGTAACAGTATATCCAGGGGTGGGATTCTACTGGTCGGACCAGTTCTATAAAATTGATTATTATGATTCTGCCGAGTTTGGAAAATTGGCAAATCATGCCACTGGCTGGCTCCTCCCCTCCCCGCCCATTCACTCCTTAGCTGGCAAACTTGCCTGCTAAGTTGCTATTTCTTCTTTTTTCCCCCCTGACCATCAGCTGTTCTACTCTGCCAGGAGATTTAGATTAGCTCGAAAGCAGGAAATCATTGGATTTCTTGCTTTCTAGCTAATCTAAAAGCAGAGCTGAACCTTCCTTAGGACTGAAGTTTCTATTTTTCAGTGCAGACTCAGATAGCAGACTGCAGAAAGATAGATCTCTAAGTGAATCTGTGATTCTGTGAGCAACTCAATCTGCCTGCCTGCTTTGCTTGATTATTAATAACCAAGGCAGGTTGGAGGGCTAAATTAGCTTCTGCGGTCTTTAGAAATGGATGAATTTACTTTACTTTCATTTTAACAGAATCTCATTTAGAACTAATCTGTAATTGTTATCCGGCCTTCTTTGAAAATCTTTCAACATTTTATCTCAATTGCAATTTCTTACAGGACAGGTGCTACGTAATTTTCTTACAACCATATTCTTCAAATGGAATTCAATTAAGGACAAAACTGCTAAGAATAATACAGTTATGAGACAACACAACTGTGGAAAACTGGTGTGTGAATTTAAAAGTTACTTTCACACATTCCTTCCACTTTTCCCACAAAGATTCCAAGCTACTGCATATACTTAACCATGCTTATATGCTATTTAAAGCAGAACAGAAATCAAACCCACACAGAAAGAAAAATAAACTTAGGTCTGACCTGATCTGCCAAAGTTGGTTTCTTGGAGTAGATGCGATGTAAGGCACTATGTGCAATTACACAGTAGGGACACTTGTTGACAATACTGGTAGCCACAATAATGAGTTCTTTATCAGCCTTGCTTAGGTTTCCTATGGGAGAAATATGAATCTTATTTCTATAGCTGCCTAAGGGCTTATTCCCCAAAGCAAGTATTATGACTCTAAATTAATAGGAATTATCCTGGACTTGCTTTACTGCCATAATTTGACAATTTCTATCCATGCTTGATATGTTATCATGTGATTGCAGGCAAGCAACTTCAAATAGAAGTTAAACCTTCTATATTTAATACTGTTATCTTTTGCTAAGAAGGCAAATAGCCCCTAAAATGAGACTGATGGCTTTTTATTATTCAACTTGAAAAAATAATACTATCCAAATATATACTGTGTCAAGATTCTGGCAGTTGCCCTAATTAAATCCTAACAGCTACTACACATTCATAAAAATCTTGTAGCACAGTCCATAATCTGCACAACCAATGCATACAACAAATAATTTTGGATCTCAAATAATCAGAACTAAAATTAAAATTTTCCCAATGCACCAATAACTGAATCACCACTGCAATAATCTGCATGAACTTATTCACATTTTAAGGGCTAGCTTTTAAAATAAATACAGAGTCTTCAATTTACAACAGTTTGTTTAGTGACCGCTCCAAGTTACAATGGCACTGAAAAAAAGTCACTTATGACCAGTTTTCACAGTTATGACCTTTGAAATGTCCCCATGATCATGTAATCAAAATTCAGGTGCTTGACAACTGGCTCATACTTACGACCATTGCTATGTCACAGGGTCATGTGATCCCCTTTTGACAAGCAAAATCAATGGGGAAGCCAAATTCACTTAATAACTGTGACAAGAAAGGTCGTAAAAGGGGGAAACTCATTTAACAAATGTCTCACTTAACTGCAGAAATTTTGGGCTTAATTGTGGACGTAAGTTGAGGACAACCTATAAACCATTCTTTGCTACATATTGTGAAATTCTATGAAACCTCCTTTTATTTTCATTGAAGGCTCATCATCCTCATCAATCTTGTTTCAAGAATGACTGGAAAACCATGTTTGATATAATAATCATCAACTTTGATTAACAATCCCATAATCCCTTGCGGGGTAGAGTCTGGGCCACTGAATGGAGCAAGCAGAGTGTTTTAATGGCCAGATGCCCTTCCTGTTGCCAGTGAGGAGTTTTGTTCAGCAGATGTATTCTCAGTGTGCCCAGAGAGAGAAATATCTGTCTCTACTTGGGATCAAGCTCATAGCCTTCTGATTGTGAGGCAAGAGCTCTACCTCTAGGCCACCAGACCATTCATGTTTAATAGTCCATAATAATTTTTTGACTGCAAATTAGGGATTCTTCAGGGATATGAAAGCTAATGGATAGTATTGTAATTGGCTGGTTCCTCTTCTATAGTCAAAGACGGCGTGAGCCAATTCTTAAATTGGACCTATACTGGAATACTAAATGCCACTAAGTGACTTAAGAGATTCTTACCAGGAAAAAGTTTCCATCCAGTTAGTGCAGGATGGGCATTCTTACCTGTCTCTTTGTTCATGATGGCATTGTAATAGGCAAAGAATGCCCTAAATTCTGCTGGCCGATGAGCCATAACCTTAAACACATTGGGCAAAAACCCAGTCTGAGAATTAAGAAAAAAAGTAGTCAGACATCATTTATACAACAGGCTACAATATCTGTATTATTTCAATTCACAGATAATATAGTTACACGGCAGAATTAGTTTGGATCATGTACGGGTAGTCCTCAACTTACGACAGCTGGGACCAGAAATTCTGTTGCTAAACAATATGGCTGTTAAGTGAGTTGCAACCTATTTTACAACCTTCTTTTGCCACAGTTATTATGCAAATCATTGCTGTTGTTACATGAATCACATGGTCATTAAACAAATCAAGCTCCCCCCACTGACTTTGTATGTCAGAAGCTGGTTGGGACGGTTGCAAGCAGTGATCACATGACTCTGTATTGCTGCAATCAATGTAAGTAGATGGCTGTTGCCTAGTGCTTGAATTTTGATCATGTGACTGAAGGGAGGCAGCAGCTGTTGTAAGCATGAGGACAGGTCATAACTAATTTTTTTCAGTGCCAATGGTTGCTAAATGAATAGTTTATTCAAGGACTACTTGTGGTCAAAGAGTGATGTTAATGAAGAAGAAGAATGGCTCATTGGAAAATATATTTTTTTCTGGAAGAAGATCTCTGGTTTTCAAGTCTTGTCCTTTCCAGTTGAAAGGTTGCTAGCAGGCAAGAATCAAAAGCACCACATTAACCACACTTAGCTACATGGAATACTAAAATTATCTGCTATCAATCCAACTTTTTAAAAAAGTGTATCAAATACAGTATTATTTCTTTCAAACAATAGCCCTAAGATCCAATATAGTTCAACAGATGTTTAGTCATCCTGGTGGCTTTTGTTATTCTAGAAAGTGAGAAGAACAGGAGATATATAGTTCATGAAGAATGATTGATGGCTTGATGACTTTGCAAGCACACAATATCATCTAAGTGTCTAGCCCAAGATGCATCATTTAATTCATTAATGAGAGTACCAAATTCAGACAATGTTTAATCAGAATTTTTATATTTTTATGTCTTGCTAAAAAACAGCCATAAAAGGTATCAGAGCCAAAGAGGGGAAGTGTTATGCAAGATAGGAAATATACAGTCCCACAATAAGAAAATTAGCATAGGCAGGATTGTTCCACTAAGATATTTTTACCTTTACTTCCATTTCCTCCATGAGCTCTACTATATCATATGGCAAATCCGTCTTCTTGGGTATTGGATAGCGTCCAATCTCCTTAGTAGTATTTTCTCTTTCTGTACTCTTTGGATGATTTAGTGCTACACTTTCGGATCTTCCCCATAGGTTTCCTGATACACTGAGAGGAAGAAACTAAAATACAGAATGAAAGGGAATCTTCCATTTACATAGGATATTAAGAGCTTCAGTATCACTGCAGGTCCAAAATCTAAATAGGCATTTCAAACTAGTGCAGTGAGATTGCTAAACTTCCTGCCATTTTGAAGAGATGGTCTCACCAGTGATAAACCCGAGTTTACTGTAAAATATATACTTTTTAAAATGTATACTGTATACAATACTGTAGAGTATGATATTTGAACAAATTATACAGTAGCTAAAGATATTGAGAATCATAGACTTCCTTGTGTAAATCTGTGTTCGGATCACTATTTTAGAGTCAAACGTTAAATTCAGCTATTTGGGTCTCAATCCTCACTAGCTTTTCATGAATGTTCAAAATGAATGTTTGGGATAACCTAATCTTCTGCTATAACAGTTCAGGCTTAGATTCTCTTCTGTTTAGAATAGAATATTTTATCTCTTTATTACATTTATATGCCATCCATCTTACTGTTGGAGCAACTCTGGTAAGGAGTATGTGAGGAGAAAGCAAGCAGAAGGGCTATGAAACAGAAAAATGGCCAAATATCTCCCACTTTTGGAACTTTTAAAAAAATAAAGTGAAGTAACTGTTGAAACTCATTTTTTTCAGAGAAGTTTAAATTCTGAATGGAGATGGATTTTTTTGACATAAAGGTAAGATGATTTAGAAAGCAGTGAGATTGTGAGATTCACTATGTCACTTTCTCACAAGGGATTCATAAAGTCTTCTAAAGTTGTGCAAAAACAACAGTAACTAACAGCTTTATATTATTTCACTGATGGTTAGGATGATGCTATGATGACACTAAGTAAATGGGGAAATATCTCACTTTGGATAGTGACATGAGCTGTATGTATGTATGTAGGGAGAGCAGGAGGAAAGGAAGGAAAGAGAGATAGGAAAGCAGCTATATGCAATGAGCTGGTGCATCTCTTCTTTTTCCCCCCCTCATCAACATTTCTGTCAGAAACCAATTGTTTTTTTATTTCCCTTGCTTTGGTGAATTAATGCCCCCCTTCATTCTCAGTAAATTTTACACTTTCTGAAGGACACAAGGGAAAAAAATGCTATTGGGAAAGGATTCTAATAAACGAGACTTTTCTCCAAACAGGAGAGAGAACCCTGCAACAGGCATTTCACAATAAAGAGTTCCAGAGTTCATTTGACTTAATCATTGGGCACACTTACAGAAAGTCTGTTAGCTGCCAATTTCCCTTTAGCTTCCTCACTCTTATCTACTACACCAATGGTATAATATAAATATAAAATATTTTATATTATATATTATATTAAATATATTATATATTATATTAAAAATTTATATTTTTTATATAAAATATTAAAAAAATATAAAAATATAAAATAATATTAATATTAAAAAAAATATAAAACCCCATCATCTCCCATGGCTTCCCTGGCCAAAAGGGTTGAATTAGGTCCAAAAAGCGCCGGTCCAGGAACCCCTCGACAGCCTTGGTTTCTAGGCGAGGAGGATGGAAATATTAAGAGATTGCGGGAAAGCGGGGATGGGAGGCGGGCGGCGGCTGAGGGAACGCTACTCACCGAAACGGAGCCGCCACCGCGGCGGTGGAGCTGAAGGAAGCCGGAGAGGAGAAAACGCTTAATCATGATACCCTTGGGGAAAACAGGACCGAGCAATCCGAAACGCCAGCCTTCGGTGGGTCTTAGAGGCGGAAAGAAGCACGCATGCCCGACACTGTCTCCCCAAACCCGCCTCCTTTATTATATCATTGCCAGCAGGCCTCTCAAAGCCAAGTTCTCGCGGGTGGCGTGGCCAGAAATGAAATCGGTCGATGGGAGGTAGCGAAGCCGGAGAAGTAGTAAAAGTTACCACTGTACGAGGCAGGCAGAGATGGAGGAGGAGGAATTAATTTTCAATTGAGAAGAGGAAACACAACTGAGATTTGAAGATGGAAGAGGACTCGGTCCACGGCTGCCTTAATTGGATCGCTATATAAAGAGCGAATAAATCTGCCTGGAAATTCACTGTTAACCGTTTTCAAGATTAGGGATTTACTCGTATTAAGTATATGTTTCGGACATCCATGTGGTTCTCACTTGGCATGTTTTATGTAAAGAGCGTAATCATTATGTTTCTGATGTTTCTGTAATGCTGTTCCGGGATGGTAATGCGTTGCTTGAAAAGAGTAAATAAAGAGCGAACTCAAAGGCGCTTTTTCAAAAGGCAGCTGGACTTTTGTGTTTGTTTGTTTTTTTCTCTTCAGGAAGAGTTCCGTTTCTCATCCAAGGAGCTTTTTCAACTGAAGGAGCTCCATGGATGAGGAGCAAAATGTCTTCCTCAATGAAAAAACGGAAGTCCAACTGCCTTTTGAAAACGCACCTTTTAGACAATCATAATCTGGATGACTGAAATCTTCATAAAGAGTGAATTGTTGACATACGCACCTAGGGACAGTATATCCTCACTCAGATCACTATTTTTCTTTAGTATTCATTGTTTTATTTTACTTTAAATTTACCAAGGAATGGAGATTATCAACCAATGGAACAGCTTGCCCTCGGAAGTTGTGGGAGCTCCATCACTTGAGACTTTCAAGAAGAGATTGGACTGCCATTTGTCAGAAATGGTGTAGGGTGTTAGGGATACACCCTAGCAGAATCTGCAGGGCAGTCAGGCAGGCAGACAAAATATTTGAGATAAACGTTTTTGTAGCTTACTGTTGTGGAGCAGCGGTTACAAAGAGAGACGGAGCCAGGCTAAAGGCTAACAACTTTATTCTATTGAATAAAGGGTCACTGCGGCTGCCGAGGCTATCTGACAGCCAGCTGGCGGCGACAGCTGATGCCGTTTGACAGCTCCCTTTTATAGCCGGCTGTCAAACGGCATCAACCAATGGGAGCGATCGGCGCTCCCGCGTTGGCGGCGGACCGGAGGGAGGACTGCTGCTAGTCTTTGAACACAGCACTCCTTCCCCCTGGCCACGAGCATGCGTAGTCCTGTAGCCATGATGGCCGCTTTCGCTCGCAGCCCGATCTCCGAAGTTCCTGAGACTTGTCGGCGGCTGGTGCGTCTTGTTCCTCCCGGGCGGTGACTGGAACTTGCAGAGGGTCGCTGGCCATCTCTGGACTGCTGTCTGGCGACTGCTTGGGTGAGTCTTCCCACGGCAGTCTGCTGGTTGCATTGTCGGGCAGCAGGTAGACCGGGTCCTTCAGCAGGTTGGCTGGCGGTGAGTAGACCGGGTCGTCTGGCGGCGGGTAGACCGGGATTTCGGTGGCAGTCTTGTTCCAACGCCTCCTCAGCTGGTCTACGTGCCTTCTCCAAATCCGGCCATCTTCCAGAAGGACTCTATATGATCTGGGTCCTGCAACAAAGACTATCTGCCCTGGCAGCCATAAGGGGTGCCCCACATAGTTCCTGGCGTACACCTGGTCTTGCAGGGCGAATTCCCTGGCATGGCTGTCAGAGGTTAGTGGTGTGCTGGGAGCGTAGTGGGGGTGCAACTTGTCCAGGGTGGTCCTAAGGCGCCTGCCCATTAACAGTTCAGCAGGGGACTTGTTGGTGGAAGGGCACGGGGTGGCATGTTTGTGAGTAGGTAAGTTGACAGTTTGGCGTGCCAGTCTGCCTGGCCCAGCTTGGCCAGAACTTCCTTGGCAGACCTGACAGCCCTTTCTGCCATTCCATTACTTTCTGGGTGAAAGGGGGCTGTGAGAGCGTGTCTGATGCCCAGATTAGCTGTGAAGATGGCAAACTCGTTAGAACTGAATTGGGGGCCATTATCTGAAATTAATGTGTCAGGAAGTCCATGAGTAGCAAACAGTCTGGTCAAGGCCCTTGTGACAGCCAGCGTTGTGGTGGAGGGTAACAAGGCTACTTCAGTCCATTTGGAGAATGAATCTACAACCACCAGGAATGTCCTCCCTTGTATGGGACCAGCCAGGTCTACATGCAGCCTGGCCCAAGGGCCCCCCGAATCTTCCCATTTGGTTGGGGCAGCTGCTGGTGGGGCTGCTCTTGTTGCCTGGCAGGGCTGGCATGTGTTAACCCAGTTGGCAATCCGGGCATCTAATCCTGGCCACCAGACGTAGCTGCGGGCCAAGGCCTTCATCCTTATGACGCCAGGGTGACCCTCGTGCAGTGCCCTTAAAACTGGTTCTTGCAAGGGGGTGGTATGACCACCCTTGTCCCCCATAACAGACAGCCCTGTAGTGAAGAAAGCTCCTGCCTGCGGGTCTTAAACGGCATGAATTCAGGGGCGAACTGAATGTCAGGCCACCCCCTCCCTACCCAGTCCAGGACTTGGGAAATAACACGGTCCCTCTTGGAGTGTGCAGCAATATCCCCAGCTGAGACTGTTAGGTTAAGTTCATTGCAGTCGAAGATTGCGTGGATGGGAGCTGGGTCCTCGACTGGTGATGGCAGGGGGCATCTGCTGAGGGCATCAGCATGGCACAGGTTCTTCCCCGGGCGATGTACCAGTGTGTAAGAGTAGGCGGCCAGAAATAGAGTCCATCTGGTCATTCTTGGGGATAACACCTGTGGGGTTTGCTTATCCCCAGCTAGCAGTCCTAATAGAGATTTGTGATCTGTTACAAGTTCAAAACTATGGCCATAAAGGAACTCATGGAATTTTTTTACAGTGGCTACAGCTGCTAAGGCCTCCTTATCGATCTGACTATAGTTCCTCTCTGCAGCGGAGAAAGTTCTTGAAAAATAGGCAATGGGTGCCTCTGATTCATTTGAGAGCCTATGGCTCAATACTGCTCCTATACCAAAGGGTGAGGCATCAGAGGCTAACACTAGGGGCAGGTTTGGGTTAAACTGAACTAACACAGAGTTTGAAGTTAAGAGAGACTTCACTGCTTGGAAGGCGTGGGCTTCCCTTTGTCCCCATTGCCATGGGGCTTTCTTATCTAGGAGCCTATGTAGGGGTTCAGCTACAGAGGCTTTGTGAGGCAAAAAGGAAGCATAAAAATTAAGGAGTCCCAAAAAGGCCTGCAATTCAGTTTTGTTAGAGGGAGTGGGTGCCTCGTGAATAGTCCTAACTTTACTCTCTATGGGGTGAATTCCAGATGCATCAATTCGATAACCCAGGAAGTCTACCTGTTTGGTGGCAATGGTGCATTTGTCTTTTTTCAATTTAAGCCCCAATTTTTGCCTAAACCTGTCAAGGACAGATCTCACTCTGAGTAAAAGTTGTGTTTTGTTGGTGGCAGAAACTAAAATGTCATTGAAGTATGGAACCACCCCAGGTAGGCCCTGGAGGATTTTTTCCATGAGTGATTGGAAAATGCCAGGGGCTACGCTAACTCCAAATTGCAAACGTTTACATCTAAATGCGCCCCTGTGAGTAACTATAGTTTGTAGGTCAGCAGTGTGTTGGTCAACGGGAAATTGCTGGTATGCCTGGGACATGTCTAACTTTGCAAAAATTATGCCTGGCTCAAAAGAGTGGAGCAGGTGTTGGATTACAGGTACTGGGTATGCGCTAATTTGTAGGAAACGGTTGAGGGACGTCTTATAGTCAGCGCAAATTCTCACGCTGCCATCGTTTTTTAAAGAGGTGACTATGGGGGTTTCCCACTTGGCGAAGTCTACCTGTTCTAGCACCCCCTGTTTGATAAGTTTATCTAATTCAGCATCTAACTTAGGCCTAATGGTGAAAGGTACCCTCCGAGGTTTCAAACGAATTGGGGTGGCTTGTGGACCCACATCAAAAGATATGGGGGTGCCTGAATAACAGCCTAGTTCACTGCTGAAAACATCAGAGTAGTCCCTAAAAAGGGCATCTACATCAGAATTTTCCACAGAGTGAATTCCTATAACATTGAGGCCTAGGGCAGGAAACCAATCTAATCCTAGCAAGCTAGGAAGGGCACCATCTACAACCACCAGTGGCAAGTGACCCCTAAAGTTTTGGAATTGAATGAGGAATTTTCCCTTACCCAGGACTGGAATGGTCTTCCCCTGGTAATCCCGAAGAGTCAGGTGGCAGTTGGTCAGCTTCTTTTTTGAGAGCGAAGGCAGCAACTTCTTCAGGGAGGCCCACGAAATGATGGAGAGGGTTGACCCGGTGTCTACTTCCATTCGGCAGGGCTTACCTTCTATAAAAAGAGAAATGCTTAATTTGTTAGGCCTAGAGGTGGTTTTGTTCGCGTGGTAACAAGTGTAACAATGTTCCACTTGCCTTTGGTAGGAGGCAGAAACTTGAGGTCTTTGTATGGAGGCCTGCTCAGCTTGGTAAACCCTGGCTATGTGCCCTCTCTTCTGGCAGTTCAGACAGATAACGTTTCTGAACCTGCAGGTTGATCTATGGTGGTTGCCCCCGCAGCTTATACAAGGGGTTTGCTGTTTGGCTGTCTGATTGTTGTATTTCCTAGGTGGCCCGGGGGGGGGGGGGTCTTGGACGCGTGAGGTGGTTTACCTCCAGAGGTTCTTCTTCCACTTCTTGGGAGACCTCATCATAGTGGACTGTAGCCTGCCCTTGCTTAGGGGTATTCCCCTGAATTTCAGCTGCTGATAATTCTGACAATTCAGCAGCCTGAGCTTCCTCAATAGCTAAGGCTAGGGTTAAGTCTTTTTTAGCCAGTAACCGCCTTTGCAGCTTTAGGTTCCTTACTCCTCCCACAATTTGATCGAGTAGCATGTCCTCAAGGTAGTCTCTAAAACCGCAGTGTATGGCAGCAGATCTCAATGCTGCCATATACTGACTCACAGTCTCCCCTTCATCCTGAGTTCTTCTTCTAAAAGCCAGTATCCTGGCTATCTTAGAGGGTCTGGGGGAGTAGTGATTTGACAAGATTTCTCTCAACTCATCCCAGGGAATAGCCTTTATAGAACGTGGGGACACTAGCACAAAGGCTGTGTCAAAAACTGTGGCCCCACAGAAACTTAAAAAATAGGTGCTTTTCCTTAGATCCGTGGCTTCAGTTAGATCAATGGCATTTAAAAAGCATTCAAACCTATTCATATATGATTCCCATGTTTCTGCCCCCAGTTGGAAGTGCGGGAATGTCGGATTAGAGGCCATTAGATTGGCAGCGTTGGTTTCCTCAGCTGAGGAAAAATAGAGTTTTCGCTTGTAGAAAAGCATTTCTGGCTGCGCCTGTCAGCGGCGTTCGGCTCCTCAGCTGAGAGGGCTTTTAAATTTTGCGCTCTTTGGAGAGCGTCAGTGGCGGTGACTCGATCAGCTCGTAGCGGCTTCGGCTCTTTCTTGTTGTGACTTCAGCTCGATTTCCTGCCTGGTCGTCTTAGCTGTATCCCGCCCTCGTCGCCAGTGTTGTGGAGCGGCGGTTACAAAGAGAGACGGAGCCAGGCTAAAGGCTAACAACTTTATTCTATTGAATAAAGGGTTGCTGCGGCTGCTGAGGCTATCTGACAGCCAGCTGGCGGCGACAGCTGATGCCGTTTGACAGCTCCCTTTTATAGCCAAACGGCATCAACCAATGGGAGCGATTGGCGCTCCCGCGTTGGCAGCGGACCGGAGGGAGGACTGCTGCTAGTCTTTGAACACAGCAGGTTAGGCACAGAGGGTTTTTTTTTAAAAAAAATAGGATGTCTTCTTGAAGGGGCACAACTGTGTGGCCTGGAAATTCTGCAAAACAACACACAAGGTAAACAGACAAAAAAAAAAAAAAGAGGATATGAAATAAAACTGCTGTTTTATTCCCCGTGAAAATTCAAAGTTGTCCCTGGTTATTACTCCCTTATCACCTTTTGCGTAGATTTTGGAGGACGATTTGGCCTCCAGAGTGGCAATAAGGTAATCTCTCCAGGCAATACTTATTTATTTATGTATTTTTAAAGAATGGTTTGTTCGTTAGTTTACATCTTGCCTTTGCTATGTGTGGTGAGCAACTCCAGGCAGCGAGTATATCTAATATTCCCTTTTTTTCCTCCTATTCCCCCCACCCCCCCACCCCACCCCCGCTGTAACCTGTGAAGGACAGTTGTTGAGAGAGACAGAGAGTAAATGGTGGGCCTAGAATTCATTGCCTCTGTGGTGATTGGCCCAAAGTCACCCAATCAGCTTTCGTGCCTATGTGGGGCCTAGAAGTTTTAGCTTCATGTCTTAGTCCCCACGCCAATCTCTCTCCTCCCCCTCTTTTTCTCTCTCACACTCCCCCCTTTCTTTCTCTCTCCCTTTCTCTCTCCCTTTCTCTTTCTTTTTCTCCCCCTTTCTTTCTCTCCCCCCTTTCTCTCTCCCTCCCCCTTCTCTGTCTCTCCCTCCCTCTCCCTGCCTCTCTCTCTCTCTCTCTGCCTCTATTCCTCCCCTCTCTTTCTCTCCCTCTCCCTGTCCCCCACTCTTTCTCTTTCTCTCTCCCCATCCCTCTCTCTCTCCCCTCTTTCTCTCTCCCCCTTTCTCTCCCCCTTTCTCTCCCTCTCTTTCCCTCTCCCTCCCTTTCCCTGCCTCTCTCTCTCCCTGCCTCTATTCCTCCCCTCTCTTTCTCTCCCTCTCCCTGTCCCCCACTCTTTCTTTCTCTCTCCCCATCCCTCTCTTTCTCTCTCCCCTCTTTCTCTCTCCCCCTTTCTCTCCCCCTCTTTCTCTCCCTCTTTCCCTCTCCCTCCCTCTCCCTGCCTCTCTCTCTCCCTGCCTCTATTCCTCCCCTCTCTTTCTCTCCCTCTCCCTGTCCCCCACTCTTTCTCTTTCTCTCGCCCCCATCCCTCTCTTTCTCTCTTCTCCTTTCTTTCCCTCTCTCCCCCTCTTTCTCTCTTTCTCTCCACCCTCTTTCTCTCCCCCCTTTCTCTCCCTCTCCCTGCCCCCCCCTCTCTGCTTCTCTCTTCTTTCTCTCCCTCTCTTTCTCTCTCTCTCTCCCCCTCTCCCTCCCCCCTCTCTCTGAAAGAAACATGTTGGGAGCAATCTGCCTCTCCTTCCACTTCCTTTCACTGGAAGTGGCTTCTGTGCTTGTACAGAGGACACCTTCTCTACACAAAGCAAGACACCTCATCCTTGAAAGCAGAAGTTATAGGAACTGTGGGAGGTTCATTGCTGGAAGCTTTAAAGAAGATTGCTATCTGTCAGACTCTGGGAACCATTGTAAATAAATGTCTCTTGTCAAGTACTGACATTTTGATCCTGTGATTGTAGGAAATGTTGCAATGGTTGTAAGCCTGAGTACTAGCTGTCCTTTTTTAAAGTGCTGTTGTAACTTTGAGCAGTCACTAACAAATGGATGCAAGTCAAAGACTACCTGTAGTGCTTGGAAATTCCCCAAAGCACAATAGAATAGGATAGCATAGGATAGAAAATGGAATGGAATAGAAAATGGAATAGGACAGGACAGGACAGGACAGAACAGAACAGAATAGAATAGAATTCTTTATTGGCCAACTGTGATTGGATATAAAAGGAATTTGTCTTTGGTGCATATGTTCTCAGTGTACATAAAGAAAAAATAAAATGAATATGAAATCATCCCAGGAAACAACAGAACAATATAAATCGTAAAAATGCAATCAACATGGTTATAGTCATAAGTGGGAGGAAATAGGTAATAGGAAGGATGAGAAGAAGAATAGTAATACAGTCTTAGTAAATTGTTTAATGGTGTTGTGGCAATTTGTCATGCCCCTGGTGGAGACGGACTCTGAGGAAGAGGAGGAACAGCCAACAAGGAGAAGGAAGCGTGGCTCCTGAGGTTGTGGCTGGGGAAGGGCAAAGGCCGGCTGAGCAATCAGAGGAGGACCCAGGCCCATCCCCTATCCATCGTAGGGCACGCAGGGAATCTACTCAGGAGGAGAGGGACTTGACCCTTTTCATGGGCTGCAGGTGTGACAACTGAATAAGAGTTTGCACCTGCATTCTGGCAAATGCTGGAGATAAAGCGTGTTTTATTTTGGTTTGAGGTTATCTTGGTTGGCGTCTTCCCAACAGACTGTGCCTTGTTATCTCCTTGAATTTGGTAAATACTTATCCTGTTCCGTTGTGGAAATTTCATCATTGTAGTTTGTTTGGTTTTTATTTTCACCTCTATCTGCTCATTACATTCAGACTGTATTGCTTTCTTTTGAAGCCTATTTCTGAGCACGTTTTAGCTCCAACTGAGAATTATTGAACAGTGGGGCCAAGTTGGAGGCATTAAAGGACATTTATTTACATTTTGGATTTTGTTACGTTTGTGTTACACTCTGGGTCATCACAGAATTAGTTGCTTAGCAGAGTGATGGCATTTGGGGGGGGGGACTGTCCTTGTGTCTAATTGTTCTGATGTGCAGTGCCCTATAGCGTCGTTTTGAGGGAAGGAGTTGAAACAATTTATGTCCAGGATATGAGGGGTCTGTAGATATTTTCACAGCCCTCTTTTTGATTCATGCGGTATACAGGTCCTCAAGGGAAGGCAGGTTGGTAGCAATTGTTTTTTCTGCACTTCTAATTATCCAACTGATTTGTTTGGTTGTAGAGCCAAACCAGACAGTTATAGAGGTGCAGATGACAGACTCATTGATTCCTTTGTAGAACTGGATCAGCAGCTCTTTGGGCAGTTTGAGCTTCCTGAGTTGGTGCAGAAAGAACATTCTTTGTTGTGCTTTTTTTGATGATGTTTTTGATGTGAGGTGTCCATTTTAAGTCTTGAGATACGATAAAACTTAGAAACTTGAAAACTCAAAAAAAAAAAAAAAGATGCATAGTTTTTTGTTTTTTTTAAAAAAAGGCTTCCCATAAGCCAGAAAGATGAGGAAATTATTTCATAACTAATAGAGGTGCAATCTGCTCAGGTTTGTGATGGTGTTTCCAAGAATGTGTCCTCAAATCGTTTTTCAAGTGGGTGCAGCCCTACTACACACAGCAGTAGCTCGATTGTACCTTCTGTTCCATCTTATAAATGCATTAGATCTCCCTTACGGCCATGTGCACATAATTGGAAAAGGCACTAATGGAGTTGGTGAGAGATTACGAAGATGCAGGGTGGGGCAGGGCAAGGCAGGAGAGGGAATGGAGAAGAGAAAGAAGGGAGGGAAAGGAAGGGAAGTAAATAGATCAGGAGGGGAGGGGAGGGGGGGTGCAGAGGGAAGAAGAGGGAAGGGGAGCCAGATATTAAAAAAAGAGAAAGGCAGATGGTGAATTGGCTTATCTCAGAAAGAGCAGTTAAGTCCAAATGGAGTGAAACCTTCAAGACTGATTCACACTTTTGCCTACATTTTCCCTTTGCCGCAGCTTGACAATAACAGGGAGGAGGTGGATGGAATGCAAGGATGGCTGCTATTCTCAAGGACACACTGAGCAGATGTCCTGGCGTGGCTGGCTGTTTCCCATAACCAAATGAACAGCAGTGATTGATGGGCGCTTTAGACTGGTGGGAGGACCGTAAGGAAAAAGAGGAAATTAACCAAGCTTGCTTTTGCACTGGGAAACACTGAGTTGGTTTCGGTTCTTCTGTGCCAATGTGGTTTATTCAGTAAAGTTTTATACTCTTGGCAAAATTATGTCCCTGGAATTCCTTTTTTCTGGATTCGCCAACCTGGAAAGAAGCATTTTAAATAGTCTGCCTTCAGTGAGAACAAGAAATTCATTTTGCAGGATTCAAGGTTCTGTATTTATCCCTGACTAATGTTAAAATTACCCAATGAAAAATTGCATGTTTATTTCTTTGATTTTACCCAGTATGGTAGAACTTCAGATAGTTTTCATTAAGATGGCCCTCTTGTATAAAGGTTGGACTTGAAGACCTCCAAGGTCCCTATCAGTTCTATTCTGATTGATGCAGAATGTTGGCCTTGGACAGAGATTTGAAGACCAGCTTCTCAGGTGAAAACCTTGAAAACTTAGTAAACCCCAGCTCCCTAATGGTACTATGCAGAGTTGAGCAATCCAACCATAGTAACTGCCATTGACATCAAAGAAAGCGCCTGACCTTCCATTCCTTAAGCCCTTGATGGTGAACCTATGCCATGTATGCTGGAAGTGGCACGCAGAGCCATCTCTCCGGGCACCCCAGCTGTCACCCGTTGCTCTTCTGGGTTATGGTGTGCCCATTCATGCCAGCCAACTGGTCTTTGCATGCACAGGAATGCCAGAAACTGGAAGAGCAGCTCCCCGGAGTGCATGCATGTGGTAACCCCAAAAATAACCTGCCAATTTAACTGATAACGCTTGTGTCAATTTCAGGCAAGGTGTCAATTTATTCACTCTGATCAGAATGGATTTTTACCAAAGAGACAGATTAAAGACAATATGAGGTAATCCTGGACACATTGGAATATTATGAGGCGCACATGGAAAAACAAATGGCTTTGATATTCTTAGATGCCCAAAAGGCATTTGATAATGTGAACTGGAGATTTATGTTATTACTATTGGAACAGATGGGCTTTGCTCGAAAATTTATTCAAGCAATAGAAGCCGTATATTATAAGCAAACGGCAAAAGTAATGATAGATGGAGAATTCACAGACTCTGTCAATATTGAAAAAGGTACAAGATAAGGATGCCCATTATCTCCTTTGTTATTTGTATTGACCTTGGAAGTCTTAAATAGAAATAGTAGGATATAAACATAACAGGAATGAAAGTCAAAAAGGAGGAATTTAAATTGCAAGCCTTTGCAGATGACTTGGTCTTTATTTTGGAAGACCCTTTAGAGACAGCTCTAAAACTATTGGAAAAGATAGAGATGTATGGTGAGATGGCTGGTTTGAAAATAAATAAAGACAAAACAAAGATTCTGACAAAGAATATGTTATTAAGACAAAGAGAAGAGCTGGCAGATTTATTGAAAATTCAAGTTACGAACAAAGTTAAATATTTGGGGATATATCTGATGTCAACCTGTACTACATTGAAAGAGAATAACTATACTAAACTTAAACAGCAGATAGCATCCGACCTGAAAAAATGGGAAAACCTACAACTGTCATTGATAGGTAGAATTTCAACAATTAAGATGAATATTTTACCTACAATTTTATATTTGTTCCAAACAATACCAATTAGGTTAAGTAAGGATTACTTTGAAGAATTAAATAAAATTTTGTTGAAGTATATATGGCAAGGCAAGAAAGCGAGAATAAAATTAAAACTTTTACAGGATGCTAGAATTAGAGGAGGATTTGGACTTCCTAATTGGGAGTTGTATTATCAAGCTGCAAACTTAATGTAGGTTAAAGAATGGATAACGTTAAGAACGATCAGATTGTTGGCATTAGAAGGTCATTATTTATTATTGGGTTGGCATGCTTTTTTATGGTATAAGGGAACTAAATCACAGAGTTATTTTAGAAGGCATTATATACGGGAATCGTTATGGTTGAATTGGGGGAAAATTAAGAAACAATGTTATTTGAAAATTCCAGTTTGGTTATCAAATATTGAAGCTTTTTCGTATCCTATAACTTATAAGAAGGAACAAACAGTTCGATATGGGGAAATATTGGATGAAAAGGGTGAACTTAAAACGATGCAAAATTTAGAAGAACAAGGTATAAAGATGAATTGGTTTTCATATGCGCAAATACATGCAAGGTATCTTAAAGATTCTAAAATAGAAGGATTTTATGATAAATTGACTGATTTAGATAGGATTTTGACAGGTACTGATGAAAAAGTGATTAAAAAACTATATAGTTATTTGTTGGAAATTAAATTAGAGGAAGAAGAAGTTAAAGAAACAATGATTGCTTGGGGGAAGAATTTTGGATATGGGATTGATTTAGAGAAATGGCAAAAATTGTGGTCACAAAATTATAAAATGACAATGTCTACAGCATATAAAGAAAATTTGTATAAGATGTTTTACAGGTGGCACTTTCCCCCGACAAGAATAGCAAGAATGTTCAAGAATAAATCTGAAAAGTGCTGGAAATGTCATCAGATACCTGGCTCGTATTACCATATGTGGTGGACTTGTGAGGAGGCCAGGAAATACTGGACTAGAATTCGCATATGGCTGGAAAAAATGACAAAGAAACACATAGATTTGAAACCAGAGATTTTTTTATTGGGAATCTTACCTGATATATATAATAAAAACTTAAAGTATTTGATTGTAAATGTATTAACAGCGGCTAGGATTGTATTTGCTAAACATTGGAAGAGTGAGAAAATACCATTAGAGGAAGAAATTATTAAGAAAATATTGGAATGTGCTGAAATGAGTAGATTGACATTTGAAATTAGAGAACAAGAAGATAAATAATTTTATGAAGTTTGGGATCTCTTTTATCAATGGTTAGATAATACAATATAATAATAGAATATTTAGAAATTTAGGAAATAACGAATATATAATTTTTCTTGGTTTTGATAATTTTTTAGAATACTTTGTTAAGATAGATTTGGTATGATTCTATGATTTGTTATCAAATAATTTAACTCAATTATAGGTATCTCGCTTAAATATGAATTAGTAAAATTATAGTCAAATGATTATTCAATAATGATATTAGGATATTTAACTGATGATTGATAATGTGAATTATTATGTAATATAATTATTTTGATGACTATGAAATGAATGCACAAAAGGGAGTGGTAAACCAACCAATACACTGTAAATTTATGAAGAATGATATTTTTTTATGTTATGTTTTATATTTTATATGTTTTTGTTTGTCATTAAAATCAATAAAACTTTTACCCCCCCCAAAAAAGAAATGCAGCCTATTTCTACACAGAGAAGGTTTGTGGAGTATAATTCAAAACCCACCAGAGGTAGATGCTTGGGATCCGGAGGATGAGGATGATGCCCAGAAAATACAAGAATATAAACTGAAGAATGAGCAAGCTCTCTGTATAATAGGACTGACACTCTGTGACCAGCAGCTTGTACGTATTCGTGGAGAAGAAACAGCTGCTAAGTGTTGGGAGAATTTAAAGAAGATTTATGTTCGAGACAGTGTAGGAGCACATATAAATCTTACACGAAAGCTGTTCAGAACACATCTTCAAAAGAATGGAGACATGTTGACTCATTTATATACTATGAAGCGAATTTTTCAGGAACTGCAAAAATAACATACGCTTGTGCTATCAAAATATAGTTTATTCCATTTAGAGTTTATAGCATAGTCAAAATTACAGTCCATAAGTCATGTATCATTTAGTCAGTCCATTCAAGGATATTCAATTAGCAAAGTCCGTGTAGAATATCTTTTGTCAGTTCGCTTACAATAAATCAACAGTCCTTCTCTCTCCCATTCGAGTAAGAAAAAATGCAGTCTTCAAACAGTAATTAGGGATCATCAAGTCAGAGAGAGCAAGCTGCCGTTGTCTTGCTTCTTTTATGGTGCTCTTACAACCACTCTCTTAATTACATTCCTACAGTTAAAGTTGCAGACACTTTAACTAATAAACCATGATAATATATTTATTATTTTACCTAAACCAGTTAGGGTAAACAATGTTATCCCTAACAAAGATAAACAATTTTATGAAGTTTGGGATCTTTTTTATCAATGGTTAGGAAATACAATATAATAATAGAATATTTAGATATTTAGGAAATAATGAATTGTGGTGGTCTCCCATGGAAAGAATGAGACACAGAGGCTGGTGTACTCGGGATGGGAGCCTAGAGCAAATTCTAGTGCCCCCATTTATTGAGAAATTCGTACATAGTAAGCATTCACATTGTGGATTACAATAATTAGATATAGCACACAAAACTGTTTACAATTGTCTGAGCTGCTTAATTGTTTTTGGTGTTTGTTTTTAATTTCCTTGCTTATCTCAGTGACCCTTAGGCAGACATGCATGTATAAGGTCTTAGACTAATCATTACCCAATACTGAAGTCAAAGTTTATTCCCACATCTCCCCTGTTTTAGTTTTTTGATGATCGCGGATGCCTCGGTAGCTTTTCGCCATCTACAACAACAGTTCTCCTTCCGTAGGCTTCACCCGACACATTCCTAAAAGTCCAGGGAGACATTGGATACAACAGCATACACAAAGAGAAAGTATAAAAAGCAATATCACTCCAACAATTAGGTGACAAATCCATGAACCATCTGGCAACCAGGACCAAAGTGTAGACCACACGTCCAGTCCCTCGTCCTCCGATTGTAATGGATTCTCACTCAGGGTTTGTTCCATATGCTGTATTAGCTGTAATGTTTGGAGAATAATCAGAGATATACATGCAACAATGTGTATGAATCACAGCGCAAACTCCCCCTTGCGCAGCCAAAATAGTGTCCACCGCATATCTGGTTTGCAGGACAAAGTCAAGGATTTTTCCTTGTTCTTCAAGCAGCTTTAGCATTTTAATGGTGTCTTTAAACATAGTAACTGTCCAATTGTTTAAACGATGCAAATCTCTATAGTTCATCATGACTCCTAAAGGAGGAATAACTCCCCTTGATATCTGTGTCCAGTAGTCATGATTCAAAACAGAGTTTACTTCCGTTGCAGAACGCGCATTGCGGATATGAGCAGTCCCCAAAGATTTTAAAATGACATGAGATGGGATCACTTTTCCAAAGGTGCAGACTCCTTTCCATCGTGCTGGCATGCGATCATAGGCCATCCGTCCACACAGCAACCATAGATTTGCTCCCAGGAGATGACCAACCGTATTTGGTTCAGCATAGATTAATCGTACAAAAGATTCCATTAACATAGCCAAACAAGTGGGCGGTGGTGCGTATTTCCCATTTGCACATTTGGGCAGCTGGTTTTCTATCATGATGGGACAACATGTGGCAGGGATAATTGGACACCCATTTTCATTGATCAAAGATATGATATCAAATTTAGAAATATTATGTACAAAGTAAGTGAGATTTTTAGTTTTCATGTCATCCGGATAAACCCGACTTCCATTGCTAATAACAATTGTTTTGTTGCAAAATTGATATGTTCCCAAGTAAGTCATATTCTCTACTGTCTCATTGTGAGTCCAGCAGATTCCTGCCACCTCTTGGATTCGGCTTCCAAGATGCAATGTATTTATGTTACTTTTAGTCCAACTGTTAGACCACATCCCTGAACAACCATAGCATTGTCCCTTATACCAGTCACCTTCGGCCAAAGGTACTGCAACCATTGGAAGCCCTGATGTTTTGTGAGTTGGCATGTGCATACATACCCAACAATCAGTTTTATTATGAAGGTTTGCTAGCTTCCAGGAATTCTAGTAATATTCTTATTTTTGCTTTTTATTTTAAAGGGAAAGCCTCAGAGTTCTTTTTTTTTTTCTCTCCTTATTTTTATTGGGACTTTTTTGCTCTTTCTATTCATGTTTTTGGACTACTTTGTTTTTCTTTTTTGATTATTGAGACTTCTCAACTGGATTAAGGTGTGAAGAACCTGAAGGAATTTTTTCTTTTCTTTTTTCTTTTTTCTTTTGCTGTTAATCAATATTATTATTCTTGGGTTTGTTTGTTTTTTTCCTTTCTATTTTTCCTTTTTTATGGTGGACTACTTCGTAATTGGATTAGGGTCTAGAAGAACATGAAGATCTTTCTTCTTCCTTTTTTCCTTTTTCTTCTTTGGTTTTGGGCCTCTTACTATTGGATCTTTCCATTTTGGATTATAATTGGCTACTCTATCAGTTGGATTAAAAGTCAAAAAGAATTTGAAGCTTTGGAAACATTAAAATGAGCAGGAAACCAATACCATCTGGCATTTCTACTTCTACCTCTGCTTCCCCACCAGCTGGAGGACAACGTTTAATTCAGACAATGTTGAAGCAAGATAAAGAACAAGAAAAAGGAACTTTACAGATGATTATGCAAGGAATCCAAGATCTTAAGATAAAATCAGATATCATTGAACAAAGAATAGAGAAGACTGATGAAAAAGTGGAAAATATTAAACAAATGATGGTGAAGTATGAGGAGAGACTCAAAAAAATTGAGGAAGAAGGAAAAAAAAAGAGAGGAGAAGATTGGAAATATTGACAGTAGATTAATAGTGGTTGAACAAGAAAAAAGTGGGATGTTGAGGTGGGAGATGGAAAGGTCAGAATTTTATCTCAGATTTCAAAATATAGAAGAGGAAAAAGGAGAAAATTTGGCTGCGATAATGATAGAAATGTTGGCAGATGCTCTGGAAATTACAGAGGAAAAGATGATGGATAGAGTAGATGAGGTATATCGAGTTTATACAAGATATGCGATGAGAAATAAATTACCAAAGGAAGTCCATATTAGATTTACCAAAAAATCCATTAAAACACAAATATTGCAAGTGGTAAGAGAGAAAACATTGAAATACAAAGGCAAAGAGATTATGGTTTTAAAACAAATACCCAGAAGAGTGAGAGAGATGAGAAGAGAATATCGATTTCTGACCAAAATGCTACTGGGAAGCAAAGTGAACTATAGATGGCTGATTCCAGAAGGATTCATGTTTACGTGGCAAGAGCAGAGACATAGAATTGATTCAATTGAGAAAGCAGAACTTTTCCATGAAGAATTTTTTGGAAGAAGAAGAGAGGAGGCAGAGAAAGAGGTCTCATTAATTGAGTTTCAAGAGGAACAACTGGAGACTGAAAAAGAGAAAGGAGCTGTAGGTGGACAGGTGGACAGTAAAGAACAGCGTGAAGTGAAATCCACGAGAGCTGCTAGACCTAAATATAAAGCATAATCATGGAAGAAAAAAAACTGATTACAATGAATATAAATGGACTTAATTCAGCTGTTAAAAGAAGGAAAACTTTTCATAAATTAGAGAAATTAAAATTTGATATAATTTGTCTACAAGAAGTTCATATTAAAAAACAACATGAACAATTGTTCGTACAGCCAAAATTAGGGAAAATATTTACTTCTTTGACTCAATGTAAGAAAAGAGGAGTGGTTCTATACATTAAAGAGGCTATCCCAGCAAAACTGATCTACACGGATGAAGACGGAAGAGTATTAATGGTGGAAATAATGGACAATAATATAAAAATACTCTTGATTGCAATTTATGCTCCGAATGATAAACAAGAAGACTTTTATAAAAAGCTACATATGAAAATAATTGGACTGGACTATGTTAATATAATTATGATGGGAGACTTTAATGGAATTGTGGACAATAAATTGGACTACATAGCAACAACAACAAAGCAAAATAGAAAGGCTCTCCCTAAATCTTTTTTTAAAGTGACAGTTGAATTAACCTTAAAAGATATTTGGAGAGAAAGAAATGTTGAAGCTAAACAATATACTTTTTATTCAAATAGACATTTATCATGGTCCAGCTTAGATATGATTTGGATCTCAACAGAATTAATATCCACTATTCAAGAAACAAATATCGAAACAAGTACTTGGGCAGATCATAGCCCAATGACAATTAAATGGAAGGGACAAAAAAAAAGATCGAGATGGACATTAAATAACACTATTTTAAAGGAGAAAGATTTTATACAATGGATGGAGAAGAAATTGGCTTTTTTCTTCAGAGAAAATAAAAAAGAAGATACTTCAATGCAGAATGTTTAGGATACAATGAAGGCATATGCTAGAGGTTTGATGATAGATTATACAAGAAAAAAGAATATTAGGAAAAGGCAAGCTTCTAAGGCCTTAGAAGATGAATATAAAAGACTTGAAAAAGAATTACAGAAAATGCCACAGAAAAAAGATATTAAATTGAAGCTGGATGTAATTAAACATAAAATAGAATTAATAGAGAAAGAAGAACTGGCACAGAAAATTAGAAATTCTAAACAGAATTACTTTGAAAATGCAAATAAACCAGGTAGATGGCTAGCATATAAATTGAGAAAGGAGAAGGAATCAAGAAAAATATTGAAGTTGATAGATGATCAAGGCCAAGTTTGTTATGGTAATAAGGAGAAAAAGGAAATTATTCAAGATTTTTATGGGCAACTATATAAACAAGAGAATATTGATGAGGAAAAAGTCAAACAGTATTTACAGAATGCTAATTTACCGAAGATACCTAAAGAGACTGAAGAAATGTTAGAAAGTAGTATAACAATGATGGAATTAAATGAAGCATTTAAGAGACAAAACAATGGGAAAGCACCAGGTCCAGATGGGCTTCCAGCAGAATTCTATAAAACATTTCAAGAATCATTGAGCATCCCATTGTTAGAAGTCATGAATGAAGTTATGTTAAAGAAGATGACACCCAAAACATGGTCAGAGGCTTATATCACACTTATTCCAAAAGAAGAGGCTGACCCGTTGCAAATTAAGAACTATAGACCTATTTCCTTATTGAATGCAGACTATAAAATCTTTGCTTCAATTTTAGCAAAAAGACTTAAAAAATATTTAAATAATTTTATTCACCCAGATTAAAATGGATTTCCAAAGAGACAAATCAGAGACAATATGAGAGTAATCTTGGATACTTTGGAATATTATGAGGCTCATCCTGAAAAGCAAATGGCTTTGATATTCCTAGAGGCTCAAAAGGCATTTGACAACGTGAACTGGAGATTTATGTTATTACTATTGGAACAGATGGGTTTTGCCAGAACATTTATTCAAGCAATAGAAGCCATACATAATAAACAGACAGCAAAGGTAATGTTGGAGGGAGAACTTACAGATTTTATTAATATCAGAAAAGGTACAAGACAAGGGTGTCCCCTATCTCCTTTGCTATTTGTGTTGACTTTGGAAGTGTTGAATAGAAATATTAAGGATGATAAAAGCATAAAAGGAATGAAAATTAAGAAGGAAGAATTCAAACTACAAGCTTTTACTGATGACTTAGCTTTTATTCTGGAAGACCCGCTAGAAACAGCTCCAAAGTTATTGGAAAAGATAGAGACATATGGTGAGATGGCTGGTTTGAAAATAAATAAAGATAAAATAAAGATTTTGACAAAGAACATGTTACTGAGACAAAGAGAAGAACTGGCAGAACTTTTGAAAATCCAAGTTACAAATAAGGTTAAGTATCTGGGGATATATTTGACAGCAAGATGTAGCACATTAAAAGAAAATAATTATATTAAACTCAAACAACAGATAGCTACAGACTTGAAGAAATGGGAAAACTTGCAATTGTCATTAATAGGGAGAATTTCAACAATTAAGATGAATATTTTACCCAGAATTCTCTTTCTGTTTCAAACAATACCAATTAGGCTTGGAAAAGACTATTTTGAAGATTTAAATAAAATCATGTTGAAGTTTATATGGCAAGGTAAAAAAGCGAGAATAAAGCTAAAGCTTTTGCAAGACGCTAGAATTAGAGGAGGTTTTGGCCTGCCTAATTGGGAATTGTATTATCAAGCTGCAAGTTTGATGTGGGTCAAAGAATGGATAACATTAAGAAAGCATAGATTGTTGACATTAGAAGGGCATGATTTGCTGTTGGGCTGGCATGCTTTTTTATGGTATAAGGGAACTAAAACACAGGGGTATTTTAGAAGACATTATATACGGGAGTCTTTGTGGTTAAATTGGGAGAAGATAAAAAAGCAATGTTATTTGAAAATTCCAGTTTGGTTATCGACGATTGAACCATTTTCCTATCCTATAATCTATAAGAAGGAACAAACAGTTAGATATGGGGAACTGTTGGATGAAAAGGGTGGACTTAAATCGATCCAAAACCTAGAGGAACAAGGTATAAGGATGAATTGGTTTTCATATGCGCAAATACATTCAAGGTATGATGAAGATTTTAAAATGGAGACTGATTTAGATAAGATCTTGATGGGTACTGATGAGAAGGTGATTAAAAAACTATATGGTTATTTACTGGGAATTAAATTAGAGGAAGAACAAGTTAAAGAAATTATGATTATTTGGGGGAAGAATTTTGGACATGGGATTGATTTAGAGAAATGGCAAAAATTGTGGTCTCAAAATTATAAAATGACAATGTCAACAGCATATAAAGAAAACTTGTATAAGATGTTTTACAGGTGGTACTTTCCCCCGACAAGAATAGCAAGAATGTTTAAGAACAAATCTGAAAAATGCTGGAAATGTCATCAGATACCTGGCTCATATTACCATATGTGGTGGACTTGTGAGGACGCAAGAAAATATTGGACTAAAATTCGCATGTGGTTGGAAAAAATGACAAAGAAACACATAGACTTGAAACCAGAGATCTTCTTATTGGGAATTTTACCTGATACATATAGTAAAGATTTGAAATACCTGATGGTAAATGTATTAACAGCGGCTAGGACTGTGTTTGCTAAAAATTGGAAGAATGAGAAAATACCATTAGAGGAAGAAATTATTAAGAAAATATTGGAATGTGCTGAGATGAGTAGATTGACATTTGAAATTAGAGAGCAAGAGGATAAACAATTTTATGAAATTTGGGACCTTTTTTATCAATGGCTAGATGATAAAATACGATAATAGAATATTGACACTGTATCTATAAAGGGTTTTTAGGATTGATTTGGTATGATTATATGATTTGTTACAGAATAAACTGTTTAAAGTATTGTTATCTCATAAAGCATGAATGATTAAAAGTATAGTGAAAAAATTCTTTTTTTTTAGTGATATTAGGATGTACAAGTTTGGATTGACAATATGAGTTGTTATGTAACATAAATGTAAGACTACAAAATGAATGCACAAAACTGATGAACCAACCGACACACCGGATGTACGTATGAGAGTTGATGTTTTGTTTGTTTTGTCTGTTTGTAGAAAATTAATAAAATTCTTTTTTTAAAAAAAAAAAACCTTTTAGCCCTATGCTGCCCCTTATGTCTGAGTTGTGTAGGAATATGCACCCATTCTGGTGCTCCAAATGTGTGCATGTAGCTTAGGTCAGGTTTTCTACCATGCCACCGTGTGAATGGTAATTCACCTGTTGTTGAGTTAACAACATTATTCAATATATGATTACCACACATTATTGCTTCTCCCCACAAAGTTTCAGGTAATCCTGAATCCGACAACATGGTACAAGCCATTGCTTGTATTGTTTGGCCTCGTCTTTCTATAAAGGAATTATGTTGTGGCCTATACTGTGCAGACTTTTTATGTTCAACACTTGCCATCTTCAGTCTATTTTGGGATTTATTATTTATAAATTGAGTACCATTATCAGTTACAAGAGTCACTAGTTTCCTTTTAGTTTTTCTTTCTGCAAACTTCAATCAATTAAAGAAATTCTGATATGTTTTCATTTTACTCTTCATTAAATAACAGAAACCATATCTAGAATAATGATCCATTATACTTAATATATAATGAGCACCTCCCACACTTGGTTTTTTAGGACCTATATCAGCAAATACGACCTCTAGAGGCTCTTTAGTTTTAAATCCATTAATTCTATTTGCTGGTATTACCTTGCTTTTTTCTTGACTGCAAGCATTGCAGTGCAAATACATACTGCAAGGCTTCAGTTTTATACCTTCAGACAGTTCAACCATTTTCTTAAGCATTTTAAAATTTATATGCCCTAAACGTCTGTGTAACAAATGTATGCATTCATCATGAGGTTTAACCTTATTATACACTGTGTTAGCTACCTCTGATTATCATTTAACACATACAATTCACCTTTTAAAGTTGCAGTCACTTTTTTACCTTCCTTTTCTATTATGCAGTTTTCTCCCCTAAAGGTAACTACATAACCTAGTTTAACCAAAACTCTAACCGAAAGCAAATTAAACTTAAGTTGTGGTACGTATAACATTTTTACATTTTCTTTTATGCAAGAACAATGTGCAATACCTTCACCTTTTGCTTTCATTTTCCAGCCATTAGCTAACAATATCTGCTGTGAATTCGTGGACATCTTAACAAATCTTTTCTTATCTTTCATTATGCAGCGCGATGCTCCACTATTTACAACCCATAAATTATTATTCACAGTTTCGTTGCTATACATGGCTAACTCTAAGCATTTTTTATCCTTTTGATACCTTTTAGCATTCTGGCTGGCATTGTGGCGTTTTCCTTTCTTGCAGAATCTAGCCAAATGTCCTTTTCCTCCACAATTAAAACATTTTCTAATTGTATAGGCTGTCGAAGATTCTTTATCTTCTTGTGGTTGTTCCCTTCTGAGTTGATCCCTTTCAAGCCTTCTCCTGGCTTCTTCAATTAATCTGCCAGTTATGTCAGTTAATGTGAGGTTATCTTTTGGCAGTACTTCCAGTGAAGTTACATAGTCATCATAGCTATTATTTAACGAAGACAAAATTATATAAACCTGATGCAGTTCTGTGAAGATAAGTTCTTTTTCATGCAGTTCCTGAAAAATTCTCTTCATAGTGTATAAATGAGTCAACATGTCTCCATTCTTTTGAAGATGTGTTCTGAACAGCTTTCGTGTAAGATTTATATGTGCTCCTACACTGTCTCGAACATAAATCTTCTTTAAATTCTCCCAACACTTAGCAACTGTTTCTTCTCCACGAATATGTACAAGCTGCTGGTCACAGAGTGTCAGTCCTATTATACAGAGAGCTTGCTCATTCTTCAGTTTATATTCTTGTATTTTCTGGGCATCATCCTCATCCTCCGGATCCCAAGCATCTACCTCTGGTGGGTTTTGAATTATACTCCACAAACCTTCTCTGTGTAGAAATAGGCTGCATTTCTTTTTTTGGGGGGGGTAAAAGTTTTATTGATTTTAATGACAAACAAAAACATATAAAATATAAAACATAACATTAAAAAATATCATTCTTCATAAATTTACAGTGTATCGGTTGGTTTACCACTCCCTTTTGTGCATCCATTTCATCGTCATCAAAATAATTACATTACATAAAAACTCACATTATCAATCATCAGTTAAATATCCTAATATCATTATTGAATAATCATTTGACTATAATTTTACTAATTCATATTTAAGCGAGATACCTATAATTGAGTTAAATTATTTTATAACAAATCATAGAATCATACCAAATCTATCTTAATAAAGTATTCTAAAAAATTATCAAAACCAAGAAAAATTATATATTCGTTATTTCCTAAATTTCTAAATATTCTATTATTATATTGTATTATCTAACCATTGATAAAAGAGATCCCAAACTTCATAAAATTATTTATCTTCTTGTTCTCTAATTTCAAATGTCAATCTACTCATTTCAGCACATTCCAATATTTTCTTAATAATTTCTTCCTCTAATGGTATTTTCTCACTCTTCCAATGTTTAGCAAATACAATCCTAGCCGCTGTTAATACATTTACAATCAAATACTTTAAGTTTTTATTATATATATCAGGTAAGATTCCCAATAAAAAAATCTCTGGTTTCAAATCTATGTGTTTCTTTGTCATTTTTTCCAGCCATATGCGAATTTTAGTCCAGTATTTCCTGGCTTCCTCACAAGTCCACCACATATGGTAATATGAGCCAGGTATCTGATGACATTTCCAGCACTTTTCAGATTTATTCTTGAACATTCTTGCTATTCTTGTCGGGGGAAAGTGCCACCTGTAAAACATCTTATACAAATTTTCTTTATATGCTGTTGACATTGTCATTTTATAATTTTGTGACCACAATTTTTGCCATTTCTCTAAATCAATCCCATATCCAAAATTCTTCCCCCAAGCAATCATTGTTTCTTTAACTTGTTCTTCCTCTAATTTAATTTCCAACAAATAACTATATAGTTTTTTAATCACTTTTTCATCAGTACCTGTCAAAATCCTATCTAAATCAGTCAATTTATCATAAAATCCTTCTATTTTAGAATCTTTAAGATACCTTGCATGTATTTGCGCATATGAAAACCAATTCATCTTTATACCTTGTTCTTCTAAATTTTGCATCATTTTAAGTTCACCCTTTTCATCCAATATTTCCCCATATCGAACTGTTTGTTCCTTCTTATAAGTTATAGGATACGAAAAAGCTTCAATAGTTGATAACCAAACTGGAATTTTCAAATAACATTGTTTCTTAATTTTCCCCCAATTCAACCATAACGATTCCCGTATATAATGCCTTCTGAAATAACCCTGTGATTTAGTTCCCTTGTACCATAAAAAAGCATGCCAACCCAATAATAAATCATGACCTTCTAATGCCAACAATCTGATCGTTCTTAACGTAATCCATTCTTTAACCTACATTAAGTTTGCAGCTTGATAATACAACTCCCAATTAGGAAGGCCAAATCACCCTCTAATTCTAGCATCCTGTAAAAGTTTTAATTTTATTCTCGTTTTCTTGCCTTGCCATATATACTTCAACACAATTTTATTTAATTCTTCAAAGTAATCCTTACTTAACCTAATTGGTATTGTTTGGAACAAATATAAAATTCTAGGTAAAATATTCATCTTAATTGTTGAAATTCTACTTATCAATGACAGTTGTAGGTTTTCCCATTTTTTCAGGTCGGATGCTATCTGCTGTTTAAGTTTAGTATAGTTATTCTCTTTCAATGTAGTACATGTTGACATCAGATATATCCCCAAATATTTAACTTTGTTCGTAACTTGAATTTTCAATAAATCTGCCAGCTCTTCTCTTTGTCTTAATAACATGTTCTTTGTCAGAATCTTTGTTTTGTCTTTATTTATTTTCAAACCAGCCATCTCACCATACATCTCTATCTTTTCCAATAGTTTTAAAGCTGTCTCTAAAGGGTCTTCCAAAATAAAGACCAAGTCATCTGCAAAGGCTTGCAATTTAAATTCCTCCTTTTTGACTTTCATTCCTTTTATGTTTATATCCTACTATTTCTATTTAAGACTTCCAAGGTCAATACAAATAACAAAGGAGATAATGGGCATCCTTGTCTTGTACCTTTTTCAATATTGATAGAGTCTGTGAATTCTCCATCTATCATTACTTTTGCCGTTTGCTTATAATATACGGCTTCTATTGCTTGGATAAATTTTCTAGCAAAGCCCATCTGTTCCAATAGTAATAACATAAATCTCCAGTTCACATTATCAAATGCCTTTTGGGCATCTAAGAATATCAAAGCCATTTGTTTTTCAGGGTGCACCTCATAATATTCCAATGTGTCCAGGATTACCCTCATATTGTCTTTAATCTGTTTCTTTGGTAAAAATCCATTCTGATCAGAGTGAATAAAGTTATTTAGATATTTTTTAAGCCTTTCTGCCAAGATTGAAGCAAAGATTTTATAGTCTGCATTCAATAAGGAAATAGGTCTATAGTTCTTAATTTGTAATGGGTCAACCCCTTCTTTTGGAATAAGTGTAATATAAGCTTCTGACCATGTTTTAGGTATTTTCTTATTTATCATAACTTCATTCATGACTTCTAACAGTGGAATGCTCAACGATTCTTGTAATGTTTTATAAAATTCTGCTGGGAAACCATCTGGTCCTGGTGCTTTTCCATTGTTCTGTCTGTTGAGTGCTTTGGTTAATTCCATCATTGTTATAGCACTTTCTAACATTTCCCGAGTTTCATCAGGTATCTTAGGTAGGTTAGCATTTTGTAAATACTGTTTAATTTTTTCCTCATCAAGATCCTCCTGTTTATATAATTGTCCATAAAAATCTCGAATGATTGCCTTTTTCTCCTTATTACCATAACAAATTTGACCATGATCATCTATTAACTGTGATATTTTCCTTGATTCTTTCTCTTTTCTCAACTTATATGCTAACCATCTACCTGGCCTATTTGCATCTTCAAAATAGTTCTGTTTAGCACTTCTAATTTTTTGTGCCAGTTCTTCTTTCTCTGTTTGATCCATTTTATGTTTAATTATGTCCATTTTAAGTTTGATATCTTTTTTCTGTAGCGTCTTCTGTAATTCTTTTTCTGGTTTTTTCTGGTCATCTTCTAGAGCTTTAATCATTTGCCTCTTCCTAATGTTCTTTTTCTTTGTATAGTCAATTATTAATCCTCTTGCATATGCCTTCATTGTATTCCAAACATTCTGTATTGAAGTATCTTCTTTTTTGTTTTCATGAAAGAAGAAGGCCAATTCTTTTTCCATCTCTTCTGTAAAGTCTTTTTCCTTTAGAATAGTATTGTTTAATGTCCATCTAGATCTTCTTTTTTGTCCTTTCCATTTAATTGTCATTGGATTATGGTCTGCCCATGTACTTGTTTCAATGTTTATTTCTTGAATATTAGACAATAATTCTGTTGATGTCCAATTCATATCTATTCTGGACCACGGTAAATGTCTGTTTGAATAAAAAGTATATTGTTGAATTTTAGCATTTCTTTCTCTCCATATATCTTTTAAATTTAATTCATCTGTCATTTTGAAAAAGGATTTAGGGAGAATTTTCCCATTTTGTCGTGTTGTTTTGACTGTATAGTCCAGTTTATTGTCTACAATTCCATTGAAGTCCCCCATCATAAGTATATTAACATCGTCCAGTTCAATTATTTTCATATGTAATATTTTATAAAATTCTTCTTGTTTATCATTCGGGGCATAAATTGCAACCAATAGTGTTTTTATATTATTATCCACTATTTCAACTATTAATACTCTTCCATCTTCATCAGTATAAATCAGTTTGGCTGGAGTGGTTTCTTTGATGTACAAAACCACTCCTCTTTTCTTACAATGAATCAGAGAAGTAAATATTTTCCCTAACTTTGGTTGTATCAATAATTGTTCATGTTGTTTTTTAATGTGTACTTCTTGTAAGTAAATTATATCAAATTTTAGCTTCTCTAATTTGTAAAAAGTTTTCCTTCTTTTGGTAGCTGAATTCAGTCCATTTATATCATAGAAATCAGTTTTTTTTCCTCCCATGGTTATGCTTTATATTTAGGTCTAACAGCTCTCGTGGATCTTCTTTCACGTTGTTCTTTGATCTCCATTTGTCTACCTATTGCGCCTTCTTCTTTTTCCATCTCCATTTGGTCCTCTTCAGATTCAATTAAAATATTCTCTTTTTCTATCTCCATTTCTCTTATTTCGAAAAATTCCTTATAGAATATTTCTGCTTTCACAATTGAATCAATTCGGTGTCTCTGTTCTTGCCATGTAAACATTAATCCTTCTGGAATCAGCCATCTATAGTTCACCTCTTTTTTCAATAGCATTTTGGTCAAAAATCTATATTCTCTTCTAATCTCTCTCACTTTTCTAGGTACTTGTTTTAAGACTAGGATCTCTTTGCCTTTGTATTTCAACCCCTTCTCTTTTACCACTTGTAATATTTGGTTTTTAATAGTTTTTTTTTGGTGAATCTAACATGAACCTTTCTTGGTAATTGGTTCCTCATCGCATATCTTGTGAAGACTCGATATATCTCATCTACTCCATCCATCATCTTTTCCTCTGTTATTTCCAAGACTCCAGCCAGAATTTCAATCATTACTGCCGCCAAGTTTGGTCCTTTTTCTTCCTTGATATTTTGAAATCTAAGATAAAATTCTGACCTGTCCATCTCCCACTTCAACATCCCACTTTTTTCTTGTTCGACCATTGTTAATCTGTTATCGATATTTCCAATTGTATCATCTCTTTGCTTGTGTTTCTCTTCTATTTTTTGGATTCTCTCATCGTGTTTCACCATCATTTGTTGAAAATTTTCATATTTTTCATCAATCTTTCCAATTCTTTGGTCAATACTCTCCATTCTTTGTTCAATACTCATTTTAAGTTCTTGTATTCCTTGCATAACCATCATTAAATCCACTTGCGCTTTATCTTGCTTCACCATTGTTGAGAGTCGTCCTCCAGATGACGGGGAGACAGGAGCAGAAGTTGAGATGCCCGAAGGTAAAATTTTCTTACTCATTTTGATATGAGGGTCTTCCGGGTCTTTTAATCCAATTAGTGAGGTAGCCAATTATAATCCAATTAAGAAAAAGGAAAACACCATAAAAAACAAAAAACAAAACCAATAATAAGTAAAAAGCCCAAAATTTAAAAGGAAAAATTATTCAGGTTCTTCAAGACCTTAATCCAATTGTGAAATACGCAATTATAATTCAAAAGTAAAAATTAAAAATGAAGAGAAAAAAAGAAACAAACTAAAGCCCAATAATATCAAAAAGTAATAAGCAAAGAAAAAGGACAAAGAAAAAAAAAGAGTTCTTCAGGTTCTTCGCACCTTAATCCAATTGAAAGACCTCAGAAAATGAAAAATAGCCATAAAAATAAGTCAAAAATAGAGATCAAGAGGCAGACATTCCTATGAAAAAAAGAAAAAAGCAAAAAAAGAATATTCTGAGACTTCCCCTTTAAAAAAAATAAAAATAAAAATGAGGTATAATAAAAAATAAATATATCAATATTACAAAATGCTATGGGGTTGGAGGGGAGGGATAAAACAATTAATAAGAAATTGAAAAAAAAACCGCACACTGCCTTTTATTTATCCAAGGCTCTTATTTGGCTTCTCCACAAATTTCAAAGCCAAACTTCAAATATTCAATTAATAATAGAAGTCCCAAAGAGCACCTGTATAAACATCCTCCAGTCCTCTTCCCTCTATCTTATCATTTCCAATAGCCTTGAGAAAAGTTTTTCAAACAAGTTTTTCAACTTCAAACAAAATATTTTCAAGCCTCTAGTTGACAGTGTTACAAAGTTTCTTCAATCCACTCCCCCTTCTTCCCCCCTGAAAAAAAGCCTAAAAAGAAAAAAAAGTATATATGTATATTTTTGTATATTAAAAAAAATATTCAAGGGGGCCTCTATTTTAAAAAATATGAACAGTCAGAAAGGAGAAGAGAGAGCAAGTAAATATAAAAATATAAAAGAAAAAACCAATCTGATTAACTAGATCGCAATAGAAATTCAGTAAAGAAAAAAAACAAAAGTAAAAATAAAAAGCCAAGCCTCACTTTGACATTACTTAAAAAAAATCGCTGCTAAATCAAATTTTGTCAATAAGTTTACAGATTTCTTCTCATATTAGTGTTCTTAAGTCCCAAGCAAAAAAAAAGAATCCTCACCAGCCGTTACACTTCTCTTTCTATCTCGTCCTTCTGGAGCTGTCCCAGCTTCAGCAGCCTAATGGCTGCCTCTCCACCGTTGGCAAAAGGGCTTCTTCTGGATCGACCAGGGACTTGCGATGTCCCTGGAATCTACAGAACGCGCCCCTTACTGTCCCCGTCACTACGAGACGGTTTAGGTCCGTTAGGACTGACCAGGGGCGAAGATATCAGCTGTGATCTCGGAGCCCCGAGATCGCAGCTGTATCGCAGCGACAAAGCTCCGCCTTCTCCAGAAGTAGGCTGCATTTCATAGACCATGAAACATAGTTTGTTCCATCCAGTTTGGATATTAGAGACAAACTTTGTAAATTGACTTGTGCCATCTTTTTCTGGATATTAAACTATAATTAATAAAACACAGCTGTCTGTTTACAGTATTGTGTAACTACACTAACACTCACTTTATATAAGACTGTTATATCCTGGTTAGTCTGATTGTGCAGCCTGGACCCATAACCAGTGTTAGGAATACACCCTGGAAGAATCTGCAAGGCAGTCAGTCAGTCAGGCAAAATATTTGAGATAAACGTTTTTGTAGCTTACACTAGTTACATAGTTTATTCCAGCAAGAGTTTTAGCATAGTCAAACAGTCCATATATCATTCACTAGTTCAGTCCGTCCGGGATTATTCAGTTGCAAAGTCCAGTGTCGAAAAAGAGGTCAGTAAACTTACAAATATCAGTCCAGTAATAAATCTTCTCACAGTAGAGATATGAAGAAGTTCAAACTTCCTTTCTTCCTTCAGCAAAAAACAGCAGCAGGGAACCATCAATCCATCATTGTCAGCAAGCAATTCAGTAAGCAAGCAATACAGTAAGCTCTCTTGCTCTCTCTTATGGCGGTTTTACAGCCACACCCAAAATTACATGCTTTGCTGTTAAAGTGACACACACTTACTTAGAATCATAGTTTATATATATTATTTTACCCAAACTAAGTTAGGTAACCTTGTTATTCCTAACATAGGGTCTCCCACTTGGGCGGGGGGTTGGACTAGATGACCTACAAGGTCCCTTCCAACTCTGATTATCTGTTACCCAAACACATACATAATACACATATACACATGCTACATACATATATATCTGCACCACACACACACACACACACACACCAGTATCCATTTTGATTATTTCATCACTGTCCATTTTTAATTATCCATGAATGGTTAAATTGCTTGGGGCTACTTCACTACAGTTTATAACATTATCCAGGAAGCTTGCACACTGAAGGAAAAAGTGAAAAGGAGGCAGAGTTTGGTTTATTGAAACAGACGAACTATCTTACAGAAAAGGATTACATTTATGGCTTTTTCTGAAGGATGGAAAATATTTGATAGAAGTGAAGGTGTTCATTTAAACTTATAATATTGTAACCATATGGAAAAGAAACAATTTATATTATTCAAGATAGAAATAAAAGCAAACTTGAAAAAGGCTCCCTCTGGTGCAAACTCAAGGAACAAACTTGGATATTTGGCCAAACTGGAAATGATCACAAATGAAAGAAGACTGTATATTAAAAAAATGTAATGTTATTGATAAGTACTTTAGATAAGTATTTTAGATAAGTACTTAGAATGACTAAGTAAAAGATCTAGTAGAGTATTAAAATATCTGAATTAGGATTAAGCTTTATGTACATGAGATGTCATTCTTTAGAAGGAGGGAAGAAACAAGTTATGGAAATTATGATATAATTTATTAGCATTTATTAATTATTCATTGTGTGGGGAACAATGTGTTAGAGCAGGGGTCCCCAAACTTGTCAATTGGAGACCTGTGTTAAAGGAACATAATTAAAAAGAAAAAAAATCTAAGAAAAATAAATCTAGAAAGATTCATAAGCAAACTATAAAAAAATAAGTTCCTCAAAGGTGTATAAACACCCACAACTGATAAAACATGCGACTTAAAACAAAATTTGAATACCACTTCTAAATTGAAAGCAAAAATATGATTCTGAACTTTATTAGGAAATAAATTTAGAAAGATAAGTAATGTATGAAATCAATATATTTATGTTTAATTACTTAAAATACTAATAACAGCACTTATTATTCAAGATCTTTGAAAAATTATATACCCATAGATAGCCCCTGACTTACAATCACAGTCAAATCCAAAAATTCCATTGATAACCAAGGCTGTTGTTAAGTGATTAATGGGAACTCTCCTGGCTTAGATAGTTTTATCAAGGATTACCATAAACATTCAAATATATTTGAATTACAGATGTTTTATGGTATGTAATTTATAACATCAAGGTAAGAATATTCCTGATTCATGACAAAAATCTAAAATTACACATTTTAAAGACAGGTAAAATCGCATAGTACCTTTTTGTACTAATGTCTCCTTCATTATTAAACACAGACGAGAGTCAAAATTATTGACCAATCATCTCAAATCAGTTACAGACAGAATTACCGTATATACTCGAGTATAAGCCGAGTTTTTCAGCACATTTTTTGTGCTGAAAAAAACGCCCTCGGCTTATACTCGAGTCAGATTCCCCTCTGAAAAAAAAATGGTGTGGAGCTCCGAAGCTGGGCAGCCGCTTCCCTGCTTCTGTGTTTCCTTTGCAACTTTTAAGCATGGGGGTAATCGGAAGCAGAAAAGTTCTTGCTTAAGGATATATTGTTTTTTCTTTTTTTAACTGTTTTTTTTGGGGGGAAGACCCACCGCCATGTGAGAATGCTCAGACACGAAATCTATCCAACCAAAAATAAGTGTGTGTGTGTGTGTGTGTGATTTTAACAGAGGGAAGATGTAGGGAGAAGGCAAAAGTGACAGAAGATCCTTCAGGGGAAACTGAGGGGGAAACTCACCCTTGGTCCAGATGAGCCCCCTTCCCCTTTCTCTAGGCTGAGAAAACAATGCGAGCCAAGGTTGCTTCGGCTCCACTCAGCTTCATTTCCTCAGCTCCAGCTGCTTTCAGTCCACTCAGGAGGAGGGGGAGGAGGAGGAGGGGGAGGCAGCTTGCATTGTTTTCTGAGCTCTAGGCTGAGAAAGCAACGCGAGCCGAGGTCGCTCCACTCAGCTTCATTTCCTCAGCTCCAGCTGCTTTCAGTCCACTCAGGAGGAGGGGGAGGCAGCTTGCGTTGTTTTCTGAGCTCTAGGCTGAGAAAGCAACCCGAGCCGAGGTCGCTCCACTCAGCTTCATTTCCTCAGCTCCAGCTGCTTTCAGTCCACTCAGGAGGAGGGGGAGGAGGAGGGGGAGGCAGCTTGCATTGTTTTCTGAGCTCTAGGCTGAGAAAGCAACGCGAGCCGAGGTCGCTCCACTCAGCTTCATTTCCTCAGCTCCAGCTGCTTTCAGTCCACTCGGGAGGAGGGGGAGGAGGAGATGGTGGTGGCAGCTCATGTTGTTTTCTGATAGTGAGATCATTTCCCAAATTAATTGATTCACTAACCCAAAAGAAGAAGATGTTGATGACAGTGGGAGGCAGGAGTCACTCTCTCCCTTGCAAGAAAAAAGCAAGAGCCGTTCTTATGATCTCTCCCTCTCTCTCTTTCTCCCCGTAATACAGTAAAGCCCTTTCCAGCACGCGCGCGCGATCCACCCCCGCCACTTTGCACCTTGCAAATGCAAAAACCCTGGGGTTTTGCATTTGCAAGGTGCAAAGGGGCGGGGGCGGATTGCGCGCGCCTGCTGGGAACGGCTTGCCTTTAGGGGGGGGGGAGAGAGAGAGAGAGAGAGATATCATAAGAACGGTTCTTGGTTTTTTCTTGCAAGGGAGAGAGTGACTCCTGCCTACCACTGTCATCATCATCATCTTTTGGGTTAGTGAATCAATCAAACCTTTCATGATAGTGAGATCGTTTCCCAAATTTCCCTTAAATCAGGGAAGAAATCAGAAACAAACCTTTGGGCTGAGAATAAGCCTGTTCCTATGATGCCATTTTTGTTCACTGCAGTGTGAAAAGTGTGAAAAAACACACTTCTTTTTCTTCATCTTTTTGTTCCCTATTTACTGGTCTCTTTCAAAGAGGAAATTGTGAACATCAAACTTATTCTCAACTGTCCTAGTGAAAGTTTTTATTGGTATCTATTTTTATTTTTGAAATTTACCAGTAGCTGCTGCATTTCCCACCCTCGGCTTATACTCGAGTCAATAAGTTTTCCCAGTTTTTTGTGGTTAAATTAGGTGCCTCGGCTTATATTCGGGTCGACTTATACTCGAGTATATACGGTATGTATTCTGATCAGTGTAATTATATAACAGCAGTAAAGATGATGTTACTCCCCAAATTGCAGTCTGAACCCAAAATCAATGTTTCTGATCAAAATAGAAAAGCTCAGAGATATGAAAGGATTGTTTAAATTAGGTTTCAATATTATAAGATAAAAATAAAATCAGCCCTATTTTTTAGAATTCGATTCTCTCATAAGTAGAAAATATTTAAGTGTATGAAAGTAAGCAAGACGTGCTACATCAGCCAAATAAAAAACCTGTTGAAAGTACAGTATTGCTTGAAATAGAAAGTAGTGTTGCCCATTAGTCAGATTTAGCCATAACACCGAGGAGCGAATATTCTTGTACATACCAGCAAACTTTATTTGGAAGATTGGACCTTGTCCTCTTCTCTATTCATGTTATAGTATTCCGGGTTGGGACGCATATCTGTGAAGAGAGCTATGCGATTTGCCATGGCAAAAAAGGCTGAAATGGAACCTATGTCCCAGGCATCTTCTCGGTCAAATCCATGTGCCTCCAGTTTTTGAAAGTGCTCTTCTGTTATATTATCTGCTCTGCAGACAGCAAGGGCAAACTCAAGCATGGCCACTTCCCGATCACTTAGTTCAGCCAGTTTCCAATTCACAGCTACCTATAGAAAAGCAAAGGGCATAACATTTTTTATTTTGTTTTCTTCAATAAACTTTCCATCTTTCTTTTAAGGTGCTATCTTTTAAAATTATGGAACATCTGAATTTAGAGCAAGCTTCTTTTTGTATAACTTGTTTCTTCTGCTTTTTTTGAACTTATTGTATATAAATACAAGAAATCCACCCACACCTTAGTCACTTCCTGGCTAGATTTCTGCAATGAGATCTATATGAGGCTGCTCTTGAAGTCCATCTGAAAACTGTAATAGGTCCAGACTGCAGCAAAGGGGTAACATTGGGCATAATTCTACACTCATGTAGCATCAAACTTTCACAAGCTGTATTGGTTTCAAATAGGCTTCTGGATGCAATTCACATTATTGCCTATAAAGCCCTACATCAGAGATCTCTTAACTTTAAGATTTGTGGACTTCAACCCCTAGAATTCCTCAGCTAGCCATATTGGCTGAGGAATTCTGGGAGTTGAAGTCCACAAGTCTCAAAGTTGCCAAGGGTGGAGACCCCTGCCCTACATGACACAAGGCTGGGTTATTAGCAGGGCTGCATGGTTATTTCTGCCTTTCCTACCAGATTACACAGGGTAAGCATGCTCCAGGTCTTGTCTTTGGGGCAGTGTGGGAACTGGAAGAAGTGTCTTCTCTGCTGCTGTATCTATCTTGGGATAGTTGGCAGCCCCAATTCTATTAGCCTTTCCTAGCACAATTAAGATGTGGCTCTTCTGTTGGGCACTGAGCTTTCATGTAAGTGGACACACTTTCCTGCTAGGAGACTGAATGTTTGTTATGCCCACCTCAATTATGTGCATCAATATGACTGGTTCGTTATCTTGGTTTTATCTTATTTTTATCCATTTTTGGTGCTCTGCTTTTTATTGATGTGCACTTCTAAGATTCATAATTATGGAGTTGGGCAGGCAATAAATGCATGCATAGTGAAACTATTTGCTGCCCAGAGTCTCTATGGATTTGGACAGCCTACAAAGCAAGCAAGCAAGCAGGCAAACTGTTCTGTCGCCAGTAAAGAGACTCGCAGACCGGAGTTGAATTCAGCTCTAATAATAACAGTAACTTCAACTGCAGTCGAACCGCAGTAGCCCTTTTTATAGCGGCTGCTCCATGGCTCACAACCAATGACATTTAGTTAAACTTCCCGCCGCTATTGGTGACCAATCAGGTACTAACGTTACTAACCAATCGTATCATGGCTTCTGTTAACCAATAGGAACATCGCCCTAGAAGTCTCTATTTAAATACACTACACCAACAAACCCATTTCTTTTATTCATTTCTCCTAATTTTACAGATATTTTCATACAACTAGATTCTCATGAGGGAAAAGAAAGAGACAAACAAGGCAGTTATGGGGACTGACCTGATCTGCTAAAGTTGGTTTCTTGGAGTACCTCCGATGTGAGGCACTATGTACAGTTACACAGTAGAGAGTGCGGTTTACAGTACTCACAGTCACAGCAATGAGCTCTTTGTCAGCCATACTTAGCTTTCCTGTGGAGGAAGAGAGTTGTAAAAGGTGAGTAATCTCAGGGCAGATTCACCAAAGTACAAGCTAATCAGCAGTGGGATCCTACCTGTTCCACTACTGGTTCGTGCACACATGTGCACACCCTTAACACACACACACAGCTTTCCCCACACCAGCTGAGGCCTGCAGGGACAATCAGCTGAGTGGATAAAGAGAAAAGCGCAACGGGGTGGCGGGTGGGAGGGCAATCCTGTGCTTTTCTCTTCTTTCTCCTCTCAGCTGATCGTCGAGGTCTTTTTTCCCTCTCAGTTTATTGTCAGAGGCTTTTTTCGACCGGTTCAGCCAGTAGCATACCACCACTGAAGCTGATGGGTATCCCCTAGTACCATGTAGTTATACAAGATCAGCTTTTTAAAAACATGTTAATGTTTTATTATGCCAGTAGGAGCAAAAATAAGGTATTTTTAAAAATAATTATATACCACTATCTGCCATCTTCTGGGATAACTGCATTACTGGATAGATGCATTCCTGTCAAACAGGCAACAAATGGTCAAAATAGGGAACACCCTGTCAAATCCTGTACCTGTCAACAGTGGTGTCCCCCTAGCAGCGTTCTAAGACCAACTCTCTTTATACTTTACATAAATGACCTCTGTGATCATATTAAGAGCAACTGCATTCTGTTTGCTGATGATGTAAAGCTATTCAACATCATTGACAATACTGCTACCCTTCAAAATGACCTCAGCTATGTGTCAGAATGGTCAAACAAATGGCAACTTCAAATCTCAACAAACAAATGCTCTGTCTTACATATCAGTAAAAAAAATCAGAAAATAAAATACAAGCTGAATAATCAAGACCTTGTTGATGACCCCAACTATGTCAAGGACCTTGGAGTACTCATCTCTAATGATCTAAGTGCTAGACCCCACTGTAACTACATAGCCAAAAAGGCATTAAGAGTTGTTAACCTAATTCTGCGTAGCTTTTTCTCTGGTAATATCACACTACTAACTAGAGCATACAAAACATTTGCTTAGACCAATACCTGAATACAGCTTATCAGTCTGAATCCGCATTACATAACGAATATTAATACAGTCGAGAAAGTCCAGAAATATTTGACAAGAAGAGTTCTCCACTCCTCTACTCGTAGCAGAATACCTTATGTCACCAGACTTGAAATTTTAGACCTAGCCAACCTAGAATTACACGGCCTTCGATCCGATCTAAGTATAGTTAGAATTAGAATTAGAATGCCTTTTATTGTCACTATCCACATGTACAATTTGCATTATACGCATACACAGTGAGATTAGAGCAACTCATCGTTCAGTGCAGACATGCATGTCAAGAAAATATACATCTAAAATATAATCACATATTGCACATGTCAGCTAACACAGTAATAAAAAAAGATAAAGTACATAAAATTATCTACCTGTCAATAAATACTTCAGCTTCAACCACAATACAAGAGTGCACAATGGATACAAACTCAAAGTAAACCACACCAAACTTGATTGCAAGAAATACGACTTTAGCAACAGCGTGGTTAATGCCTGGAATACACTACCTGACTCTGATTTCCTCCTCCAAAACTTGCGGGAAGACTGTCTACTATTGACCTCATGCCTTTCCTAAGAGGTCTGTAGGGGATATGCATAAGTGCACCAACGTGCCTACCGTCCCTGTCCTATTGTTTCTTTTTTATTCATATCCATTTCATGCATTCATAACCATGCTTAAACTTATACCTGTTATCAAATACTTGTTTGACAAATAAATATATTCTTTAAATCCTGAAAGAAGCCTCACTTGCCACAAAGTGTACTGTACAAATACACATTACAGAGTCAAAACCACAACAGGATTCACTTATTCCCCAGAAATCATACATCAACGTGGACAGTCATTATCAACAGACAGTTAAGTCAAGTATAATCAAGCAAGAATAGAACTGCATTCTCAGCATTAGGCAAATGACCAAATCTTAAGAGAAGCAACAACAGCCTTTTTTTTAGGGGAAGAAGGCAACAATCTTTATGCATAGGTTTGACACTTATCTGACATTCTATAACCAAGATAAAAATCAGAAATAAACTGATGATGCTAAAAGATAGAACAGTGTCATACATCTATCCTTTTAGACCTGTTCTAATGTTCCAAAATCTAATCAGATTATTAATTATTGTTGACCATTTGGTACCCTATTTCATTCATTATTGGAAAATAAAAAACGTATTGAAAAGTGACTATCCTCTTTGTCAGATTATAGCCATTTTTCAGGATTCTAAAATCAAATCATGGAGGTGATTCATTTAAGCCAAGAGAAGACATGCCTTTTATACAGGAATGAGATGGTAAAGGATCTCTGCTGCAGCCACTTCTACTGCTAGAGAAAACCAATTTCACATTCTAAGTTGTAGCCTTTATGGTGAAAAGTGCCTTACTCTGACAAGTGACAAGTATTGTGAATTTCATAAAATCCCTTCTTAGCTTCACAATAGTCTCAAAAAGGCCATCAGCAGTCTTAGTAGGTTCTAGCATTCAGATAAAGAACATGGAAAACTGCATTCAGTAGTTCAGAGCTAGCTCCCTACTGAAGTATCCTATGAAGTTAATTGCTTTTGAATTAGAGCCCTACTGCATCACCTTAAGATGATTTTAAAGCTTTCTGATATCACCGTAGTTTAATAGTCTGTTGGCTCTAACTTTCTTTGGTTCAATGGTTCTTGAATTACACCTATATTCTAGGAACACATCTGGAATGCAATCTAGTGCAATTGGCTTAGAAAAATATCTTCAAAACATCCATGTTTGACTGCTACTCATACCTGTTTTCTTGTGCATGATGACATCATGATAGGCAAAGAATACCCTAAATTCTTCCGGTCGATTAGCCATCACTTTAAACACATTGGGCAAAAATCCATTCTGAGAATCAAGGAGGGGAAAATAGTCAGATACCTTAAAATCACATTCAAGACTATTCAGGGAAATATTTAGGAGTCCAGAATTATTCTTCCCATTTACTATCAAAATATTATGTTGGGACTAGTATTTCATGAACCATAATGTTCTCAGATTTGTTGTTGTTCTCTCTGATAGCTCTCCTCTAAAAAATAGCAGGGTGAGTTTTCATTTTGAGACAGCTACCTCCCAAGCCATTGAAGGAAGACAACAACTTAGCTGGTGCTAATAACATTCCCTCCTAATTATTCTGGATTCTCAATTTGCACACATGATTCAGTGAGGAAAAGGTTTAAGAGAGAGAAATCAGATATGGATCCTGCATTCTAGCAGATGCTAAATAAGTCCTGAGAATATTTGTAAAATCTTTGAAACAATGTACTGAGGTTCTAATATAAGGATACTGCTGAGGGATCTCAATTCTCTCTTTGTGAGACATCCTAGCAAAAGGACTTGATCTTTACAACTGAGGCTTTTTAAGCAGAAAAAAACAATTTCTCAGGGGAAGGATTGTAAAGTAAATGGAAAGCAAATGCCAGTTAAATAATATTGGGCTATATGGACAAATAAGCTGATCTGATCTGTTTTAAGGCAGTTTTATAAGTTCTGGCAAATATTCTTTGCTTCAAAACAATAAGCCTGAAAAATAACTAAGAGAACTGAAGCTCATCTTGGGAGTTTTCTGTTACCAGATGTTGAGGTTTATAGAAGGTTTCTGAAGATACAGGACTGATGTGCTTCTTCTGGCTTGGTGGCATGATGGGGCTACAATATCTGAATGACAACAAATAAATAGCACCTGATGAAGCCATTCATTGTCATGTCCCTTTTCAACTATGCTGTGAAAGGCAGCAACTAGCCTAGATTCTAGAAGAACAGAAAAGGGCTAAACAAAAGTATTTTCTTTCTGATCTTATTTCTCTTCTAACCACAGCCTATTTTAAACTTCAGGGCATAACTCAGCTGAATAAGAAACATGTATTAGATAGCATAGCAAATCCTCATCTTTAATCATTAGATTCACATGTTGAGTTAGAAACCTGTTGTCCATTAAGGTCTCTTTAATCTGATAATGATCAAACTCTAATCAGGTGTATAGGAAGAACACTTTTGTTGAAGGTTCATAAAGATACTACACAATTTTACGAACTGATTTTTTTCCCCCAGCTGATTTTTACCGTCACTTTTGCTTCTTCCAGGTGTTCAGTTATATCATGTGGTAGGTCTTTTTTATTGGGCATTGGATACCGCTCAGTTGGCTTGGTATTTTCTCCTTTTGTGTGGTATGCATGATTCAAGGTTACACTTAGGTGTTTCCCCCCATATCTCTCTGGCATGGTTCGTGGCAGAAGCTACAATACAGAAATATAGAATACAGTATTGCATTTAATAAAGTACATATGGCATATAGTTTATCAGTGCTCCCCAAATTTAGTGAAATTGGAACTGCATTATTTATTGCTTGAAACTCTGTATAACTGGCACTGCTGCAGGTAATGTTTATAGTTATCCACACTACCTTGTTCAATGGGATGAATTCTCATCAATGACAAATTTGCTTGAAGAACTGGGAAAAATAAGTTACAAAACATTTACCAACTTTGAATCACTTATAAAAAAGGCAGAAAGCAAACTCAACTCACCCCACCCTGTCAGTAAAGTCCTTTTCTCCCAGAAAGATTTCATTTTCATAGGCTTCAAATAGGTTTTACTGTCTGTTGTGCAATATTATCTAGGCACTGTATAACAGGACTTCAGAGATTCATGACTTTGTTGGATTTAAAATGATTATAATGACTTGCCTCCAAGAAGTAGCAGCAAAGATGAATGAACACATAGATTTAGAGAACTGCAACTACAGTTACTCCCCATTTAATGACCATTCTAAGTTGCAACAGTGCTGAACAATGGTAGTTATGACTGGTCCTTGCAGTGCTCCTGTGGTCATGTCATCAAATTTGGGCACTTGGCAAGCCAGCCATATTTTTTAAAATTGCTTTTAAAATGGTGACACCTAACCCATCCCCCAAATAAATAAAAATACATAGACCAAGAAAAAATATAAATAAAAAATTCTTTTTTAAACGGTTAAAAAATACCTTGGGAAAAAAATTTTTTAGGTAGTGAGTTATTGCATAAGAGCTGTACCTGCTTTTTGCCAATGAAGCTGATATTTGTGATATTAGGCTAACAAACATTGAAGATTCCTTTTAGGTCAAATGGAAAAGAGAAATGGTAGACTATGGATCAGAATAAAACCTGCAGTGAACATAATTCAGGCACACAGAAAAAAATAGTGTCCAAATCCTTCCTGTTAAAAGGTTAAATTGGTAGAGTCTTAGTTATGCAAACTCTCTTATAATTAAAATTGTCCCTGTAGCCTTCCCCATTCCTCACCCTCTTAATATAAATAACATAAAGTATCCAACCTTCAGATGATATTGATACACTCTGATCATAGCCCTGAATCTGCAAACAGGTATATTCAGACAGTATCAGAACATTTAAGTGGTGCAATTTTGCAAAGTCTTAAATTGGCATGCTTTATTGAATTATATATTTAAATTCACACAAAAACTATTTAAACATTTTGAGTTTTGAACTCAATGAATGTTCACATATACATTTTTATCAGTCTGCAGGCACTTTTAATTATCTGCTTTGGCAATTTTAATAACCTCCCGGATACTCTCACTCAAATCCAACTTTTCCAAAGAAAAAAATGCAATAGGAAAGATGAGCTAGAGCAGTGGTCAGCAACCTTTTGGACCTCAGGGACCACCAAACTCATAATTTTAAATCCTGTGGATTAGTGACCCTGGGAAAATCCCCCCAAAAGCCTGCAGGAAACTTCCCCACTCCGTTTTCCTACCAATTGATCACTCTTTATTTGGGATTGCAGGATACCATCTCCAGCTCCGTTCTTGGGGGTGGGGGGAGAGAGATTTTTGGCTTCATGCAAGGTAAGCAGCAGCAGTCTTTCTCTCCCCAAACTCTACCAGAAATGAGTCTTTGAGAGACTTGTCGTGCCGGTGCAGCCTCTTGGCGCAGAGGATGCCTTGCAGGGCCCCAAAGACTCATTTCTGACTGAGTTTGGGGGAGAGAAAGACTTTTGCGGCTTTCTTTACATGCAGCCAAAAGCAGAAGAAAAAATGGGGTGAGTGGAGCAAGTTCCCCGCCTCTGCTCTCCCCCCCCCCTCTCCTCACTACCTTGTGTTGTTCACAATGCAAGCGACTCAAGCCTTGTGTTCCCATGGGCCATGTGGGCAGTGCAGCCTTGTATTCCTGTGCAGCCTGGATTAATTGCTTTGCGGGTGACATTTCTCTGCAGACCACCAAAATTTTCTTGTGGACCACCAGTGGTTCCCGGCCCACTGGTTGGTGACCACTGAGCTAGAGTCACACCTACAGTACTTGCAAAATGCAGTCACCTCTTGCAACACTCACGTTTCCCAATAAACAGTTTTTAGTATTTTTTTTTTTAGTATTTGATTTGTCAATCGCTTACAAGATACAGGTATAAGAATAAACATAGTTTTGAATTCATGAGATAGAGACTTATGAGAAAAATAAAAAACAAACAATAGGACAGGGATGGTAGGCACGATTGGTGTGCTTATGCATGCACCAATGCATGCAGTTCACCCAGTTTCAACAACTGCTAGGTACAATCTGTTTCTTAATGCAGTTATGTTCTGAATTTTGCCCTGAATTATTCTGAATGACCTCTCATCCAGAATGAAGACATCACCTGGGGCAATCCAAGACCTCTTTCTCAAGCTGAAACCAACAGGAAAAAACTCCTGCTGCCTGTCCCTGTTGCCTCATTGCCCCCACTCTCTGAGAGTCTGAGGTGGCTTGTGGGCCTTAACTGAAAATTAGAAGAGAATGATGTCTACCTGTTGCTGTTTTAAATTCCCAGCCAAAAGTACCCAGCCCAAGAAAGCTAATCCCCCAGCTCTCGTTTGTTTGTTTGCCATCTTAGATTTCTTTTCTGAATCACAGCTGGCTAATTCTCCAACTCAAAATAGGTTTCCTGCCCTGCACAATTTTGTACCCACCGCTGCCCTTTTACAGCATAGTTGGACCCTTTAATACTGGGTTTCTCAACCGCAGCTACTTTTAAGATGTGTGGACTTCAAAACTCCCACAGTTCCTCAGTCCCTGGGGAACTCTGGGGGTTGAAGTTCCCATATCTTCAAAGTGGACAAGGTTGAGAAACGCCGCCTTGCAAAAAGAATCCAAGTTGCAAAAACAGATTTTTTTTTCTGCCTCGAAAGATTTCCCCCAAAGACTGCACCGCATATCTGGAAGGAAGACAAGTATGAGAGAACTGAAGCAAACGGGACATTTTGAGAGGGGGGGGGGGATTCTCGCTGCACAAGAAAAGCTAACTGGAGATGATCAAGTCCTGCAGAAGTGGCTAAATGGAGGAGGGTAACACTCACCGAAACAGATCCTCGAGGCCAGAGCTGCAGGAGGCTGCTGAGAAGAGGCTTCATTATGGTGTTTCCCAAAGAAAGAGCAAGGACAGAAGTTTTGGACTTTCAGGTTTTTAGTCTCGGATCGGAAGAAACCGCGTCTATCAATCCTCCCCCTTTTCTAATCGTAAAAAGAATAAAAAAATCACCAGGAGCAAATCAATTGCAACAGAAAGGGGGAAGTTGCAGGCTTGTAACCAATGGCAGGAAAAGACCAGAGGGAGAGTTATGCAATGGATGGAAATCGGAGCAAGCCTCTCACTTTTCCAGCTTCGCTTAATAATGGGATTTTTTCTCTTTGTAAGTGCCGTAGGGTTTCAGAAAGCAGCTTTCAGATCAAAAGCCACGCTGCTCTTTTCCCATCTGGAACACCTTTTAAGTTATTTTCCAAAAGCGGTTTATGAGTGTTTCTAGCTGCATGCCTATATATATATAGGCATGCAGCTAGATAACTTAAGAAGTTATCTGTAAAGCACATATATATATATATATATATATATTCCCAGAAAATATCCACTAAAGGGGGGGAGGAGGAATGTAGATTTATTGTGGGTGCAGTGTGTGTTTTGATAAGTAGTGGCAGTTTTAGATGTTTTATTATGTGAGGTACGGAACAATGTGGGGAGTTACAAATTGAAGGTAATAGCATATCTAGATCTGTAAGGAAGCACAAAACCTCTGGAAAAAGTCGGGCTATCCAAATCTATGGTTTACTAAAATGCAGGTGGCAGCTTGTCGGGTTAGGCTTCAATCTTAGAGGAGAGACCTAGTATATTATGTGAACACTGCAATTGTGTGAATCTTTATTCACCTGAGCGAATTATGCAGTGAATTAAGGGGCGTGTGCCTACTGTCCTATTTATTAGTATCTATTTCCTGTATTCATACTCATGTTTATTCTTATACCTATTATCTTGTAAGCGATTCACAAATCAAATCAATCAAAATAAATACGTGCACTCAGAATGTGTGGTTAATATATTTCTGCTCCTCCCTTTGTAGGGTATAGGTGAGGTAAAAAGCATGGTTGATGCATACATGAAATGGCAATCACATCACAGATAGATCGCCTGGTTTCTAATTACTGAGCGACTTATAATTAATTTTTAAAAAAAAAAAGATAAAAAGAAATCAAAACAGGCCCGAAAAACAAACTTGCGAATAGACTTCGGAATATTCCGAAAAAAGAGTATTTTTGCTTTCCCTGTAGAAATCCAACTCAGGATGGCATTTCACAACGGATGGCCAGCGAATCAAATTCACACTCCTCCCCCGTGGTCTCCAAATCAAAGCAACGCACGCTCCCATCCGCCCAATCTTGAATCAGATAATCCTGTCCAGTCGCCCACGATGAAAACTACCATTCCCAGAATGCAGCTGGTTCCCGGTAGAGGGAAGTCTCATTGGATGATACCTTATAGATAGATAGATGAAGGAAATAGCTCGCCGTGGAGCGAATTTTTCGTAATTGAATCAAAAAGTGTCCGGAAGAGTAAAAGAAAGGCTAATTGAGAAATTGCTATTATAGAGGGAGGTGAGTAACAGACGTTTAGTCTGAAAAATAATTCATGACTCTTAAAAGTACTTAAGAAGTTATCTGTAAAGCACATTTTGCTTATATTGGGGGGGGGGTACTACACACTGATTTTATTTGTGCAATGAAGTGTTAAGTAGAAGACATGTCTTTAAGACCTTATATGGCAGGAGGAATTGCATGAGTCTGAAATTCTCAGGCAACGTTGGAATATCAGTGCGTCTTCTTTTACATATCTGGAATTGGCAATGCATTATTCTTCCCTTTCCGTGCTATTAATCAGCACCCGTTAAGACTGGTTCACACCCTTTCCCCTTTTCTGAACAAAGGATGAATACACAGAGTGAGTTATATACTTTTCGTGTTTCAATGTTGGATTACTATAACATGCTTACTTGAGGCTCTTTTGAAAAGTACCCAGAAGCTGCAGTCAGTACAGAATAAAACTATCCTGCTTTAGAATGAGAGCAGTTTTCACTTCTGCCAATTAAATTCTATGGCCCAGCATTTAACGTCATTTTTTTTTCTATGCTTTCACAGCAGTTTGGACACCCCCCCCCCATGACTAATCCTGAGAAGAAAGCAGAGAAAAGCATCTGTGGAGGTTGTGATCAATACAGAGATGGATATGGGGAAGATCTCTGGGATGCATTTGAGCTTCTGGAAATTGATGGGAATGATGAAAGATCCAGTGAACAGGTTACAGGAAATGAGAATTGGTGTTCGGTATGTAAAGTGGCCTTCAGCCATTTATATCAAAAACAAATCTGGCCAATTTTAATGTGGTTTCATGTTATTGTACCCTATGACCATCATTAAGTGTTGTACCTTATGATTCTTGACTCTTGACAAATATATCTTGTACACTGAAAGTATTTACACCAAGACAAATTCCTTGTGTGTCCAATCACACTTGGCCAATAAAGAATTCTCTTCTATTGGGAATCTCAGTGTTTCACAGGGATCATATTTTACATTGAGGAAGGGCCTAAAAGTTTTATAGCAATGGCTTTGTTTAAAGGCATACTTGTAGATATGTAAGGTAGGTACTCACACATTGTGAATGAATACTCTTTTTATCCCTACTTTCCCGGTTTGTAGGTAGCAATAAAGGTTTTGTTTACTTCAGTTTCCCTTTCATTTACATATTTTGAAATAGCTCATTATTGCTTTTTAGCTAAAAGATATCACTACAATAGGAAGAAAATGGAAAATTACCATAATACATTACAATGATCATTTAAGCAATACAAAACACATTCAAACAAGAACCAAAACAGATTTGCTGTCAAACGTCTGGCTCAATGGAAAAGTTTTAAGCTGGTGCCAAAAAGTTGTCATGTTGACATCAGCTGAGCCTTTCTCTGTACCAGTGGCCTAAAAATCCTTTAACAATAATAACTGGAGGACCACTTGAACATCATCAGCATTGACAAAATCACTGTAGGTCAATTGCAAAAGGCAGCTTCATTTCACAATTTACATCCTGCGACGATATCTTTAACACCCTCAGGCAAGGAAGACTCAGAAGAGGGATAAAAATGCCAAATCTAGTCTAAACATCTGGCTGACTGTGTGGCCAATCATAATAATAAACAGCTACATTGGGAACAGCTACATTGATGCATAAAAATTCCAAATCCAATCTAAACTAAATCCAAGCTTAAAAAGCATTAAGAGTTGTAAATTTAATTTTGCACTGTTTTTTTTCCTGGAAATATTGTATTGCTAATTAGAGCGTATAAAACTTATGCTAGATCAATCTTAGAGTATTGTTCAACAGTTTGGAATGCCCACCATATATCTGACATCAATACAATTGAGCGGGATCAGCAGTGAGAAAAGTCTTGCACTCTTTTGTACACAATAAAATTCGTTATGCTACTAGCCTCGAAATTCTCAGATTGGATAACTTAGAACTGCATCACTTGTGGTCAGACCTAGGTACTGCATACAAAATTATAGGTAGCAATGTTTTACCTATAAATGACTTTTTTTGTTTTAATCGCAATAATATACACGCAAACAACTGCTTTAAACGCAGTGTAAATGGTTCTAAACTTGACTGTAAAAATATTTCTGTAATAGAGTTATCAAAGTCTGGAACACTCTACCTGATTCAGTTGTTTCAGCTACAAATTTTCACAGTTTCAGTCACAAATTGACTTCCATGGATGTTACATCATACTTAAGTGGTTAGTAGAGGGGGTGTGCATAAGTACACTAACGTGCCTATCGTCCCTGCATTGTATTTTTATTCTTTTATTCTTGTTCTCATTTTTGTTTGACAAATTCTTATAAATAAATAAATATATAAATAATCATCTGGCTGACTCTGTGACCATCATCATCATAATAAGTAGGTCCTTGGCAAGAACTAAACTGATGGATAAAAAAAATGCCAAATCCAATCTAAACATCTGGCTGATTGTCAGCCAACCATATTAATAAAAATGTTGCTACAAAAATACTTCTACAGCAGATCTTTCCTGGATTTCCACAAAGATCTTTTATGCATTTAGAAAGGCAAGCAGTGTGCCAAGATGCAATTTAAACATTACATTTGCTATTGACTGAAAGCACTAAGCAAATAACACTGTACTCCCATCATTTTTAATACCAGAAAAAGATACTAACTTTTAATTATTCTGTCATTTTTAATAGTTATCTGGGAAAAAATACAGCACACGATTATGTATTCCTTTCTATCTGTGTAAAATAGCTGCAATTTGTAAGTTTCTGTGTATGAGAGTAGAAAAAGAGGAGAAATAGCTACTGTGTAAGCTGCATTAGATGTCATATGCAAAGTTTGGGAAGTTTAAACAACGGAATATATTCACATACAAACACATATGCACCCCCTAATATCTAGTTCTAATAAGAAAAACTTTGCAAATGGTTTCTTTTCCTCCCTTATATGTCTGTTTATTTTTCTTTATATTAAGAGGAATGTTCTAAGGAAACAACGACACTGGGAGAAGATTGTTTCTGCAAAGAAGGATAAAAGAAAATGTGAAAGAGAACGACGTAAAGCAAAGCATGCTGAACAAAAAGGTACAGGAAACAGTATAATTTCTGCGTCCATCTTCTATAGAAAATAGTTTGCTCTCTCTACTCTGAAATTTCAAGGAACTTTACTTAGGTTTTCTGTGAGTGGTGGTCAGGTTTTCTGAAACAGGCTTCTCTACTACAGCTAATGTTTTGTAATGTTCATTTGGAAGGAAGTGTAGGCAGCCTGGGGAACATATATTTTGGGAGAGATTTTGATTTATAGGCACTGAAGTGCCTTTCAAAAAAGGCAAAATCATGGCTTATGCCTCACCTGTATGTTTAACATCGTTCAGTGGTGAGCAACTGGATGATTTGTTTTTTCCTTCTCTTTTCTCTATTTCAGGCACTGCTCCTCAACTTAGTAAGCGAGATCTAAAAGCCATTGCAAAAGATCGGCTTCTAGAAGCCAAAGCAACAGGTCCTCGGCTGTGTATTGACATGAGCTTGACCAGTCACATGACTCAGAAGGTAGTTTTGTATTTTTTGCTCTTTTTAAACAAATATGGAATTTGCTTTTCAGCACTGGTGAGTGTGACTCTGCTCTTGAGTACTTATTTCACAATACTTTGAAGAGATTGCATTCAATGATTTGCTATATTGACTGAAGGAATTGTACCCATAAAAATTAGAAATGTGGATGTGAACATTTGATTTTTCCTCATGAAAACAATAGAAAGCTTCCTGAACATTTAGGCCCAGACTGGAATGTAAGTCGTTAGTTCTATAAGTGCAGGAAACACCACCTCTGCAGCATCCACAGAAAAGGAAATGATTGAATGATGGATGAAGAAAAAATATTCTGTGAGAGATTTTATACCTTGCTTGTAGTTATATGACTACGTTCTCTTGAACTGAGGAAACATTGGGATTGGCCGCATTTTAAGTATATTTTCTAAGATTTACCTCTTGGTTTGGGTGTACTGGAAGTGGAATGGAGAGGACTTTAGGGCCACTGAAAGGCAATAGATGGATGGAGTGCTCTTTATTAGATTTGATGAGGACAATGTTGCAAGATCAAAATGTGTATTGCAATTACATAGGGCAGAGCATGAGATCCAGTGTTTTGAGATGCTCATAAGCAGGGTTTTTTTGGTTCCTTTAAGTTAGTTTTGATTCCTGGCGATTGCCTTGACATGTGTCTGCAGTTTTCTTGGCAAGGTTTCAAAAATGCTTTGTCCTTGCCTGCTTCTTAGAGCTGAAAGTGACTGGCCCAAAATCACACAGCTAGTTTTGTGCTCACAGTGGGACTAGAACTTACAGTGTCCTGGTTTGTAGCTGGGTATCTTAAACCAGGGGTCTCCAACCTTGGCAACTTGAAGCCTGGCGGACTTCAACTCCCAGAATTCCCCAGCCAGCTTTACTGCCTTAAACGGTACCCCAAACTGGCTCTCCAAACAGCTCAGGAGGAAATTTATATCAGCCTGAAATAAAATGCAAAGTTCTTGGATTCATATGCTTCATGAAATCCCTTCATAGATTTTGTCTGACCTCAAGTTATTAAATATATTAATATAAATTGGTATGTGAGAACTTAACAATTAAAGATGTAAATATAATGAGCTACATTTCTAAATTCTCATATAGAATTTGATACTTTATGGAGAACTCTGTTTGGCAGAGAATTACTGTACCTTATTAGAAAGAAAGGTATAGTCCTGCTGTTAAATAATGGGTTCCAGACATATGTTCCCAGTATAAGCATCTAGAGCAAAAAACAAACAAACTCAACTTGAGGCTTTTCTTCCTTCTTCAAAGGAAATAAATCGGCTTGCTGCACAGATTAGGCGGCTTTATGGGTCTAACAAGAAAGCTCAAAAGCCCTTTTGGCTCCACCTCACAGGAATTGTGAAAAATAGTCCTATTTATGAAGCATGCTTGAGAATGAATGATGGATTTGCCAATTATCTGGTAAGTATATTTCCCCTCTTTCTCTCTGCTTTAGCTTTCTCCAAGTAATGACACTAAAGGAAAATACTTTTTGTTCAAGTTGCTCTTATCAATAGAAGGTAAAACACATAGAATTGGTAGCTTTCCTTTCCTTTCCCATAATATTCTCTCGGTGGTTAACGTGCTATCTTCCAGAGCTGCAGTCCCAACGTGAGTAGGCACAGAATAGTTGCTTTTTAAGAAATCCTGCAGTTTAATATCTTCAATAGTGTTGTAAAATATTATTACGTTTAAATTGGGCTAAAATGCTGTTTTGATTCAAAATGTGTTTTTCAATAGAACGGTAATGGATAGTCAATATTTTCCCCAAAATTGTACACTAATTCCTGCACAAGTAGTCTTTCTAAAATGATTTTTTAAATTCCATTTACATATGTTACATTCTTTTTCAGATGGATGTTACTGCAGAAAGTTATCTTGACCTATTTCCTTTGGACATGATTGTATATCTCACACCAGATTCTGATAATGGTATATTACAACTTTGGGATTGTTTAAAATTATTATTTTTAATGAATAATAATTGGATTTGAGGTTTCTTAATTTATGTTTCAAATGAGAAACTTGTTTCCACTTATTTTACATCCACCTCATGAACTGTCAACCAGTGCTATATATTCTAGCGTTCAGCTGGGACAAGCAGCTTTATATGCCAAACTGAGCAAATGTTATGTGAATTCGGTCCTTGGTAGTAGCAGAATTGCAGTAAGTAGGGATAACTATAACTCAGCCAAACCTAATGCAAGCTTGTAGTGGTTGCATATGCACTTCTTTCTCTAAATACTGTGGCTGGGAACCAGAAATTAGTCTGTTTTGATTGGTGGGGTGAGGACTCGCAATTAAAGGTTTTTGCAGCACTGCTGAAATAATGCAGCACTGGACTCTTACTAACACTTGGAATCTTGGAATCACAAATGGAATCTTGTTAATATGAATGTATGGATGGATTCATGGAACCATCACAACAGAAAGTCTGATTAGCTATAGGTTCTTTTATTAACTCTCCTGTATAAAAATGCTAAAGGCCAACTATTGACCTTGCTCTGAAGAAGAGTCTTTGTTGAAATGGGGAAGACAGTGAGTCAGCATAATTAGCTGCCTTCCATCTAGGGTGGTTAAACTGGAATGGGATGAATTTTGAATAAGGCCTCTCTCATTCTAGTATTCAGCATCTAAGAGCCTTTGTTTGATAACTCCCAGCCACCATAAATTTGAGGAAATTTGGAAATTGAGAAATGTTCTAAAATTCACTAGAATCCAAAGCAACTGGAATTTATTGGCTAATGGGATCAACCCAACTGGAAAATGAATAATAAGGTTATTTCTTCATCTGGCCAGCTTTTAGCGGTAAAATTGCATTGAATACACATTTTAGAGCTTTAAGCACTGCTGTAATAGACTTAGTTTGTACTATTTCCTCAAAAATCATCCTATAATTTGGGTAAAATGTAATGGAGATCTATAAGCAACTGAGCCAAGCATTGGTCAGTGAATAGTTTTAGGGCTGAAAAGTGTGGGGGGAAAAATAGAAGAGCTGAAGAATCTCTTTGAGGCCACAAGAATACAGATTTGATACCTGTATCCCATGATCCTGAGTCTTGAAGGACTACACCTGTATTTAAAACTCCCCAGTGAAACTTCCTAAATGTTTTAGGAAAGATAGTTTTTGATAGTTTTTGACTTAAAGGCATAATTGAGTCTAGAATTAAGGTTATATATTTTGATGGTTATTAAATGAACACTGTGATGGTTAGGAGAACCCATTATACCCAATGGACATTTTTTGCTGGAAACCAGAAGTTCATACCAGTTTCCAGCAAAAAAATATTGCAAGTTGCGATCATGTTGCCTGTTGCCAAGTTTCCAAAATTTGATCATGTGATCTGGGCAGGGGGAGTAGGAGGCTGTCAAAACCAGGTTGTAAGTAACTCTATGAAGGTCCATTGTAATTTCTAACAGTCACTAAACAGTTTTAAGTCGAGAACTTGTCTGTACTTTAGTCTTCTGGAAATATATTCCAAGGTGATTTTCCTTGCAGTAATGCACAAAAATATTAAGTGATCATCTGAGGCCAGTTGAAATTCTTAAAATGATCATCTCCATAAAAAAAGAGTGGGGACTTCATGTCTGTTACTCTAGAGGGCTGAAAGTTTGGATTTGAAAATTCCTTTGCCTATAAATTCATGTATAAGTTGAACAAGGAAGGAGCTAAGTTAATAGACCTTGTGAGTAACATCAAGTTCCTAATTCTAGAATATTTATGAAACTTCTGGATTAGGAAGAATAAGTGAATCTAAAATACCAAGCCTTTCCTATTAAGGAAATATAAAAAATGAATTAAATGTTGATTTAAAATCAGTAAAGGCTGCCTAAACAGAAGCTACAGACCTTCTACTGCAGGGATCCCCAACCCCTGGGCAACGGCTCACCACTGGGTTGCACCCTGTTTGGAACTGGGCCACGTGAATGGCAGGCAAGCGCATGCACGCAAAGCCCCACTCACATGAGTGGTGGGCCCTTGAACTCACAAGCCGAGCGCTCTTGAGTGGTGGGCGTTTGTGATCACACGCAAAGCTCCACTCATGTGAGCAGAGGGGGCTTGCGTGTGAAACTCCATTCACGCAAATGGAGCTTTGTGCGCAACGGTCTCTGCTTACACGAGTGGAGCTTCGCATGCGAGCACAAGTGCCCCCCTCTTACACGTGAAGCTCCATTTGCTCAAGTGGAGGGCATGCGTGCCTACTTCTCCCACCAACAGAGCTGTGTGCGCCTATCACTCACATGCTTCCCCCTGCCACGCCAAGATGGAAAGGTTGGGCACTGCTGTTCTGGTGTTATTTTTCAAAAAGATCATCAAATAATATAGACGAGCATGGAATATATAGTAACCTTTAGAGTAAAAATAGAGCTAATTACTACCAACAATTAGAAAGGTATATCTCAAAATAGAAAAATCTATAATATTAAGCAGATGGTAGTTTAGTTTGATGCACTTTAAGCCAGGAATACTCTTACTGGAGATATGAGAAAATGATAGTGTAAATGGTATCTATAAATAACATTGTTCCCTTCATTTTCAGTACTCAAGTATCAGCACTTAATATTTTATTTAGCCAAAATAACACCACCAGCTAAACACAAGCTTGCTGAGAGCACCAGCAAGCTTTGGAAAACAGCAAAGTTTTGCCGACAGATAAAAACATAATTAAGAATCTTTTTTTTTTAATGAGGAAGGAGAATTCTTCAAAAGAGTCCAGTGAGTAATCTTATTGGAGCTGGGAAGGAGAAAAAAAAAAACCCTTCACAAAGCAGGCAAGGAGAAATTGGGTCAGATAGAAACCATAATTATTACAGTTATTCTGTATTGTATATTTTATAGATTTTACTGGGGAGAATTTTAATATATTTGAGCATACCTAGACATTTTGTTTTGAACCAAGGCAGAGGACTAACACTTAGCAGCCATTCTATTTCAGTCTTTCTGATTTTAGTCGTTTTTTTTAAAGATTGCAACACAATTCAGAGAATTAAGGTAGAATAACATATTAATTTTTACTGCATGCTTAACTGGCTCAGGGAGAGAGTTAATGTATTGTAGCAGCACAGAGAAGAAGCAATTAACTTGCCCCCCTTCCCCTACAGACCCAACTGATTCCACCAAGTCAATTGTATTATATAGAACACCTAAATCCCATATTTTGACCGATTTTGAGAAGAGAATTTGATATAAAGAGTGTTTAGAAGCCTCTCCATTACAAAACTACCTACTAAGTTTAGCTATATAGTAGAGAAGATTTGGCTTGCCTGGGCTACATTGAGTGAAGAGGAATTGTCCTGGGACACATAAAATACTGTATATACAATATAGCTAATGTACAGTATATGGATCACATAATATTAAAAGGTTATAATCTTAGAAGAGCTGCATGATCAGCTATTCAAAGCTGCTTGGGCTGCTGGTTGGACACACCTACTCTAAAATAAAGCTCCCACATTCTGATTGGATGAAAAAGGAAATGGAAAAAGGGTTAGTCGTGTCATGGAACCCTGCTGGAATAGTAATGGAGCAGATGCTGTAGGAGATGACCAGGCTGAGCCTGAGGAAAGGGTCACACGCATCATCAAGCCCACAAGACATAGTAGGCCAGCCCATCTTGAATTCCTTTCTATTTTTAACTTCTAATTTCCCTTGACGGTTAGTAGTTCAGATTCTTGTAGAGAGCTCAAGCTTATAATAAAGCTTTATACACATTTGAACTGCCTGGATCTCCTGAAATCTCTGGTGCTTGACAGATGCAATATATGGCATTTCTTGGAAAAAATGGACAAAGATTCTAAATCCCCGAAACTTTGAATTTTTTTTGAGCTAGTTAGTAGGACTATGTTGCTGCCAAAGCCGCCAGTGACAGAGCAGTGCCTAATTGAGTTAAATGTATTACGAAAGGAGACTAACAAAGTTTTCACCCACTCTCAACGTACATTTAAAAAAAAAAAATCAACCTATTGTTCTCCACTTCTTGGCATATGATTAGATAGTTAAAAACATAAACAAAACTTGAAACACATCACACCCAGGTAGCACACATATACCCTGCAATAATCCCCTAAAATGGGGTTCACTTAGCTTCTTGACCATGTCCAGAAAGAAAGCTAAAATTTTACTCGCCATTGGGATTTAGTCCTTCTGAATTTTGGGATAAGTAGTAGATCGTTCCACAAGCAGACACAGCAACAGAAGTTAAGCTTCCTAGATACCGGTAGATGTTATTGTGCAATTGGATGAACTCAGAACAAGCCTACCTGTCAGATCTCATGGAATTGGCAGAAATAAGGATAGATAGGAAGTCCCACCAGTAGTCCAGTCTTGTACTATGAAGGTTTTTTGTAGGTGACCAACAGCACCTTGAACTGCACCCAGAAACATACTGGGAGCAACTCAAAAGTAGTGGAGTTTAATGATCCTACCGAGGAGATGATATTACAACAGTTTAGTGCACCTGTAGTTGTCAGTGCTGCATTCTGAACCAGCTGCAGTTTTTGAATGACTTTCAAACGTAGCCCCATGTAGAGGGACAGTGTATATTTTGAATGCTTCCCATTCATAATAACTGTTATAACTTTACTGCCAGTTTTGATGTTTTCTGTATTTCTTTGCCTTTATTACTGGCTCCTGCTAAAGGTGTTGTGGATAAGGAAAACACAACAAGATTATGAATATAGTAATGAGAATGATATCATGCAATCTGTCTTTATTGCTAGATGTTTGTTTGTGTCCTTCTCATTTTAGTTCTTGAGGAAGTTGATCCACAAAAAGTACATATTTTGGGAGGGCTGGTGGATGAAAGCATTCAAAAAGTAAGTATATTGTACATATAATGATATTCTTACAGAAATAGCTAGGCAGTATTTTAGTGGTGAACTGCAGGAACATATCTAATCCCAAATATAATTTTCCTGTGTATAATTCACTAACATGATTAAAATTGAGCTTCTGTGTTTGGAGGATAGGCATAGTAAGCTTTTTAAAGAATCTAATAGCCAGATGTAGTCCTTTAAAAAAAAAAACCGGCATAAAGAATCATTTCCTCCCTTCCTCTTTTTAGTATATATAATTTGTTTTTGTAGAAATTCACTTTCCAAATTGCCCAGGAAAGACATCTGCAGACAGCACGACTGCCCATTCAAGAGTACATGGTAAAAAACACCAATGCAAAAAATTACCATTCAACAACCTTAGCAATCAACCAAGGTAAGTAATGCACACACCTGTTGATAGATTTTACTGCCATCTATTTGCAGGCATGGTATTACCATCAGATTTCCTATTCAATTTATAGTTGGAATTAGCTGTTGCAAATCAACTCCTGATAAGTTGCATGGATGATGTTGATCCATTTTTTTAAAAAACATACATCTTTCTGACAATGGTTGCACAGTTGATTTATGCACACTGGAGTTTTGGACTCGGACAGAATTGATCTTCATTTTTGTTATTGTACTTTTTAGGGCACAAAATGTTGTATCACATGAAATGTTCAAGAAATTGCTCCTGAGGTAGATATAGTCCTAACATACCGGACTTGTCTGAAGAGAATGGGCAAATAGGCATGAAACAGTAGAGGTCTCCCTTGAGCAAAGTACGAAAGCCTTGAATGTCATGCTGTATTAAAGACCACAAATCTTGCACACGCCTTATTAACACATTTAAATTATTGTTGTAAAATAAGAGTCTAGAAATACAGAGGATGGCTATTGTTTCTATAGAAGCTCTGTTATGCCATGATTGGATTCTGTCCTCCTTGTAACGTTCATGACTTTCTTGTAATTATCCAATGTTTCTTTTAGTGTTTGATGCCTTATCAACTTTCTATGATACAAAGAGCTGGGAAAAAGCACTTAAAGCTGCAGTTTCTCCTGGAAAGGGATACATCTTCAAAGACACACAATGACAAAAGGGTTCTGGATACAAATATGAGAAAACAAGATTTGGTCTGCTTTTGGTAATCTACAACAGTCTCCTTTTCTTAATTGCATTCCAGATATTTTGGACTACAGTGATTTAAAATTTCCAGTTGTAAATTATGAAGCTTTGACTCCAACACTACTGTATATAGACGTGGGGAGAGTAAATGATTATTTAATTGATCTTCATTTCTGCTTACTATACTTCTTGGGGAAAAGACTGGGTCCCTCATTGGTTATTCTTAGTGAATCTATTAGAAGGGTTAAAACATTGTTTGTTTTACATTGCAGTTAACTGCACTTATTACTTATTTGCACTTTTTTTAAAAAAACATGACATTTGTGCTGGGAATTTTTGCTGAAAACAATGAATCTTTCATAATGAAATGAATAGGTAGCTTTTCCTGCACTCATAGGCAAAGGAGCTGAGGTTATGTCAGTTTATTTTTAAAAAAACATAAATGCTTTATTGCTCTAATTTCAGATTAAATCTCCTTGCCACCATTATTTACCCTTCCAAGCATAGCTGAGTTGACTAATTGTGTTATTAGGGGCATTCTAAAATTAAGGGTAGGGATATTATAAAATGTTTTGTAGTGCTTGCCTGCATAGGCACTCAAAAACAAGGTCTCTATAGTAGAGCTTACTTCCTGCTAATTAACTAGGTCTTTATTTATTAGGTATATTAAAGAGATGCATCACTTCCATTTTCAGTGAGTACAAAAAAATCAGCAATTGGGTGAAAATACTGTTCAAAAGTTGTCTTCTATTTTAAAGGGGAATATCCCTTTAAAATAAAAAGTAAAAGCAACTTGTGAAGAAAAGCTGCTACCACCTGTAATAGGCTGTGAAAACAATCCTGGGAAACAGAAGCCAGGGCCATTATGTAGACAGCAGCTCTTCTTCCTGTTTCCCAAGGTTATTCTTGCAGCCTATTATACTACCATACTGCCTGTGACGCTTCACTGCCAGTGACCCTTGGCATGTCAGACAGTTTGGGTTGAAAGAGTGAGTGGCCCAAAGTTACCAAGTGAACCTCTATGGCTTAAGTAAACAAGAATCAGGGTCTTCTTTGGTGTTAGTCCAGCATCTTATCACTTATACATCACTGAGTCTTTTTTTTTAATGTATCTTTGAAACATGCTCCAGGTGCATTTATTTAAAACCCCAGAAAGAAGACTCACATACAAAAGATAAGATACCTATGATACGGATTCTTTAACCTTGATCAACATTTCCACCACTTGGCACACGCTAACATTGCAAGATAATATGTTCAGCAGATCTGCCCAGTTTGACTTAACAGCGTACATATTCTCTGAGTATTCTTAAGTAGCGTTTATCCACAGCAATTAACATTGAAAAGACCTTCAGAAAAGATTGATCTTGTGTCTTCTTCACTTAATGGGAAAGGGGGAAAAAAAGTAAAATTGGATGTGAATTATGCTATGACTTTTATGAGAAATGACTTATTCCCTTGGCTTCATTCAAGCTTTGACTATCAATATCCATTCACAAATGAAACCAAACAATTCTGAGTTTTCCTTCAAGCCATTCTTTTACACATCCCCTGTTTTTATTAGAATCTCCCAGGGTTATACATTTATCAGGCTGACTCAGAAGGTCACAAAATATGCAAATTTTCAAAATAGCTAATTCTCTTTATAATGAATTTAACAATAGTTGTACTGTTAGTGCAAAGAAAGGAGAAGCAGGAAGAGACAGCATAACAAATCAATCTCATGTGCAGGATGAAGCTTTGAACTGCTGTACAAGGCAGAAAAGGGAAGCGGTGAGGGCCGTATATTGACACACACATAGTTTTAAGCTTAGGCTGGAGTAATCCTCCTCATGAGTTTGCCGACATGCCTCCAAAAACTGTTGATAGCTACATAAAACATCCCTCAGGTTGGTTTTAAGGTCTATGTGCCCACTACTGCAAAAGCCACAGTCTGTGAACTGTAGGCATACTTCCGTCAACTGGAGAAGGTTCTGGAAGGTCTTTTGAACTATCACTGGTGTCTCTGGAGAAGGCCCTTGTGCTTTGATAATCTTCTGACAATTGGCTAACAATCTCTGTGATTCCACATACAAGGCATTCTTGTTTTCTGAAAAAGGGGCAGTGCATTGATCCTCTGGATGTTTCCTTTGATTTCCTGAAGACCGCCTTAACATTTCCTTTAGTTCTACTACATCCCCTAATAAATGGCAGAAGTCAAATGTCGAGACAGACCATTTTTCTTTCATATCGCTCAGTTCTTTGATAGGTAATTCTGGGAGGTATCTGTCATTCTGAGAATCTCTGGGGGTTCCCTTCACATAAGTATGTTCTTGGAGGTGTCTGGTGGGATTAAAATCTGAAGGCAGTGGGTTTCTTGTTGAAGGTGGACTTGTTAAGGGTCCTTCAGAAATGCTACTTGCGAAGGGTTTGGTGCTGTTTAATTCTGCTTCATTTTCTACCCCATGGAAACAGCTTGCATAAGACAATTGGCAGCTGCATCTCTCCAGTTTATGTTGGGTTTCCTCAGAATTCACTAAACTTGGCAGACCTGTGTCACTGAATGCCACTGCACCTCCAGTTGCATTGTCAGAAGACAGAAAGGGTAGATCTGAAGTACAGTTTTTCTCACTGGGTCTGGCAGTCTTAGGCAAAATGTCAAATGAAAGGTAACCCTGTCCAGCTGAATTACCACTTTTGCTCTGTTCCTCTGAGGAAGCCATTAGTGAACTGGATCTTTTGTTTTTATAATCTGTAATGAGAGCATTTCCTGTGAGGCTTTTCCCCTTTGTTTTAAAGTCACCAGCAATGTCTGTAGATTGGCACAGATTATGAGATATACTCACAGCTGATAAGTGGGCTGGGACTTGATTGATAACATCATCTTTTAAAGATAAATTATTAATGCCCAGGCCATTTTGGCTGGTAATTCCTTGGCAATCATGATCTACTTGCTGACAGATTTTTGCATTTTCTACTGCTGAACTGAAATTTGGCCAGCAAATTTGGCCTGATGTATCAGTTACAGTTGAAATCCCCAGAAGTTTTTCATCTCCCGATTTCTGCACAGCACCCTTATTTGACAATTGGCTGGCACTTTCTTCAAGTTTTAAGTCTCCAAGGACCTGGCTGGCTTCACACAAGATGGAATCACTTTTAACTCTCTTGCAGGGATCTAGCATAACCTGTTCCTGTTTCTCAGCTTTCTCTGCAGAATGAGAATCCAGGTCCAAGACTGGGGCAAAAGACGAAGGTTTGTCTTGGATGCTGTTTTGAGACCCTGAAGGTTTGGTGGTAGTGTGTATTATTTCCTCAATCAATACATAACTGACTCCTGTTGGAGGCGTAATTTTGATTGTTTTCTTGTCAAGTGCTTGCTTTACGGAACACTCTGCTTTTACTTCACAATGTCCCTGAACCTGTCTAGCTATTTCTGTAAGCTTTTCTGTTTTTTCTTCACAAGTGGGATGAAGACCATCTGGCTGAAAATTAATTTCTGGTGTACTTAAATGGTGACTCTGATGGGGGGTCACATAAAAGGAATTTAAGGAGCAATCTCTTGAGTCTAAACTTCCTCCACTTGCCTGCGCAGAGGCCAGGCACAAGACTGAATTGGTTACTGATGAAGTCTGCCCCATTTCTGGTGAATCAGATGAAAAGGTTGAATTTGGGACCACTTGGGTTTTCTGTGTGGCTTCAAGAAGATTGAGAATTTGCTGGGGTTCCTTCAATAAACTCTCACCTGTGGGGTTTGAAGCTCCTGAAATGGTAGCATCTTTACTGCAACCAACATTGGTTTCCAGAGCATAGGGTGAAGCTTTGGGGAAACTAACTTGGGAAGTAAAATTTGTCTCGAGGAAGGACCTTCTTTTCCTCAGTTTATGGGCACACGTTGAGTCTTTTTCTGGCCTGAATTTCACCCTTCTGCTTTGTCTTGACAGGATGTTTTCATCCAAACTGCCACAAGATGGCAACTCTGGGGAACAATGTAGGGGTAGAATTTCAGAACCTAAAAAATAAAGAAGAGGCCATCAATATGGAGAATTACTTTTTTGTGCTATTTCAAAAGTCGTTTGTGAAAAGGTTTATGTTGCTGCTGATATGTGTGTCTAAAGGTGTGTTCATTCATTTCTTTCTACAAGCTAATAAAGAAACTAGGGAAATGTCAGGCATTATCTGATGGCCTTCCTCTTTCACCTTGTCACTGAAATTTAATCTATTGTAACCAGCTCAACAAAGTTGGAGATATACTTACCCATCATCCTCTTCCATCCACTTTTGTATCTTTTTATGGCACAAAGGGATGAAAAGTTGAGAGAGATTAGAGAAATTCTGCTATCACAGAGTACTCAGTAGTAGTAGTAGAAGTAGTAAATTTCTAGTTTTTTTTTTTTTACTACATTAAAACGTTCTCACACAAATATTCCACCATTTATAGTTGCATGAACACAAACAGTAAGTACCGCGACAGTTTATTTCTGTGTATTGGTTCTTTTAGCAACTAAAAGAAAAAAATCAGAGGAAATATAATAATATGAAACACTGAGCTGGAATTTTCTTTGTAATGAGTTTTGTGGAATAGCCATTAACTCTCAGTCATAGGCACCCATGCCTAAATGAAAACAAAATATTGGGCAGATATAAGGAATAATATTTTGAATATGAAAGGAAAAGCTAATAACTGGCTAGATTTCAGTAAGCGATTCAATCAACTTTAATTATTCTAAAGGCCTCACAGTGATACTATAGCACCATGAGACACCATGAGTAACAGTGTGAAATATGGAAGAGACCAACAAGGATTGCCAAGATAGCAGTCAAAATAAAAGACCATGGGAGGTTCATACCACAAAGGAGATACTCCAGGGGTTATCTTTTAACTCACCTGCTTGTGGCTCTTTTGGAGTCATCCTTTCGGTTCCATCACAGACTTTATTATCTGAGTTAGTCCTTTCAAAGCCAGGGGGAGTTCTCAAGACAAAAACAGGAGCCTGGCCCTCACTGATGTTCTCATGGTTTTCAGGCTCCTGCAAAGAGCAGCTTTCAGGGCTGTCACTCTGGGTATTCTTCCCTCCACTGCTGGCTGGAGAGAGGTTGGCACAGAGGCTGTAGTACTCCATGATGTTGCTTTCGGCCAGCTTGGACTCTAGAATACTCACACCGTTTTCTCTTCTGGATTCCTCTTCTGGCTGTGGAAGACCTGGACTGGATACCAGGGGTGGCAGGAGGAAAGAAATTTTTTTTTCTTGTGGTGTTCCGCTTTCCTCATCTCCATCTGCCTCAAAAAGCACCTTGTCATTATTGGCCAATTTTTGAAGAGCATAGTTACAAAACTGAAAAATCTCTGTCCTGCTTGCTGAGCATGCTTCTAAATCATCTTCTTCCAAGGCATCCAGAGAGTCACTTGAGCCACTGGACTTTGGCCCCCTGCTTTCTGTGTTGGCTGAATCGGAGGCTTCTGAAAGGCTATCGCTTATGTTGTACCCATTGCAAAAGCTCATTTCTTTGGCCTCCAAGGTCTTTCTTTCTTGCTCCAGCTCTTCCTCCTCAATTGGGGGACTAATACTGCTGTACTTGGGTGAATGTGTGCCTGAGAAATGGTCCAAGGAGGAATCCGGCTCGGAAGATTCTTCAGAGTCACTGCAGGTTCTAGATTCATATCCTGCAAACACATACAGACAATTTCCTTGCTTCCTTCCAAGCAAACTTAGAACACAATTGAAATAAAAGCTCCCTAAAAAGACCCTTAAGATGACTGTACAGCTAAGAAAAAGGATTCCTCTGAACACATCCTGAATACTGTTCTCAGCAGCATCATTTGGGTAGTCAAAGGATAATGGGCTAATATTAAAACACGTTTCAACCATAACAGGGTCTGTCTCAATGTGTGGAGACTGGTGTGGGGGGACTGTGGATGGGGGAAAGTAGGCCCAGGTTCAACTATAGGAAGCCTGATAAATTTTGATTGCATGCGAAATTAGGAGGACTGGTGTCTTGAATGGTATCTCTGGCACTGGTTCATGCCCCTGAAATTAGATGAATTCACATTCAGATGTGACAGAAACATCTCCCACATCCTTTCAGTGTATCTCAATGGCCATTTCAAATGGGATTTCTAAGAATCCTTTTGCTTTTGCCCCTACAAATGAAGGGGGCAATAAAGCTGTATAGAGAAGAATAAATAACGGACGGAGACGTCAAAGTGCTAAATATATGCATGTATTTCTAGCAACAGGTTGCACTTTTGAGTTTGGAACAGTCCTCTCCTTTACTGATTTAAGGAAACTTGCTTTTTACCTTCTTCAGCAGAGATCCGGTGCATCTGAGGTTTTCTCTCCTCCCAGATGAATATGGAGCTGCTTGAATCGACAAACATTCTGTAGTAACCACTGATGAGACAAGCCAGATCTTTGGCATTGTTGGACTCCAGTAGCAGAGTGAGCACCTTGTACAGAAGAAGGGAAACATGATGAGCTGAAATGTTCCTGACAGGGTTGTTAGGGATACACCCTAGCAGAATGTGCACGGCAGTCAGGCAGGCAGGCAAATATGTGAGATAAACGTTTTTGTAGCTTACACTCAGTAAAAACAGATATACTGTGCTAGTTAAATAGTTTATTCCAGTAAGAGTTTTAACATAGTCACACAGTCCATATATCATTCACTAGTTCAGTCCATCCGGGGATTATTTAGTTGCAAAGTCCAGTGTCGAAAAAGAGGTCAGTAAACTTACAAATATCAGTCCAGTAATATATCTCCTCGCAGTAGAGATATGAAGAAGTCAAACCTCCTTTCTTCCTTCGACGTTCAAAAACTCAGCAGCAGGGAACAAGCAGTTAGCAAACCAGCAATCCAGCAATCCAGCAAGTTCTCTTGCTCCCTCTTATGGCGGTTTCACAACCGCACCCAAAATTACATGCTTTGCAGTTTAAAGTGACACACACTTAAACTTACTATCATAGTTTATATAGATTATTTTACCCAAACTACGTTAGGTAACCTTGTTATTCCTAACAAGGGTAATACATCAAAATTGATATGAAATATATTTACCTTTATATCTTGGAGGTAGATCTTCACCATGCTTACTTTGTCAGATTCTTTAGTGAGTTCCAGTCTGCTTATGTTAGCAAATTCTGCCAGCAAGGTTATGATATTGAGTTTGCTATTAATCACTTGACTGATTCCGTATTTGGTTCCCACCAGCAAGGCAATGCATGTCTCTCTGTCCTGTAGCTTCATGGGGGGAAAGCAGCTTATCACCAAACTTAGAAAGGAACAAACTCGTGCCTGGCTACAGTATCTATACAGTATAATTTGGACATGTAAAGAAACCCACACAAATGAAGTAACACAATTTGAACTTTCACAACGTTATTTTTAAATACATGCTAATCTTAAGGAGACATTTCTGATCAGTTCAGGTTTTTTTTTAATAGTATTCTGTATTAGCTAACACTTAACCTTTTCTCATTCTTGCTTTGATTGAGAAGAAACAATAGACACCTAGTAAAGAATTGGATCCTATAGAGAAATCTCTCTCTCTCTCTCTCTCTCAAATAATGGCTTACATTTGTGCTGTCTAAACAATGGTTTAGAAATGTTTAGGGTGTGTGAAATTGCCATTAATTCAGAAATATGAAGTTAAACAAATAACATCTTATGTTTTATGAATGCAGCCAAAAGTTTACAAAAGCATTACAAAAACCTAAATGGGAATTGAACAGCTCACTTTAACATAATTCAGTGTTTTATGAAACTTACTGGCCATCATTTATGCTGTACTGTAGAGAGGAAAGCAGGAAATTAGTTGTTTCATTTATTAACTCCAGCACTGGATGATAGCAGCAGGTCTGTTTTTTCTACATTATTGATCAATTCAGGAAATTACTATTTCCACATAATTGCTTCTGACTGAACATTTTTGGATTATCATAGTTCATCTTAACAGTTGTGATCAAGCTGTGGGCCCCTCACAAGTTATGCCTCTGAGAAATGCTCACAGTGACTGGCAAACTAGTTAATTGGCAGAAGTGTGTTAGGCTGGTCCTGGGAACAAATGGGTGGAAGAGACAAGTGGCTTCATCTCAAGGTCTCAAATGGTAGGCCTTCCTGGACTGATCTTATGTGATATCTATACATAGATACACTAATGTGGTAAATAAATGAATTCAGAGACTCAAAATATAGACACTCGACCTTATACCATCAAACATGCAGCAGCCTGTTTGCCATCTGACTTTATATGTAGCATCAGGCCTCTTTCTGAATGGTTATGATAGGTCTATTTATTTCCTTGTCAAGAAAAACAGAAATAGTGTCATGGGTGGACTTCAGGAAAAACAGGTTACTGGTTATTTCAAGGTGAGAATCAGAAAAGACTTGGCTTGACATTTCTAATACCAATATTGAATTTCAGAACTCTTAAAATAACTGGGCCTTGTGTACCACAAAGGGCATCTTTGTGCATTGTTTATTGCTACACATTAAACATTAACAGCAAAAAGTATTTCTGAAACTTGCTGCAGTCATGGACAATTGTTTCACCTTGGACCAAGGCTAAACAAAGTTTTCTTTATCCCCACCTCTATAGTTGCCAGCACAATTCGAGGTGCTAACAGTTTAAAACCCTTCTTGGTTTACAGCCTGTACATCTTCAGGATCACTCTTAGTCCCACAACTAACTACTGTCCAGTAAGATAGAACTTACTTTTTTTATTGGTGTATAATCTGTGACATCTACATGGATACTGTTTTATTTTCATCTTGCCTTTCCTCCATGAATTCAAGATGGCCCTCCCATTCCTAGTACAAAATCGCCAGATCTCCATCAGTCAGGAAAGTAAGAGGGATACCTCAGAGTAATAGCTGAACAATAGCATTACTAAGAATGACAGCTCCCCGCTCTTGCTTCAATTTATGAATTACTATGCCATCCTTTGTTTCAGAAAAGTGCCACTCCTTCTTTCTTTCTTTAATGGTATCTATACACCACATAGGAAGCAGGGAACTTCTTCTGATGCAAGCAGTGAGAGATGACTTAACATTGCCACACCCTAGGTTGTGTCATTGCATCAGTATTGCAATCTGTGATGTATGCATGTGTCCTGGCATTTGATCACTGAATTTTATTTTGGCTCGTGTGGCAACCAGTTCAATTCTAACCAATAAACACCAACTATCTGCTTTTTTAATCCATAAGAAGTGCAAATGATGACAAGGTGTCTGAAAAGTTATTTTAAGACAGAGGCCTAGCTATTTCAAATAAAGGATTCAAACTGTTTCCTTGCATCATGACATTCCCAATGACCTTGAGAAAATCCCCAAAATCACAGAGATGATCTAGCTTTCATGCTGTAACATGAAGAGTTGAATGCAATGGTGGAAAGGCTGAGACATTCACTAAAAATACTATTTTGCTGTAAAAATGAAATCTTAACTGTTGGGTCCTTGATATTTTTTGAGCTTGGATGTTTTCTTGCAGACATTTCATTACCAGGCTGCATAACACCATCTGTTGTGAATTAATAAAAGTACGTGAATAAAGATTATTAAGAGCTTGAAGTAAAGTGCAGAGTTCTGGCCCTGCACTTCTGATTGGCCGATAATAGCGACATCGGATTGGTCCATTCAGGAGAATCTGATTGGCTATTAACGAGCCTCTCCCATTGGTTAACGGAGCTAGCGCTCCCTGTGTTTTCATTGGTTAAATACTCAAGAGCTTGCCTATATAAAGGGGGCCGTTGCGGCCATAGAGCTGAGCTGTTACACATGTAAATAAAGAGTTTGAAGTTCACTGTTCACCGGCTTGTCTCCTCCTTAGCGCCCATGCACAGAACATAACACCATCAGTGAAAAGGAGAGCTGCTGTTTATTTATGTATATTAAGCATCTTGCCTTGCCAATCTTTGTGTGGGTGTGGCTTCCTTTTTAATGGTTCCTTGATTAAGGTGTTATTTATCCCTTGAATGTTTATCTGGTCCTGGGTTTTTTTTGTCAATCTGGGTGTTGGCTGCTGTGAACAGGATGTGTTCCAGGATTATTTTTTCCTTTCTAGGCTTTTGATTATGTCTTTTGAATAGTATGCAAATAGAGTTTGTGTGTCTATTGGTGACTGATATGTGTGAATGTCACATTCCAGGAATTCCCTAATATTCTAAAATGTTAACAGAGTCTTAGTATAAGCTATGGTCAAGTCTGTCTATGTGTTACAAGATTAAGGCGCTGATCATGTCTTCTTTCTGCCATTTGAAGTTTGTGGTGCAGTCTGCCATCTGTGTGGCCTAAATAGTGGCTGTAAAAATCCTTACATTGAATGGTGTACATGACTCCTATTTTTTCTTCTTTGATTAATTCTGTTAGGTTGTAGATATAAACAGCCAGCAGATTGTGCTGGCAGCAGAAAAATGTGAGGTAAAGAAGAGATTGCCTACATAAATTGTTTCCCCCCAACACCCCTCCTGCATCGCAGAATGGAGAAATTGAAAGGGAAGAAATTTCAAGATCAGTACTACAAGCTGTTTGAATAGCATACCTGTGGCTTTTAGGCCCAGACTTCCAGTGTGATTACATTGCTTTCAATATTTAGAAGACCAAACAGTTTATTCCCTTGTGATCCCTTCCTCTTCAATATCTCTCCTTATGGGAAACGGGGGAAGGATCAGGCAAGAGAGAGATTGCCAATGAAAATCACTTGCTCCCCCCTCCTTCCATCTGCTCCCCCTGCAGAGGAAGAAGATTGGAGAGGAAGGGATTTCAAGAGAGTAAGTTGTTGAGTAGTGTGCCCATGGCACTCACATTGCTTTTGATGTGTACAAGACATTAGCAGGTACTCCAGTAATACAAAGGGTAGGGAGTAGTTGGAAGGCAAACAAAAACCCAAAGTGTGAAATTAATTAATCTTTTCAGTTTTAAGCTGGAAAACATAGTTGCAGTCATGTGATTTCCCACTTAGCAATTGCTTTGCTTAGCAGCAAAGTTGCTGGTCCCAAGTAGGACTACCTGTATCTACAAGAAAATTACCAATATCAGAGAGCACCAAGATATATTATATATAGCCCTGAAATACATATTTTATTTTCTATTAGACATCATAAATTTACCATGAGTGTGGCATTAAAGATTTTCCCTCCATAGAGTTTCAGGTCTCCAAGAATCTGCAGGTAACACAATCGCACTTGGGCTGCTGAAAGGAGATGCTGCAATTGTGGAAGAGCAAAGTTAACACAACCAGATATTCACAATTGGTAGGCCCACAGCCTCTTATATATTATTATTCTCATACAATAAAATTTGGGGTCAATAATAATATGGCAAGCTACTACTACCATGACCTTCGTGGGACAATAGTGGGGCAAATGTTCCAGTTGTCCACCAGTATTATAGGGCATCTCTGAATCAGAAATATAGGCTGTTCTTGTTTACTGACTACCTCATTTAGCAATCATTCAACAATTACAACAGTGATGAAAAAGTAACTTTATAACCTATCTTCGTATTTATGATCTTCACAGGTCATAAAGAAAATAAAAGCTGAAGTAAGATCATAAGCTGTAGTATCACCTAGGGATTGCTTTATTTAGTGACCAAATTGCTGGTTCCAATTGTGTTCACTAAAGGAGGATTATCTGTAGTCTTGGGAACAGTCAGTATTTCTGAAGGCATCACAGAGTAATACTCAGAACAGAAATATTGTGTTTCCTTTTAACTAATAATGTTATCCCAAGCATTGAATACAGTAAAATATGAGATTAGTTGATTCCCAATAAATACAAAACCATATTCAAATCACAAATTATAGGCAATTATTAACTATCTTTATAGGTATGATCCTACTTTTTTTACCGACAGCATATGCACATCCTAAAATTTCCCATGGATCCATCATTGTGCTCTTGGAACATAAGTGTGATTATCACATTCATTTTTCCAATGAAGATCAGAGAGATCAAATCACTTTTTTTAGTCAAGGACCAGATCATTTGTATTTATACACACAGCCACACAGCCCCCCTTTTTATACTTTACTGGCCACAAATATTTTCTAGTCTCTCCCAGTGCCAATGTCTGAAGCATCTTCTAACGCTTCATCTCGGTCCCACTAATAAAATAATTGATTTTATTATTATAGAAATACATTCCCTCTTCTTCCTTATTCTTTCCAACAGTAAAGATAAAGGTTTCTCCAGTTTTTGTCTGACTCTAGGGGGAGGTGTTCATCTGTATTTCTTAGCCGAGGAACCAATGTTGCCTGAAGAAGCTTCTGTGGTCAGTTGGCCAGCATGACTATCTGATGAGGCACATGGAATACTGTTACCTTCCCACTGAAGTGGTACCTATTTATGTATTCACATTTGCATACTTTCGAACTGCTGGATGGGCAAGAGCTGGGGCAAGGATTGATGCCTACCCCATCACATGGCGCTTGGGTCTCAAACCTGGACTGTTAGAGCTTTCCAGCTAACAAGCTCAATGTCTTTTAACCACTGAGTCATTGTGCCCCCTTGCTTTCCAACAGTATATACTGGTATTTGGGAAAGGAAAAATTAGGTTCTATAAGAGAAAATACAAGAATAAAAAGGACCTAACAAGGAAGATGATGGCAGAGTCAAGGTCCATTGGAGGGTGACCTTCCCAGATATCTTAAAGCCACTTTACCTTTTGCCTTGGGTCCAGCAAAAGATGATTCCTCTTCATGTGGAAACTAATAGCCTTTTTGATGTCTTTGCCTCTCATGTTTCGGAGTAGAGTTGGAGAAATAAAATTCTCTATTCCCCAATCCTTCCTGCAGCATCAGGAAAAAACAACAACAACCCTACCCTGAAATGATCATCCAGGAGAACTTGCAGTCACCGTCCTATAATCGTTACAGAAGGATTTAGAGTACAAGACTGCAATGTAAGTTTCAGCAATTTGCTAGCCTTCAGATGCAGAAGTGGCATTGTTCTCAACCACAGGCATCCACCTGAGGTGGGTGGCCAAGGAGAGCAAATGATGCAAACGACCCAGTAAAAAAAGACCAACCTATGTGACAGATTGTCTTTGAACTCATTGGCTTAATGTTTTTTTTTGAAATGCCATGTATTTTCCTTAAAAAAGTTTTAAGTAGACTTTACAACAGAATGCCTTTTCACTTACTCAATATACTTTAGTGAGACTTTCTGTGGCTGAGCACAGGTGATTATCCGTTCTTGGATGTGCAAAGCCGCCAGCCGTAACGCGACGCTGCACTTCATCTCAACAGCGAACCTTTCTTGAAGAACATCACTACAGCTCTGAAATGGACAGGACCGGGTTAACAAGGGGAGAGAAGAGACATACAGTTGCACAGGCTAGGTTAAACAGGATTTGCTCTAATCCTGTTATTGTAAGAAGTGATTTCTACTGTTAAGACCGTTGGGCAATTATGATGGTTGCAAAGCCCAGTGTTTAATTAATTTATTTTGAGTTAGGTACAATTTGAGACTGGTTCACACATGCACACGTTCGCTGGATAGAGAATTTGTAACTTCTGAATCTGGAAACCCATGTCCAGTTTTTAAGAAGAGATTGGACAGTCATTTGTCTGGAACATTATAGGGTTTCCTCAGTGGTGGGAGTCAATTTTTTTACTACCAGTGCTGTGGGTGTGGCTTGGTGGGTGTGGTAGGCGTGGCAGGGGAAGGTTACTGCAAAATCCCATTCCCTCCCCACCCCACTAACCTGCTTTCCAGCTCTGTTCTCCTGTGCAGGACAACAAAAGAAGACCCAGCCGATCAGCTGGGACTCGGGAGGCAGAGAATAGATGGGGGCGGGGCCAGTCAGAGGTGTATTTGCCAGTTCTCCGAACTACTCAAAATTTCCACTACTTGTTCTCCAGAACTGGTCAGAACCTGCTGAATACCACCTCTGGGTTTCCTGCTTGAGTAGAGGGTTTGACTGGGAGATCTCCTGGGTCCCTTCTAACTCTTGTTATTTTGTGTTCTATCACCTATGTTGATATGAGAAATCAAGTGGGATATGACATGCACATGTCAACCCAATCCAGATTTTTCAGTCCACTTTTTCTCTCTGTAATTAGGACAGAAAGAGACTGACCAAAAGATCCATGTGGTATATTTATTTTAACATTTCACATTATAGAATATGTAGGTGTGTCTTAGAGACAGGTTTATATTTGTTTTCAGACATAATGTTCACCCATGGTTTATTTTTGACCATATTTTATTGAACAAAACAAAGGAAGTTCGGCAGATTATCAAAACAATATTCTTATTATTTTGCCAGTTGAGTTACTTTCTTTCCTATTTAGCTGCTTTTGACTCAGAGTATTGTGACTTATATAGCTAAGCAAAGCAGGAATAATTCTAGCAACCATAAACCACCCATAACATTCCGACTGGGACATTATGTTAAGCAATCAACATATGAACAAGTGCCTACTGTAGAGTGTAAAACTGATTTATTTTTATACAGTAAGACAATACAAGCACATTATATAAAGTTGAATGTAATGTGGTTGCAGCCTCTGTGTGTATCTGAATAGATGTAGTATCTAGAAATTTCTATGTGAGGTTCTATTCATGTTAGGGTATTGTTATCTTTTTTGACAGTATAGCAATAGCAATACCACTTAGACTTATATAGTGCTTTATAGTGCTTTACAGCCCTCTCTAAGCGGTTTACAGAATCAGGATATTGCCCCCAACAATTTGGGTCCTCATTTTACGGAGAAGGATGGAAGGCTAAGTCAACCTTGAGCCTGGTGGGATTTGAACTGCCAAATTGTAGGCAGCTGGCTACAGAAGTAGCTTGCGGTACTGCACTCTAACCACTGTGCCACAGAGGCTCCTTAAAGTATGCTAGAGAGCAGTCACTGCTGAAGAATTTCTTGGACTTTTTAGTTTGTTGTTTAATTTTTTTTTCATTTATTCAGTTAAGAACAAGGCATGATATAGGGTGGAAACTAAATCCAAGGAAAATTGAACATTGAAGTGAAAAGCATTTAACAAGATTCAAAGTATAGATTATCCACAGTGAAAACTAGCTTTCTCTAAACCTGAGATGCAAATTAAGTCAATAAATGACGGTACTAGGCCCTTAAGAATGCTTTCTTTTCTTAATGACCTGTTAAATTTGTCAAGCCTCTTCCTAGTCTCACAAAGAGAGCTGCACCCATAGAAAATTATCTGCACTCTGAAACAATTATCTTTAAAACTACAGCATACTGAGCATAAATAAATTAATACAAAAACACAAAATGTGCAATACAGAAACACAAAATTGGATAGTAAACCCCAATTTACTATACAATCCTCACCCCATTCTTATTTCTGCACATGTATCACATTTGGACACACAATGTGGCCTTTATTTTTTCCTGTTTGTTGCTGTAATTATAAAATGCATGTAAAAATTAAAAGTCAAAATTTCTGAAATAGATTAAATCTTGAATGGTTCCAAATATGTTCAAACAACTGGAAAAGTATTATTAGTGTTGTGTAGTGTTGTGTTATACACATCTGTACGTTCCCTATATGTAAAGGCACCAACATTATTATGGATAAATAAACTTGTTTGATACTTGGGTTTATGCTATTTATTGATGAAACCTAACCAAGTCAGAAAAGCTCATAGTGTATTCCCATATCACCTGCAAGTAGAGATATTCAAAAGCCACTGGATCTTCCTGCAAGAGATGCAACGGATCCCTGGGGATAAAGCAAACTCTGAAGAGGCATCGATAATCATGAGACTCTTTCTTCTGAACCACCTGAAACAAAGAAGAAATGATAGATAGATAGATAGATAGATAGATAGATAGATAGATAGATAGATAGATAGATAGATAGATAGATAGATAGATAGATACTGGTAGATCAAGGGTGTCAAACTCAATTTCATTGAGGGCCATATTAGGGCTGTGGTTGACCTCAGGAGGCCGGATGGACATGGCTAACTAGGCGGATATGGCCAACTGGGTGGTCATGGCCAGCTTGATGCCACTCCCCAAACTGCTCATGTTACCTCTTTGCATTAGGTAGACCGTGCCAAAGCCATGCTGGCCCAATGTTTCCTCTTTGCATTGGTTAGATTGGGCCAAAGTGACGCAGGCCAGCCTGATGTTTCCTCTTTCAATTGGGTAGACTGGGTTGAAGTGATGCAGGCCGGCCTCTTACATTTTCTAGGATGACCCCATGGGCTAATCCAGCCCGAGGGCCTTGTGTTTGACACCCCTGGTCTATAGCATGCTCCCACTATAACAAAAGTCCTTAGAATTGGAAACCAACCTCTAGTGATTATCTGCTAAGATATTTTGATAAACAAGGTATTAAATACTTTATAGCTGCTCAGACAAGTCTGGATAATTTCCAGCAAAAAGGCAGATGGATTTTATTATATAAAGTTTTGAGTGATCAGTGGAATACTGCTTCAGAATCCCATCTAACTTCTTGACCCTCTCCATGTATGGTACAAGCAGAGTAAATTGTGCAGATATATACATATACATATACATATACATATACATATACATATACATATACATATACATATACATATACATATACATATGGCATTCAGCTTTGTTCAGGTATTTTCCCACGTCATTGTAGTTGTGCTTTTAAAGTTGTAGCAATGTTTCAGCAGAATCTCATCTGCCATCATCAGGCTTCGTCTGTGAGTCATAGTGTTCGTCTGTGAGTCAGACTTTTACCAAGGTTTCAGATTTAAATTTGGGGCAGCCTATTGCTGTGCCAGAATGGTTTTTTCTTCATCCTGATTGGTTGGGAGTCTTGGTCTGTGTTTATTGGTCTTGGAGTTTGCTGTGTTCTGCTTGATTGGTGTTTCTAATATCTTCTGTCTGTTTTTTGGCTCTTTTTGTATCTTGATTGGCTGGCAACAATGTGTTACTTTATTGGAGGCCTTTACTGCAGCTTGGCTCCAGGTAAATGGACGGCTATCTTTAGTTAGGAAGGTAGGTTTCATCTGGGTGCCTGGTTGGGGTGTGTTTGAGCTGGAGGTATCAGGGGGGATATGTTTGGCTTGTGGTGTGGAGATTTTTTTGTTTGTGAGTGCAGGCTTCCAAATGCCTGGTGGAATCATCTCTTCTATTCATGCTTTCTGGTCTTTTTTCAGTCTCTATGGCTTCTCTGATGATTCTGTGGCTGGGGTTTTCTATAGTGGCTAGGGTTTTGGTGCCATTGAAGTTGATGTTATGACCTGTGGCTTCCATGTGTTGGACGAGTGAGGAAGTGTGTTCCAGCTTTTTGACTGCATTTTTGTGTTCATCCAGGCGGGTGCTTATTCTTCTATTGGTCTGTCCAATGTATGTGGCCGGGCATGATGCACAGGGGACTTCGTATATGCCTTGGTTTTCCAGGTCAATTTTGTCTTTGGGGTTCCTGAGGATGGCTGCTATTTTTCTGTCTGTTTTGAAGGCAGTCTTGATGTGGTGTCTGTATAGAATCTTACTAATTTTGTCTGTAGTGCCTCTTATGTAGGGCAGGACAGCTGTTCCATGGGTCTGTTCATCTTCTGGGTCTCTATTATGTCTCAGTGTGTTTTTGTGGATCAAGTTGGTGATTTTGCTTTTGTGGAAGCCATAGGCTGTCAATATTTTAGTCAGGTTGCATAGTTCAGTCTTAATGTGTGTCTTGTCTGCCAGGTGTTTGGTTCTAGTAATTAGTGTTTTAGCCACGGAGTTTATCTGTGCTGGGTGGTGGTGGGATTGGGCGTTGAGGTAGCGGTGGGTGTGTGTTTTCTTCTGGTATATGATGTGTCCTAGTGTGCCATCTGTTTTTTTGTAGATTAGTACATCTAGGAATGGTAGTTGTTTGTTTGTTTCTGTTTCCATGGTGAACTTGATTTTGGGGTGTGCGCTGTTTAGGTGTGTTAGGAAATTGTTTAGGTTTTCTTGTCCATGGGGCCAAATCACGAATGTGTCATCAATATATCTTAACCATAGTTTGGGTTTGAGGATGGCATTGGCCAGGGCTCTGGATTCTAATTCTTCCATGAACAGGTTTGCAATGACAGGTGACAGTGGTGATCCCATGGGGGCTCCTTCAATTTGTTTGTATCTTTGTCCTTTGATTATGAAATATGTGTTGGTTAAGCAGTGTTCTGTTAGTTCCATGAGGTGTTTAGCTGGTTGGTATTTATTTTGGATGATTTCAAGGGTCTCTTTTATCGGGACTTGAGTGAATAGTGAAACCACATCGAAACTTACAAGCAGATCTTCTTGCTCCACGTGTAGATCTTTGATCATTTCCAAGAAGTGGTATGAGTTTTGTACATGAGAAGCTGCTGTTTCAGCATGGGGCTGTAGCTCTTTTTCTAGGTGTTTAGCTAGGTTTTGTAATGGTGCTCCTCTGGAGCTGAATATGAGTCTGAGAGGTATGCCTTCTTTGTGTATTTTTGGGAGGCCATATAGTTTGGGGCATCTGGAAGATTTCTCTCCGGGTATGATCGTGTGTTGGATCTCTTTGCTTATGTGGCTGGTTATAATTTTCTTCTTGGTTAATTTTTCCAGATATGTGGTTGGGTCTGTGTTTATGGGTTTGTATGTGGAGTCTTGGAGTAGGTCTGTCAATTTAGTTTCATAGTCTTTTCTGTCCATTACTACAGTGGCATTCCCTTTATCTGCTGGGAGGATGATTATGCTGCTGTCTCTTTTCAGGGTTTGTAGCGCTTTAATTTCATTTTGCTGCAAGTTGCTTTTGGGTGGTTTGCTTGTGCATAGGATGTTGGTAACTTGGTGTCTTATTTTATCAGCTTCATCTGTATTTAATTTAGTTAGGCTGGATTCTACTGCACATATGATGGATTCTGTGGGGATTTTTTGGGGTGCTATAGCATAATTGAATCCTTTGGTTAGGACTTCTATTTCTGTTTTGGTGAGTTCTCTGTTGGAAACTTTGTACACAAATTGTTTCAGGTGTTGTTGTGAGTTGTTGGGGGTTTTCTTGTCATGTTCTAATTTCTTTAATTTTTTCAAGAGCTTTTCCTGTTTGTAAATGTTTGCAGATTCAGCTCTCCAAGTTGTAAGTTGTTTTATCTTGTCCCAAAGTAGAGGGTGGATTTTGCTGCTCAATTCCAGGTGTAGTGCTAGCAAATCTTTGTTTAACTGATCAAATTGGAATCTCTTACTGTGGAGCTTGTTCCTTAGTAGAGCCATTTCAGTTCTTTTCAGGATACGTTTAGTGGCTGCTGTGCTTTGATGAAATGTTAATTTGAAGCAGGTTGGTTTAGTATTGTTGACTCTGCAGCTGCGTAGGAATTGGAGGTCACATAGTATTCCTGCTCTTTTAATTTCCAGTTTCTCGTAGGTTCTGATCTGGCTGTTTATTCCCTCCCCATAGAGGTTTGATATTTGTTTTCTTAAGTTCTTGCGGGTACTTACATGTCTGGCATTCAGCTTTGTTCGGGTATTTTCCCACGTCATAGTAGTGGTGCTTTTAAAGTTGTAGCTTTAGTTATGGCATAGGGGCAAACAGCAGCATTCACATGCACAAAACTCATACCACTTCTTGGAAATGATCAAAGATCTACATGTGGAGCAAGATCTGCTTGTAAGTTTCGACATGGTTTCACTATTCACTCAAGTCCCGATAAAAGAGACCCTTGAAATCATCCAAAATAAATACCAACCAGCTAAACACCTCATGGAACTAACAGAACACTGCTTAACCAACACATATTTCATATACAAAGGACAAAGATACAAACAAATTGAAGGAGCCCCTATGGGATCACCACTGTCACCCGTCATTGCAAACCTGTTCATGGAAGAATTCGAATCCAGAGCCCGGGCCAATGCCATCCACAAGCCCAAACTATGGTTAAGATACATAGATGACACATTTGTGATTTGGCCCCATGGAAAAGAAAACCTAAACAATTTCCTAACACACCTAAACAGCACACACCCCAAAATCAAGTTCACCATGGAAACGAAAACAAACAACTACCATTCATAGATGTACTAATCAACAAAAAAACAGATGGCACACTAGGACACACCATATTCCAGAAGAAAACACACACTAATTGCTACCTCAACGCCCAATCCCACCACCACCCAGCACAGATAAACTCCGTGGCTAAAACACTAATTACTAGAACCAAACGCCTGGCAGACAAGATACACATTAAGACTGAACTATGCACCCTGACTAAAGTACTGACAGGCAACGGCTTCCACAAAAGCAAAATCACCAGCTTGATCCACCAAAACACACTGAGACATAATAGAGACCCAGAAGATGAACAGACCTATGGAACAGCTGTCCTGCCCAACATAAGAGGTACTACAGACAAAATTAGTAAGATACTACACAGACATCACATCAAGACTGCCTTCAAAACAGACAGAAAAATAGCAGCCATCCTCAGGAACCCCAAAGACAAAATTGACCTGAAAAACCAAGGCATATACGAAGTCCCCTGTGCATCATGCCCGGTCACATACATTGGACAGACCAATAGAAGAATAAGCACCCGCCTGGATGAACACAAAAATGCAGTCAAAAAGCTGGAACACACTTCCTCACTAGTCCAACACATGGAAGCCACAGGTCATAGCATCAACTTCAATGGTACCAAAACCCTAGCCACTATAGAAAATCCCAGCCACAGAAGCATCAGAGAAGCCATAGAGATTGAAAAAAGACCAGAAAGCATGAAAAGAAGAGATGACTCCACCAGGCTGTCAATCATTTGGAAGCCTGCACTCACAAACAAAAAAATCTCCAAACCACAAGCCAGGCAAACACCTGGGCAGAAATAGATCCCCCCTGATACCAGGGCTGCCAACCTTGAGTGATAGTTCGGAGTGAGACACTGCGAGGGAGCGAGGGGGGGATGGTGTGGAAGGGGGGTGTCCCCCCTTCCACGGTAGGGAGCTTTGACAATTTTACATTTTAAATGGTGCAATCTGATGCATACTTTAGTCATGATTTGGACATATACATACATACATACATGCAAGCAGCACCAATGTACTTGAACCGGATTTGTAAGATATTAATAATGCAGTTCACTGACCATGAATAATTGAAGTTCCTGACTTGTAACTGCAGTATTCTACCTCAACTGACTTTATTAGCTTAGTGATGTACTATAGACCACTATAGGATGAATTCAATGTGCAACAAAAAGACAAAAACCCGAAACAACTACAGAGATAATGCAAATGCATCAATGGGTATTCTTCTTTCTGTATCAAATACCATACTACATGCCAATATCAAATGCTATAGTCTCAGTCTTTAATTATATACTAACTTGTTGACTGAAATAGGGGTTCATAATTTCAGACATGTATAAACTAAACATTTAATCAAATAATGAGTGCTTCATATAAATATACATATTGTTAACTGTAAAACTCATCTACTGTATTCTGAAGCTTGAGCACAGTGAGGAAACAGTATATTATTTATTGGGTAAGTTTAGATTCTGAACTTAATGGTCTTACTGCTCTTTGGATGGTAAATTGTGTTAAGATTAGAATATGTTCTAGTTGAGTCAGGGCTATCCCAATTTGGGGCTGAGAAGCCTCCTGGCATCAAAAAAAGTCCTTATTGAGTCCTTATCTAAGGGTTTGAAAATATGATAATAATGTAGTACAGTCCTGTCGATCTGGTGCATGGAGACCTAGGATTTAAACTCAAAGGAGAAAGAGGAAAAAGTGATTCCTTCATCCACTGCCAGAGATGTAATCCTGTCAGTCCTCCAACCTTTCTATTAAGTATTTTGCAAAAAAGCTGCCCAGCCCCTTTATAGATCAGCCTGGCGCGCTTCTCGCCTTGCTGGTTTGGGAAGACTCTTTTGGATCAGCTAAAAGAGAGCATAAGGCGTGTAAAGGGGTGGTAATAATAATTATAATAATAATAAAATTTAAAATAATAATAATTTTATTCAGAGTTGTGTTGGATCTCTTTTTTTGGGGGGGGAGGAGTTGTCCCATTCTTTCTTGGTGTTCTTTCTGTCCTTTTTGCTTTTTTAAATGGTCTTTCTCCCCTGGGTCAGAAATCCAGCCAGAGAAAATAAAGAAACATCACCAAAGATTTAAACACCAAAGGGTTAAATGGAAGCCACTCCGTTGGCTTTGCTTACCATTGTTATTACTGGCCGAGGCTGGAAAGAGGCTTTGCCAGCCCCCTCGTGTCCTTCTTTGGAAAGCCTAGGGCAGCTGGCTTGTCCCAGAGGACATTGCAGAGAGGGAGAGGGAGAGGGCGGGGCAAAGTGGCTGCGAGCGCCCCGGGCGGCGAAGAAGCCTCCTGCTCTTCGCTTTCCTGAAGCGATAATGATCGGCATCGTGACAGTTACGGGACGCCGGCAGAAGGATTAAGGCGGGAAAAGAGGCGCGGTGGGGTGGCTGGGCAGGGCGGGGTGGCTGGGCAGGGCGGGGCGGCGCTGGGAGCTCATCCTTCTCCTAAGCTAAGGGGAATATTCGGAATATAATCAGAGAATGTAGGGATATTTTTGTACATTCCATGATTTTGGGGGTTTAGCGTGAGATTTTGTTTATCAGAGTGAGACAGTCAAAATTGATTGAATTGCGTGAGTCTCACGCTGATTGCGTGAGAGTTGGCAGCCCTATGATACTTCCAGCTCAAACACACCCCAGCCAGGCACCCAGATGAAACCTACCTTCCTAACTAAAGAAGCCAAGCTGCAGTAAAGGCCTCCAATAAAGTAACACCATGTTGCCAGCCAATCAAGATACAACAAGAGCCCCCCCCAAAGAAAACAGACAGAAGATATTAGTAGCAGAACACAGCAAACTCCAAGACCAATAAACACAGACCAAGACTCTCAACCAATCAGGAGGAAGAAAAAACCATTCTGACACAGCAATAGGCTGCCCCAAATTTAAATCTGAAACCACTGTAAAAGTCTGACTCACAGACAAACACCATACAGAAGCCTGATGATGGCAGATGAGATTCTGCTGAAATGTTGCTACAACTTTAAAAGCACCACTATTATGACGTGGGAAAATACCCGAACAAAGCTGAATGCCCGAAAACTTAAGAAAACAAATATATATATATATATATGGGTAACAAAATCACCTAGCAATCACCACTATTTTGATTTTCATTTTGGCTGTGTACACAATTTTGGAAAGCAATCAGATAAAATGAGCATCTGTGATTCAATCGTAAAATGATAAGATAGCTGCTTAGAGCAACTCATCTTCCAAATTCAGATAGAGTTGCCAAGGATGGGATTTTGGATTACTCAAGGGTGGGATTTTGGATTCCTCAAATCTTTCTAATCTATGTGGATCTCATCAAAGAAACCAAAAGGATGGAGATTCTTGTCTAAAAATGTCAAATACTCAATCATTCAGTGTCTACTATTATAACAAGGTGAGTGCTTGTCATTCTGGAAGAAAGAATGGAAGAAATAGATCTTGTATGACAATCAGTGTATTATCTTCATCTCAAGATGATTCATTAGGGAAGCAACTTATATTAAATCAAATCCTTATTATGGTTATAGACCAATACATGAAAACTGGGATTATTTCAGTAAGGCTGCTGCTATATAAACAGGTTTACAAGCGTGTAATGTTCTGAATCAATAGCCCCAGTTTTCCATCATCAGCCATATATTTTGAAGGGATACATATTTCCACTTTGGAAGGTGTGAGACGTGGTTCTATTAATGTGACTGATCTATAAATCCCATTTCTGTGACCACTAGCCATGCTGGCCAAGCTGATAGGAGTTGATAATTGGAGTTTGTACCCTCCCTATCTATGGATTATGAAGCAAAGAAGACAAAATGCCAAAGTGAGCGATTCTAAGCTCCCTGCACTGGTCAGTATCCCTGGGCAAAAGTTTATTAATTTGTCCACCACCACCAGAAATGTCCTAAAGCAGTGAAACTCACCTGTTCAATGAGCTCATCGTCATGCAGCAGATACATCTTGAGCACATTATACTGTTCTTCCAAAACCAAGGCAAAATGTTCAATGCTTCGAATGGATAGCTTTTCTTTCAAAGTAAGAACAATATCCTACCAATTACGGGTGTAAAAAAAATAAATCACAATTTCAACAACATGTAGAAAGTATCTAGGTCCACACAATGATGTCCTTGGAGAGCTTAATTGTTCACAAGGATAATTGTACATGTTAGGAATGTAAGTCACCTAATAACTATTTGGGTTGAAAATATATAAACCAGGATAGACATTTTAAAACTGTACCTTTAAGAGAATCCTAAAAAGTGTAATTGGGTGTGGTTTCTCAAACGGCCATAAGATGGAGCCAGAAACCTGGGTTGTTTTGGTCTTAGTCTCAGAAGAGAGCGTGAGTGAGTCTCAGTCTCTGTTTTTCCTTCTGTTGGAGAGTATTGCCATTCCTCCATTTTTTCTAATTGACTGATATTCATGGATTTGATGTAAGTCTGATACTGAACTGTTTTTGATACTGGACCTTGTTATTGGATTATCCCTGGATTGAAAACTGACTGATTTACCGTGTGAATGACTTTTAGACTGCTTATTTTGAACTTTGCTTAAACATTTCTGGAAGTAAAAACCTACACTTACTGTACAGTGTATCTGTGTGCTGTGTATGTACTATTCAAACACTACTCTCAAATACGTCTCCCTGTATGCACTCATTCTCTTAACGGGAATTACCTCAACAGTACACATGTCATAAGGTATGGCAGATCTGACCCATGATGGAGAAGCCATTCAAATGCATAGAAATTCTTTGGCACGCAATCTTGGCTAGTGTAGCTTACTGACAACAAACTCCCATTGTTGACTGCAATGTAATCCGACAGCAATTTGAAAAAAGAAATACCCATGTGGATTAGAATCAAAATAGAATACAATCCAGCACAGAGATATAGAGGATTAAGATTTGTACTACTAATTTCTCTGACAGCTAAGTAAGGATTACCATACATTGAAATATAGTCATAAAATCTGCAATGAAGGGCATTAACCATAGGCTACAATAAAACCTGCTACTTGGCTAAATGTGGATCATGTCCCAACCAAATTTATAAGCGTTAAAAAATACAGGCAGCATTGTGGATGAGGCAAGTTGGCTACTTGATTGCTTTCTTATTCTATTTTTAAGTTACTTCAGCGAACAAAAATACTGAACTATGTTGTTTGGTTCATGAGGATCCAAGAGTTTCCATCATATACCAGATTGTTACTTTACCTGCCCACAGTATGTTTTCCATTATTGTAGTAGATGCTGCAGCAATGTATTCATCTTCTGGCTTTCGTCATTGAGTTTAAGGGCATCTCTTCTCATTTTATTCAATTTCTCTCAACAAAACATCTTGCAATATAGAGGAGCGTTTGAGAAATATTCACAGGCCCAACTCTTCAGTGGCCACCATTGCCAAGTGAAAGTTCCTAATCCAACATTTAATCACAATATTATACATAAACATACCTTGACTGTTGTGTTTGCTTCAAACTTGAATGCTTTAGTCTGCCCATTTTCTAAATAGACTTTGAGAACATTGGGCATACACAGAAGAGAACTTCCCTAGATAAACACACAAATAACAGCATCCAGTGAATACTTTTGACTCTCAAATTATGTCTGAAATATGCAGCAATTTACTGAGGAACAAAAGGAGTTCTTAGCAGAAAGTAAAGTTTGCTTAATTCTGGGGATTTCCCTTACTGGCTTTCAAGGCTTAATAGGGTTTGAGAACATTTACATTTTAAAGAATATTTTGTCATGTTGAGGTGCTGTTGTATATTTAGTTTTCAGCATTTATTTTACTGTATAGACAGATACAATTAAAAACACAGGGAAGCCTGCCAGCCAGAGGTTACAGAGCAGGAAATAAATGATGTTAAGTAAAGAATTAGCCTTCCTGTTGCTTGCCTTTCTGTTGTCTCTTGGGTGCAAGTGAGACAAATCAAAAGATTAAATTGACTTCCAGTGCTATAAAGCAGCCTCCTTATGGGAAAGTTAAAGCATTGCCACATACTTTGGAGATAGTACAAAGGATAATTTGTGATTTCCAGATTCCAGCCATCCTCCCAATACCTTAGTTTATTGCCTTATCCAGAATAGAGTTTATTATTCTTGTTATTGAATATTATTATTCTTTGTTATTTTTTTATACTGGCAGGATTCAATTAATTCAGCCAGTTCTCAAATCAGCAGTCATGGTTTGTTTTTCTTGCCAGTGGGACCAGAGCCCTGAGAAATCTCTTTTACACAAGTTCCATTGGTTTAAAGACTTTGAAGAAGAGATAGGCCTTAATGAAATATGAATAGTTGGTAATTTTTGCAATGCCAAAGGATTTTTCTTTAGCTCTACATTTTACATTGTTTTAAGATCCCCCAAAGAAGTCCTTTTTCAAAATTTCTTCACAAAGAATAATGAACTCTAGAAATAAGGACTGATTTTCTAAATGCCTTAATGTCTTTCTGGCACTTAATTAGCTCAAACAACAATTTTAAAAAATGTAAAAGAATCTTAACACACTATAAGTTTACCCTTTAATTTTGCATAGATCTAATCAGAACAAAAAGCAAGGAATAGGGTGGAGGGTTTTTTTTGGGGGGGGTGTCTATATCTGGTATTCTCAAGGGTCTTCTCCAACACCAAATTTCAAAAAAGTAAAAAACTCTTTTTACCCTTTTTCTTCAAAGTCCAACTTTCACTTTCTGTAGGGTGTCACTAAAAAAACCATGTCATGCATGATCCCAATTGTTAAGGGTATAGACGTGTCATAGCATCTGAATATCTTTTACCAAAACCTTTGCTACTATTGTACCAAATGTTGGTCTGTGTCATATTTCTGGACCTTTGGTTCCTTATCATTGACAGTTGATCTTAAAAGACAGAAACTATTCTCTTCTTCAATATCTTCTGACTGAAATTCCAATCCATTTAAATTTGCTGACACCTAAGATGTCAAGGTGTAATTGATTCATCTTTTTCTGCATTGGGCTTGTGTCATGTTCCCACTGGAATTTTATCTTTGTAACTTTAGATTTTCTTTTCCTGCATGGCAACCCCCAAAGGGTTCTGCTCTAGCCATGTGACAAACACAACCAGCTCTTCTTCAGTAGCATATTGGATGCCCTTTGACCCAAGGGAGGCCCATAATTCACTACAGATACTACTCAACTTACAACAGTTTGTTTAATGACTATTCAAAGTTACAAACAGCACTGGAAAAAGTGATTTATGATCGTTCACACTTACAACCGTTGCAGCATCCCCATGGTCACATGATCAAAATTCGGATGCTTGGCAATTGACTCATATTTATGACGGTTACAATGCCCTGTGGTCACGCGATCACTTTTTGCAATCTTCTGACAAGCAAAGTCAATGGGGAAGCCAGATTCACTTAACAACCATGTCACTAAGATAACAACTGCTGCGATTCACTTAAGAACTGCGGCAAGAAAGGTCGTAAAATGGGACAAAATTCACTTAACAACAGACATTTTGGTTTAATTGTGGTCAAAAGTCAAGGACTATCTGTACTATGTAATCAATCACTTTATTGTGTCTATTCATGGGGTTTTCTCAGCATCATGTGGAAGTGACTCATCTTTGCATTGTCCCATACATTATAAATGAATGCTGGCATCCACTTTCAACATCTTTCTATATGGCTGCTGGCCAATATAGGTGCCTGCTTGCTTTAGCTGGGCAGCTGGGATGACCTTCAAGCCTTGGTAAGCCTACTGAGGTTATTATACTCCTGGTATATTCTCCCATTATTCCTTGTTCATTTCTCCTAGCATTACCACCTCCCTTCCCATCATGAGGCAGCATAGCAGAACTGAGGGGAGACCATCATTTACATAGCCAGATTCCTCAGATGACTCGTGCAGAAGATTGCCATGGGGTGATATACAAGCCTTACCTTTGAAAAGTAAGTTTTAAAAGCATTTCATCTCATCAACAATTTATGCCTTCAGGCCAACACTGTGAAAGCACTTCTGGGATTTTTCCAAAAAAATCTTACTTCAGCTTCAGTAATATTCCATTTAAAAGGACTACTGCGATGGGCCCTCCTGCGAAGGTTGCTGTGCCATTTGGAAAAGTACTATAAATGTATCTGGGAAAGTTATCTTCCTGCATGGATAGAGCGGATGGACTTAGAGAGATCCCTATATGTAAAACAATGCCTCCTATTATATATTCATGAGCTCATAATCCTTGACTGAGCCAAAAAATAAGGCTAGACAGTGAGCAATGTGATTATAAATGGGAGAACAATAGGTCTGGTTTGCATCATAATGCAAAACCACTGATTTCACATTTTCCAAGAAACCCGCGTTTGGAACTGCAGTGATATTCATGCAATATGTGATTTTTTTCCACATAGCTTTAAAATTAAAAATATGCATATTAAATATTTTGAAGAAAAGTACATTGCCTCAGTGGACATGATATATGAAAATTGACTGCATTAAAGAAAACAGCAGATAAAATGTGTCTTCTAGAAACGTGTCCATGCATATTACCAAAAGATGCACGCAAAAGCAGATAGGAATATTTGTGAAAACTTCAAACTGAGGTCAACTTAATTTTTTTAAAAAAAAGGCAGAGGGGAAACTGAACCAAAGCCAAATGAAAGGTTTTATTCATTTCTGCCAGGTATGACCTGTAGCAAAGTGTTCACAATTTTGTAAACAAAAAGGGAATGAGGGAAAAAGTAGCGTTCTGTTAATACCCCAAGCGGATGAGCTTCTCAACTATATCTGAATTCCCAGCAACAGCAGTCAACTTAGCCAATAATGAGAGGTGCTGGAAACTATTGTTTAACAAAACTCGGAGAAATGCAGATGATCTCTACTTTTTAGATTGACAATTTTGCAGTTACATTGTTTGTCAATGCCCCAGCAGGAGAAACAGTGTACCTAAAAATATGTTCATGCACAGAAAAATTCAGGAATATCTGCAAAGGGGTTACAAAAATTTAAGATGGCTTCTGTGATTGCACAATTGAATTATATATATTTTTAAAAAATCCCTGGACTTCAATTCATTATCATGGTTACCATTTTGACTTTTTTTTGACTCTCCCATTCCCCTGTAAATGTCCCTGTTAACATTGTCATTCCATTCCATTTTCTTTTTCCAAGAATACCAAGGACCAGGGGTGGGATTCTACCAGTTCGCACCTATTCGCTAGAACCAGTTGTTAACATTCTAAGCAGTTCAGAGAACCGGTTGTTAGAAGAAATTACTGGCCTAATCCTGTAAGGAAAGCAGGAAGGAAACATTCTGGTGTTGCTTACAGAAACTGCTTCTCCATTAACCCTTATTACATTCTTGGCAGGACTAGACTTCCTGTCTCAGGAACTTCTCTGGAGTTTTCCCCCCTCCTTTGTTGGTACTTTGCTTGTGTGGACTGACCATTCAAAGTTACAATAGCACTGAAAAAAGTGACTTATGACCATTTTTCACACTTACGACTGTTGCAGCATCCCCACAGTCATGAGAGGCCAGGCGAGCCTCAATGTGAGTGGTATTGAGTTGGCCACACCCAGCCAATAACATGATCACCAAGCCATGCCCACCAACTAAGCCACACCCACAGAACCGGTTGTTAACAAATTTGAATCCCACCCCTGCCAAGGACAATTTGATTTCAGTGTATTTACTGGATCAGGTTGAAACATATATTTTTAATAAGCTTTTTCCTTCTAGCAAGGAAAGAAAGATTTTTTGCTTATTTTTCATTGGTATCCTACTCGGTTCAAATGACCTCGAGCCCATGAATCTATCTGACAAAGTGCTAATGTATTTAAGTTGGAGGGGATAACAGTTGTGAAAAGGCCACGCTGTCTTCATTTCATGATCACTTTCAGCTAGTGCAGTTATCTTAATACAGCATGTAATTTGGTTTACCTGTCAAATTTGAAAGCCAACTATTCATATGGCTTGGTAATAATAGCATTCACACAAACCTGATTATGTCCATTCATGACAACCTCTTCCGCAAAACGGACTTTTACAGGGTTTGTTTTTAGCCTGGCTCTTTTTTCCGCTGTAAGAAAAGATGATTTATGGCCACCCTGAAAAACAAAAGCACTGGGTTGGCAAACTATTATACAACATGGTAACAAATTCTGAAATCTTTTAATGCCTTCTCACAACAGAAATTGAAACAGAATCACAAGAAGAGTAAGGCCATCAAAAGTTTGCTGGACCAGAGCAATGGACCATCAAGTACAAAAGGTGGGTAATTTGGAATCTTCCCACCATTTCCTCTTTTTTTTTTTTTTTTTTTTAAAAACCAACCTCCTGCATTTTCCCCCCCCTTGGTAATCCCTTGCTTCAGTGTGGGGGTCAGGGTGATGGAATGGAGCTGAGCATTTACTGGCCTGATGCTCTTCCTGACACCTATGGAAAGTTTGCAACAGATATTTTCTCTTTGTGCCCTGATAGACATATTTGCCACTGCCTAGGATTGACCTCTCAACCTTCCAAGTGAGAGGCCAGAGTCTTTATCTGTAGATCACCATGCTGTTCCAACTCCTAGAATATTTTATTTTATTATTTATTTTATTTTATTCTATTTTCTATCTATCTATCTATCTATCTATCTATCTATCTATCTATCTATCTATCTATCTATCTATCTATCACATTTCAGAATGACCCATCTCCCTCAACAGACCATAACCACCAGGAACTACCAGCAAGGTTTCATATATTTTTCTTGGGTATAAACATGTGAAAACTAGTTCATAAGCCTTAAAATAGGCAGCATAGTTAAGAAAAATGGATTTCAAGTCCTCGAAAAATGTTAATGGTGGTCTCTGCCCATCAACACTGGCCCAATCTCCTTCTGCAATTTTTTTTAGAGCAGTCAGCTCTAAAGTTACAATTCCCTTTAGCCCGACCAACATGGATTGCATGAAAGAGTACAACCTGAATTCTTAGAGCAGCCTTTCTTACTAGATGATTTTTAGATGCCCAGGATCACAACTCCTAACCTTATCCTCGGGACCGATGAGTTTCATTAACAACAGTCAAACAAAACACAGCTCACATTCAGCCTTTGAAGAAACTCTTCTCAACTGGGAGCACCCCTTGTAATTCTCAACAATCCCAGCTTGAAATGAATGAATGGGATGGGTTATGGCAGGGGTGTCAAACTGGTGGCCTGCGTGGGCTGGATGTGTCACGCATGACCACACCCACCCCAGCTCCTCAAAGGAAAAAAATGTTGTGAAATGTTATGTGATGGCAATGTGATGCTGCGGGTTTCACACCTGTGGGCTAGGGTAACAAAAAACATCTGGAAGGTAGTACTGTAGGAGTTAGAATGCTAGTTCATAATAAGTGACGCATGAAAGGATCCTGCTTTTAAAGGTGGAATCTCTTAATTGTCATGACTAATTGCTATCACAGTGACAGTTATTTAGTGCAGGGGTGTCCAACTCTGGCAACTTTAAGACTCGTGGACTTCAACTCCCAGAATTTCTCAGCCAGCTGGCTGAGGAATTCTGGGAGTTGAAGTCCACGAGTCTTAAAGTTGCCAAAGTTGGAGACCCCTGATTTAGTGGCCATCAACACTGCTTTTTAGTAGACAAAATTTTACTGTACGTTAAGTGAAGACAAGCCAGCGTAATCTGTTTTTTGTAACAATGTGCTGAGTGAAGATGTGTATCATCTTCCACTATTCAACTCATCACCAGAGACACCCTGAATTCTTGCATTGTCTTAGTTGGGGGAGAAAACACTGGTTACTATCAATGCTGCATTTATCAGTTTCTTTCATGTCTCTTCACTGCAGTGGTTTTCAGCAGCTGTAAACTAAACAAACCCGGAATTATCTGGAAACAAATTGAACTTTTGCTGCATCCCACCACAAATATGGATGAACATCTTGCGTTGCCAATTCTCAATGTCTTCTCAATTTCTATCATCCCTTAATGCATGTACTTCCTGAGTTAGGACTGGTAGTAAATTTTTAATTACAATTAAATCTATTAAAAAATCAGGAGAGAAAAGGAACATCCCAGAACCATGCAATCTCTTGAATTATCAGGTCTAAGAAATAAATGCAAATGAACAGCAAAGGGGGTCTAGTTCCAAGTAGTTGGTTTCACACATGCCCCAAACATCTCAGAACTCCTATCAATACTGTACAACTCATCAGAGTGACCAGAAAACAAGTTTATTTTACCACTATCAGTTGACCAACTAGTTCAGAATAGGTTTGTATTTTATTACACCCACAGATACATTGACCAACCAGTTCTTCTCTTTCCACCAACCAAATATGCTCCAGCTTATGAACTTTACTTTTTAATAATACCATCCAAGATTTTCTATCTTTCAAACAACCCTTCCTTCCTTTCTCTTACTTGAAACACCCTCCCAGAATACTTGCTAGATATCCCTGCCAGTGGTGGGATTCAATTTTTTTTACTACCAGTTCTGTAGGCATGGCTTGGTGGGCGTGGCAGGGGAAGGATACTGTAAAATCTCCAGCCAGAGGTGGTATTTGCTGGTTCTACTCAAAGTTTTGCTACCGGTTCTCCAGACTGGTCAGAACCTGCTGAATACCACCTCTGATCCCTACATATGCTACAAATGTCTTCTCAAAATGCATGTTTTCAGTAAAGAGTTTGGCATTAATGTCCTTCCTAATTTATTTTAACTTAATTACAACTAAGTCTTGATTCCCCTTCGCCAGCTTAGTTAGTGCTTCCTAATTTTCACATTTTGATTTCTGTTATCTCACCTGAGCCAACGTTGAGACTGCAAAGTCTCAAGGCAGTGTTATTCTCCGTGAAATGCTATGCACCCTGATGATGTTAGTTTCCCCATAATTTCAGAATAGGTCTTATTTTATTACCCACAGATCCATCTGCACACAAAAGCAAGATTTAAGGCACTGTTTCGTGAGACTTTGCATGATGAAAGCTCTCATCTCGTCTATCTGTAACATCTTCAGCTTTAAAGAATCTGGAGTGGAAAGTTGGAAGCCCTGGAGAATTGTGACAATTGGGATGGACCAGGGCCAAGCAAGCCTTCTGCAGCCAGGGCAACAGTTTTTATTTATTTGATTTGTCAATCGCTTACAAGATAACAGTATAAACATGAGTAAGAATACAGGAAATAGGTACGAATAAATGGGGACAATAGGACCAAAAGCACAGGGTGCACTACTGAAAAAGGCAGCAGCACAATTCCCTGCATCTCCCTCCTGTATTAGGCTGTCTAGATTATTTAAAAAAAAAAAAAAACTCAAATAAGTGTGTTCTTAGTGTACTTATTTTGCTTCTTAATTTGCAATTCTTTGCTGACTGAACACACAGAGTTGCAGTTGCATATTCTTGGGAAACAATCCTGCGCAAGATGGTCCCAAATGGTTTAACTTTCTATAAGACAGCGACTTCGTATGTCTGTATGGTGGCACTCAAGACATTGATTGCTTGAATGGGGACTCCAGCATTATACAGGAGCCTGCAAATTATAGTATACAAATGCATTTAAATGTTAGTTTAAAAGCATGTTTATATAAGGGAAAATTGCTTCTGGAAGGAGATGTTGGGATGGACTACAGTTATATTTACCTACTACAAATTCATATTTTCCTTTCCATTGATCCATTCCTTTCCTGGATGGATTTAAATGAAGACATACATACATATATTTGGACTTGTGAGAGGCAATATCTAGCCAGACTTGTTTGGGCTAGAAAGCTAAGCAGGGTCAGGCCTGTATTTCAAAGGTAAACCACAGGTATTGGGGGGTGGGGGGGCAGAAAAGTTCTGTTGTGGCAGCAAAAATGATATTTTCAGAATTTGCAGATGTCGGGTGATTACAGTGCAGTGTAAATATGTTTTTTTGTAAGCCGCTGAGATCAGTGGAGCCATAGCTAGAAGGAATAAAAATTCATCGGATGTATAAAAAGAAATTAATTGCAATGTAATCAAATATATACTACCAACATTTCATTGTTACAAGAATCTGATACAGATAATTAGAGTTGGAAGGGACCTTGTAGGTCATCTAATCCAACCCCCCGCCCAAGCGGGAGACCCTACACCATTTCTGACAAATGGCAGTCCAATCTCTTCTTGAAAGTCTCAAGTGATGGCACTCCCACAACTTCTGAGGGCAAGCTGTTTCATTGGTTGATTGTTCTCACTGTCCCTGTGGCAGCCCCTCAAATATTGGAAGACTGCTATCATGTCTCCCCTGGTCTTTCTCTTCACTTGACTAGCCATGCCCAGTTCCTGCAACTGTTTGTTGTGTGTTTTAGCCTCCAGTCCCCTAATCTTGATTGCTCTTCTCTGTACTTTTTTAGAGTCTCAACATCTTTTTTATAATGTGGGGACCAAAACTGGATGCAGTACTCTAGGTGTGGTCTTACTAAGGCGTTAAGTTTTTAATACAGCAGCTTTTACCCAGCTGGGTAAGATTACCAAACTGATCTTGGGTGATCTGAAAAAGGTAAGCAGGATCAGAGCTGATTAGCATTTATATTGGGGGCTTCAAGGAAACCCAAAAGCTATAGGTTAGAAGAGAAATTGAGAATACTTCCTATAAAAATCTCTTTATCATTTTTTGTACAGAAATGAAAAAAAATGAACTTGTGATTTATGGCTTTGATGATTACACAGGCTAGATTATAGAAAGAAGGGCATTATGATGTAATTTTAGAGAGAGAGATTAAAATATAATTGTACTTATAACTGCTATGAAGAATATCAGAAGTCACTTTTCTTTTTCTTTCTTTTCTATTTTTCTTTAGCTTTCCTTCCCCCCCTTTCTTATACTTTTTCTTTCTCTTTGCTTTTTTCTTACTTTATATTAATTTGTATTTGCTTCTCTCTCTCTCTCTCTCTCTCTCTCTCTCTCTCTATCTATCTATCTATCATCTATGTAAACAACATAGACATGAAGTCATTGGGAGTTGAACTTAACTTTGTCATTTTGATGCTTTATTTTACTCCAAATATATTTTGAGGGTGATTTGAGTGGGTTTATAATGCACTGAAAGCTCTTGGATCAGTATGCCCTGTACCTTTTTTAAAAAACTTTTTACTGTCTACTCTTTCCAAAATCAATTTCCCCCATCTAAACTATTTGACAGCATCCTGCTCTGCACATTCGCATGTAATATATAGCTTGAACCCAATTCCAATACTCTGCTTGATGTTGCATACTGGGTGATAATGGTCCAGTGATGTCAACATGGCCACCCTTTAAACCAGGGGTGGGCAAACTTTTTGGCTCGGGGGGCCACATTGACTTTTAAAATTTGACAGACAGGCCCCCGCCACCTGGTGTCAAAATGCCTGTCATTACAAGTCAAAATCAAATGAATGCAATCATTCAATCATTCACATCAAACCTTAATTCTGTACCAATCTTCGGCGGGCCGGATTAAAAAGACCAACGGGCCGGATGTGGCCCACGGGCCGTAGTTTGCCCACCCCTGCTTTAAACCCTTTTACCTCAGTTTTATTGGCAAGCATCTCACCATCTTTGCCCACGATGCATCAAGTCCCTTATCTGGGCATATTTTCCACCCATCGTATCTCTAAGATTACCTCCTGGAACTTCGCATTTGTGATTCTCATTTGCATACCCATCGGGAGGCCAAACCTTACCCTCCAAGGAGTAACTCAAACACCAGTGGTACATGAGGGCAATTTACCGAGGTGCATCGCAGAACTGTAAACTGGAGAGCGCCTTGCGATTCCCTGTTAAGACAATATAATAAAACAACACAAGTTTGAATACACAGGATGGGAAACAAGGAGAACACCCCCCCCCACTAAATGGCTTTATCTGAAGACATTACTATAAAGGTCAAAAACACTGCATCATTTTCAACAAAGGTAATCCTTGACTTACAGCAGTTCATTTAGTGACTGTTTGAAGTTACAATGGCACTGAAAAAAGTGACTTATGACTGTTCTTCATACTTATGACTGTTGCAGCATCCCTATTGTCACATGATCAAAATTCAGACGCTTGGCAACTGGTTCATAGTTGCAGTGCCCTGGGGTCACATGATTACCTTTTGCAACCTTCTGACAAGAAAAGTCAATGGGCGAGCCCACTTAACAATCATGCTATTAATTTAACAATTGCTGTTATTCACAAGAAAGGTCCTAGAATGGGGCAAAACACATTTAACAACAGTCTTACTTAGCAAAAGAAATGTTGGGTTCAATTCTGGTCATAAGTTGAGGATTACGTGTTCCTCTCAAGGCAAGTGATTTCCAACTCTGCCTTTTCCCCCCCAGATTCCCTCAGTTCCATCCATATTTAGCCTGGAAGTAGCTATCAATTTCAGTTAAAGAAAATATATTGCCACCTCCTTCTTTCTCTATACTCTCTGTATTCAGCAGCAGTATTACTATTCACCCTGTTGTACATGCTCATAGTTTGGGATTAATCATTTGACACCCACATATACAGTCTTTCAAATTACATCACTTTCCTTTTAATAACACTTTAAAAGTTCCTCCAGGAATACTTTGGGCCAATACCTTCCTAATCTTGCCTAAACTAAATTTGCCTAAATTAATTGATCTGATCTTACATTGCTCTATTCACATGCCCAAACCATGCCCTATTCTCATTGCTCTGGTCACATGATACTCCTTAGATTGCTATAATATCTTCCTGTTCATTCCATAATTTAGTTCAGGTTGTTTGCTCTAAATTTCAGTGTCCTTCACAAATCGACCAGCCAGTTCTTCTCTTTCCAACAACCAAATAAGCTCCAGCTTATGAACTTTAGTTTTTTAATGCCACCATCCAAGGTTCTTCTACTCTTTCAAACAGCTTCATCCTTTCTTCCTTCCTCTTCCTTACTTGAAACAGCGTCCAAGAATACAGTACTTGCTACCCTAGATGCCCCTACATGTGCTACAAATGGCTTCTCAAAATGCATGCTTTCAGTGAAGAATTTGGTACGAATAGCCTTCCTAATTTATTATAACTGAGCCTGTAACTAATTCCCATGCAGCTTCAGCAACTTTGTTAGCGCTTCCTAATTTTTACCATTTTGATTTCTGTTATCTCACCTGGGCCAAAGCTGAGACTGCAAACAGTCTCAAAGCAGTGTGGGAAACCTGCCTTGTTATTCTCTCCAAAGTGCTACGCATTCCGATGATATGCTACATAAACAAATACACACATTACTGCCAAACACCACAAAGAAAAATGGATGTTCCTGTTTTCATACTACAATTCTCTGTATTTAAAGACAAGCCAGGATCAAAGAACTGTTAAATTATTTCAGTTAGGTCAGAATGCTTTAAACGTGTTTCTCTTGAATAGCATTACTTCCTGTGAAACTGTTATCCCTGCAAGGTAGTTCAAGCAGGAATACTGGCTATATCTTTGTTGTAAGATTATAGTAACATGTTTTTGCAACACTAAAAAGTATTTCTCCCCTCTTTTCTCTTTACTCTCCAGAAAACCAGGGAGGGTCCCTTCTGAAACACTTCCCATGCCCTCCCTCCTTTGATGGGCTGAAATATCTTCAGCAGGCTATCTACACCTCTGCCTCCTGTCTCTCAATGTTATTTCCACATATCATTACAGGTAGTCCTCAACTTACAAAAGTTCATTTAGTGACCATTCAAAGTTACAGTGGCACTGAAAAAAGTGACTTACAATTGTTTTTCACAGTTACGACCTTTAAAGCATCCCCACAATCAGACTTCAGGTGCTTGGCAACTGGCTCATATTTACGACAGTTTCAGGGTCCCAAGGTCACGGGATCACCTTTTGCGATCTTCTGACAAGCTGAGTCAATGCTAAAGCCAGATTCGTGTAACAGCCAGAGTTACTAACTTAACATCTGCAGTTTTTCACTTAACAACTGTGGCTACATCGTAAAGTGGGGCAAAACTCATTTAACAAACGTCTCACTTAACAACAGAGATTTGGGGCTCAACTATGGTCGTAAGTCAAGGACCTCAAATGCAAATTTTGAGTATAGCATAGCAGCTTCAAAATAGGGTAGGGTTTTCTGGGGTGCTCAGCTGAAGAGAGGAGAGAAGTCTCTTGCAAGCTAACATGGCATGAACATTGCAAGAGCTTGCATCTCTTGCAAGCTAACATGGCATGAAAGTCAACCGCTGGTGTGAAGTTTAGCCATCCCCCCCTTTGCCCTGGGGGAGACTCCCCATACTGCACCTTAAAAGAGCAGCTGCTTGTTCACTGGTAAGGTCTTCCGTTGCGTCATTGTTTATTGCAAGGATGCGATCCCCTGGCAGAAGCTTCCCATCAGCAGTACTGCCTGCAAAACATCAGCCTTTTCAGGGAGACACTTGGCATTTCCTGTTTACAACGTCGCCCCAAAAACAAACAAATGCATGTGTGCTCGTATGAGAGTGTGCATGTAAAGAAACTGAAGCCATGTAAGGTGACCTGGCATTGCTTGCCTACAATTTGGAAATCTGAATCCAAATTATTGAAAGGTTCTTAATGGGCACCCTTCAACGAGCCCACACTGCCCTTGTCAGCAGCACTTTCTTTCTAGCAGAACTAATGGCAGGAAGGACAATCTCCTTCTCAACATAACCTGCCACAACATTCTGTTCCTCCAAATGCTGTTTTGTTCTCCACTCCTGACTGATGCAAGGCACTCAGGGGCTGGCAATACTGGTATCTGCTTAGATTGACATCCCAGCAAGATCTGACTACCAGCTTCCCTCTGGCAAGCTGAAAGGAACAGCGGTTATAGTGCAGTACTGCAGGCTACTTCTGCTGACTGCTGACTGCCAGCAGTTTGGCAATTCGATTCTCACCAGGCTCAAGGTTGACTCAGTCTTTCATCCTTCCGAGGTTGGTAAAATGAGGACCCAGATTGTTGCGGGCAATAATATACTGACTCTTAGAGAGGGTTGTGAAGCACTATGAAGCGGTATATAAATCTAAATGCTATTGCTATTGTGCCCAATTCTCTATTCTTTCAAAAATTCCAGAGCCTGGACTCAGCCAGTTTTCTCTATCTGACTATGAATATTAGCTTGGGATCAAGACAATGTCAGAGATCAGCATATTTTTAAGGCATCTTTCTTTTCAAAACCACAGCTTTGTATTTCTCCAGACAATTTTCAACATCAGGAAAATGTGAGAAGGGAAAACTGTTTTCTACCTGCAGCAACTGATGTGATCAAGAGGGGGAACTTATGAGAAACTTCAATGCCATAATGTCCATGTAGCACATCTTTTTGAACATCCACTGTGAGTTTGACATGACTTGCAGGTTGCCTACTGCCATCGGATGATCTATCACTCACTGATGCTCTCCCTCTGCAAATTAAGGGTGGAAAAAAAGCCAGTTTTTTAAAAAAAAGATCCAGTGCTTCCAATTTCCTGAAATCTCAGCTTTTGCTTTGGAGATATTTTTACCTCAGTGCATACCTAGTGAGGAAAACAAACATAAGCCAGTAAACAAGAAAGATGCTCTGATATATATTGTGGCTGGAGTGTTTATTGTTAAATGTATGAAGTGGAAAGTAACAATCTGATAAATATTTTAAATTGTACTGGGCAGATTCAGAAAAGATACCCATAAAGCTGAAAAGTAATACTGATGCTCAATTTATATATAGAGAGAACTTGATTAATCTGTGTGAGTTGGCCTCAGGTAAACCTTTTTTTGGTCATTTCTGTTTCTCCATTATTCTGTTATTACTCTATTTCCTTTTTCTGTTTTGAATGTTTGTTATATTATATATTACTGCATCCCATTTCTATTTCATTGTTTTCATGTTTCTGCAAATTGTAAGGCAGCAAGAATGGTTAGGTGAATTGGGCAGCCCAATGGATTTAATGAATAAATAAATGTTAGCATGCACATTTAAACATGAAGGCTATATCTGGATCTTACAATTTAGCCAGATATCCATATATTCAGCCAAGAGGCTATGCATGGACAGTTCTTACTACATAAGGTCACTTGATATGAGTGGAATAGTAACACAATGGAGTTCATAACGAAGTGGAAAATCCATGTGGACATGAAGTGAACATGAATAGTGTTGTGTATGCAATATAACTAATAAAGTATGAGCTTGGAGTCAAGTGCAGGGTTCTGGCTCTGCACTTCTAATTGGCTGTTAAGCGGCCGGACCGCATTGGCCCGTTCTGGGGAATCCGATTGGCCCTTAACGGAAATGTCTTATTGGTTTAAGAGCTAACGTTCCTAGCTCGTTATTGGTTAATCGTTACAAGGTTTGCCTATATAAGGCGGGTTTTACTGCTGTTCAATCGAGCAAGTTATGATGTAAATAAAGAGTTGAAGTTCACCGTTCAGAAGCTTGTCTCCATTCTTTCTCGCCCATGCTCAAAACGTAACAAATAGGTTTGCTGTTATGTACCAGTGCTGAAATGTTGACTTGCTTTGAGGATAACAATTCCACAGTTTGGAACAACTCTGTAAAAATTTGAGCTTCATCTATCTCAGTCCAAAAAGAATTACAATAAATATTGTATAGAAATAAACCAAGCTTAAGACAGCATTTACAATGATAGATAGTGTCTCGTAAGTCCAAATTAAGCCAGGATGGAAACATTGCTGCCTTCATGATATCTGTCACAGAAAAGCCACAAATTTCCAAAGTCATACAAAAAAAGCAAAGGGTTTGTATTGGCCATCAGAAAATTGACAACATTTATATTAAGGCAAAATTAAGGCATTTTATTTTTAACAGATTTGTTCTGCAGTGCAACAAACAGGTAAATATTTATTAGTGATTTTCTTTCAATGATACTTTCAATGATATTTCCTGAGTGCAATGATGTTCAAAGTTTGAAATGACATTTGAGTATTTAGTGTTTCAGCAAGCATGATGAAGTGACCTTTCTTATCCTGAGAAAATTGGTCTTGAGTTCCTTGGAAATTACTGAGGATTTTTCACTAAAAAAGAGGGGTAATTCTGCATTTGTTTCCCTCTAGCATAGCTTGCCTACCCATTACAGCAACCTAAAGTCATTCCCTGCAATGCGCATCTGGCAAAAAAAAAAAATCATTACAGGAGGTTCATTCCAGACCACAGGATGATAATTCACTATCATAGGTAGCCAGAGCTGGTAAGCTTAAATCCAAGCTTCCCCCCCCACCCCCCGTGCTAAAGTTTTGTTCCGCAATAAATTGTCTAAAAAAATATTGGTGAGACTTGATAAAAAGTAACCTATTTTGTGCTATTGTGCCCAAAGTGGAGATGGAGGTCACAACCATGCAACATATGTTTCTTTTAATGTGTATTGTGATGTATGGGTAAGTTGTCAAATGTGTGGTGTATGATATATGTATTAGTTTTTTCTGCAGAGAGAATATCATCCTGCTACCTGACTTTCCCATACTTGCTAAAGGCTGAAAGGGCCGGCAGATATAAACAAAAGCCACAAGAATGGCAATGGGGTCATTTTGTTTTACTAAAACCAAAATATGCAATCCTCCAACATCTGGAGAAGCTAACAAAGGTAAGAATGATACCCAGAGACTCATGACTGGGTTCTGAATAGAAATTTGGTCTGGGAAGCAAATCTCGATGGGAGAATCTGGCAATTTTCACACTACTTTCAAATAGTGTATGTATGTATGTATGTATTTATGTATGTATGTATGTATGTATGTGTATGTGTGTATATATATATATATATATATATATATATCTGGCATTTAGCTTTGTTCGGGTATTTTCCCACGTCATAGTAGTGGTGCTTTTAAAGTTGTAGCAACGTTTCAGCAGAATCTCATCTGCCATCATCAGGCTTCTGTATTACTTAAGAAAACATATATATATATGTCTGGCATTCAGCTTTGTTCGGGTATTTTCCCACGTCATAATAGTGGTGCTTTTAAAGTTGTAGCAACGTTTCAGCAGAATCTCATCTGCCATCATCAGGCTTCTGTACAGTGTTTGTCTGTGAGTCAGACTTTTACAGTGGTTTCAGATTTAAATTTGGGGCAGCCTATTGCTGTGTCAGAATGGTTTTTTCTTCCTCCTGATTGGTTGAGAGTCTTGGTCTGTGTTGATTGGTCTTGGAGTTTGCTGTGTTCTGCTACTAATATCTTCTGTCTGTTTTTTTTTTGGGGGGGGGGGCTCTTTTTGTATCTTGATTGGCTGGCAACATTGTGTTACTTTATTGGAGGCCTTTAGTGCAGCTTGGCTTCGGGTAAATGGACGGCTTTCATTAGTTAGGAAGCTGGGTTTCATCTGGGTGCCTGGTTGGGGTGTGTTTGAGCTGGAGGTATCAGGGGGGATCTGTTTGTGCCCAGGTGTTTGCCTGGCTTGTGGTGTGGAGATTTTTTTGTTTGTGAGTGCACAAACAATACTATGTGACCTCCAATTCCTACGCAGCTGCAGAGACAACAACACTACACCAACCTGCTTCAAATTAACATTTCATCAAAGCACAGCAGCCACTAAACGTATCCTGAAAAGAACTGAAATGGCTCTACTAAGGAACAAGCTCCACAGTAAGAGATTCCAATTAGATCAGTTAAACAAAGATTTGCTAGCACTACACCTGGAATTGAGCAGCAAAATCCACCCTCTACTTTGGGACAAGATAAAACAACTTACAACTTGGAGAGCTGAATCTGCAAACATTTACAAACAGGAAAAGCTCTTGAAAAAATTAAAGAAATTAGAACATGACAAGAAAACTCCCAACAACTCACAACAACACCTGAAACAATTAGTGTACAATGTTTCCAACAGAGAACTCACCAAAACAGAAACAGAAGTCCTAACCAAAGGATTCAATTATGCTATAGCACCCCAAAAAATCCCCACAGAATCCATCATATGTGCAGTAGAATCCAGCCTAACTAAATTAAATACAGATGAAGCTGATAAAATAAGACACCAAGTTACCAACATTCTATGCACAAGCAAACCACCCAAAAGCAACTTACAGCAAAATGAAATTAAAGCACTACAAACCCTGAAAAGAGACAGCAGCATAATCATCCTCCCAGCAGATAAAGGGAATGCCACTGTAGTAATGGACAGAAAAGACTATGAAATTAAATTGACAGACCTACTCCAAGACTCCACATACAAACCCATAAACACAGACCCAACCACATATCTGGAAAAATTAACCAAGAAGAAAATTATAACCAGCCACATAAGCAAAGAGATCCAACACACGATCATACCCAGAGAGAAATCTTCCAGATGCCCCAAACTATATGGCCTCCCAAAAATACACAAAGAAGACATACCTCTCAGACCCATAGTCAGCTCCAGAGGAGCACCACTACAAAACCTGGCTAAACACCTAGCAAAAGAGCTACAGCCCCATGCTGAAACAGCAGCTTCTCATGTACAAAACTCATACCACTTCTTGGAAATGATCAAAGATCTACACGTGGAGCAAGAAGATCTGCTTGTAAGTTTTGACGTGGTTTCACTATTCACTCAAGTCCCGATAAAAGAGACTCTCGAAATCATCAAAAATAAATACCAACCAGCTAAACACCTCATGGAACTAACAGAACACTGCTTAACCAACACATATTTCATATACAAAGGACAAAGATACAAACAAATTGAAGGAGCCCGCATGGGATCACCACTGTCACCTGTCATTGCAAACCTGTTCATGGAAGAATTCGAATCCAGAGCCCTGGCTAATGCCATACTCAAACCCAAACTATGGTTAAGATATATCGATGACACATTTGTGATTTGGCCCCATGGACAAGAAAACCTAAACAACTTCCTAACACACCTAAACAGCGCACACCCCAAAATCAAGTTCACCATGGAAACAGAAACAAACAAACAACTACCATTCCTAGATGTACTAATCTACAAGAAAACAGATGGCACACTAGGACACACCATATACCAGAAGAAAACACACACCAACCGCGACCTCAACGCCCAATCCCACCACCACCCAGCACAGATAAACTCCGTGGCTAAAACACTAATTACTAGAACCAAACGCCTGGCAGACAAGACACACATTAAGACTGAACTATGCACCCTGACTAAAATATTGACAGCCAATGGCTTCCACAAAAGCAAAATCACCAACTTGATCCACAAAAGCACACTGAGACATAATAGAGACCCAGAAGATGAACAGACCTATGGAACAGCTGTCCTGCCCTACATAAGAGGCACTACAGACAAAATTAGTAAGATTCTATGCAGACACCACATCAAGACTGCCTTCAAAACAGACAGAAAAATAGCAGCCATCCTCAGGAACCCCAAAGACAAAATTGACCTGGAAAACCAAGGCATATATGAAGTCCCCTGTGCATCATGCCCGGCCACATACATTGGACAGACCAATAGAAGAATAAGCACCCGCCTGGATGAACACAAAAATGCAGTCAAAAAGCTGGAACACACTTCCTCACTCGTCCAACACATGGAAGCCACAGGTCACAACATCAACTTCAATGGCACCAAAAGCCTAGCCACCATAGAAAATCCCAGCCACAGAATCATCAGAGAAGCCACAGAGATTGAAAAAAGACCAGAAAGCATGAGAGATGATTCCACCAGGCTGTCAATCATTTGGAAACCTGCACTCACAAACAAAAAAATCTCCACACCACAAGCCAGGCAAACACCTGGGCACAAACAGATCCCCCCTGATACCTCCAGCTCAAACACACCCCAACCAGGCACCCAGATGAAACCCAGCTTCCTAATTAATGAAAGCCGTCCATTTACCCGAAGCCAAGCTGCACTAAAGGCCTGCAATAAAATAACACAATGTTGCCAGCCAATCAAGATACAAAAAGAGCCCCCCCCAAAAAAAAAACAGACAGAAGATATTAGTAGCAGAACACAGCAAACTCCAAGACCAATAAACACAGACCAAGACTCTCAACTAATCAGGAGGAAGAAAAAACCATTCTGACACAGCAATAGGCTGCCCCAAATTTAAATCTGAAACCACTGTAAAAGTCTGACTCACAGACAAACACCATACAGAAGCCTGATGATGGCAGATGAGATTCTGCTGAAACGTTGCTACAACTTTAAAAGCACCACTATTATGACGTGGGAAAATACCCGAACAAAGCTGAATGCCAGACATGTAATATATATATATGGATCTTTGGTTATTCGGGTTTTCTCCCGCGTAAGATTGGAAGTAGATACTTCCAATCTTTCGCGGGAGAAAACCCGAATAACCAAAGATCCACATACAAATACCCGTGAGAACCTCAGAAAACATATATATATATATATATATATATATATATATATATATATATATATATATATATATATATATATATATATATATATATTTCTTAAGTTTTCGCGGGTACTTACATGTATGGCATTCAGCTTTGTTCAGGTATTTTCCCACATCATAGTAGTGGTGCTTTTAAAGTTGTAGCAACGTTTCAGCAGAATCTCATCTGCCATCATCAGGCTTCTGTATAGTGTGCGTCTGTGAGTCACAGACGAACACTATACAGAAGCCTGATGATGGCAGATGAGATTCTGCTGAAACATTGCTACAACTTTAAAAGCACCACTACTATGACGTGGGAAAATACCCGAACAAAGCTGAATGCCATATATATATATATATATATATATATCTATATATCTATATATCTATATATCTATAAATCTATATATCTATATATCTATATATCTATCTATTATGTCTCCCCTTTAATTTCAGGCGAGCAAAACAAAAAGCAGCTGTTTCAGAATTAATTCAAAGCAAAAACAAACTCCCACAAAAGAATGGCTGAAGTAAAGTCCAATACACAGCAATAAATCCTCACTCTGTCCGGCAACTTTGGCTTGGCAGTAAATCCCAGACTTCAGATAGTTTGCTGCGTATCTTCACTCCCAATTAGTCACTTTGCTTCTGGCGAATTCCACCAGCCCAGCCGTGTCCTTTCATTCACTAATGCAGCGTGCTAATTTCCCTAATTATAGACTAACTCTGCTCTTCCTTTCCAGCTGGATTTGCCTTCTTAACCTCCTTCTGTTTCTTACATCTAACCATAAGTTTTCCAGATTTTCATCTCCGCTGGAAAACTCTCTCCTGCCTTCCCTGCCAGCCATTCCCGGCTGCTGATCAGAAAAAGAACCAGAGGAGGTTGAAGATCCTGATAACTCTATTATTTCAGGTCTATCTTCCCTTGTTACATCCATCCCCTCATCCTGGTTACTATCCCAATTACTAAGCAATGCCGCCTCATATTTTGCTGCCATGTCCTCATCACTTGAACTCATATCTGTCACAGGAGCAGAATCCAAACCCGGAGCCACAACATATAGATATAGATATAGATATATGTTCTGTACGGTAATTAGCATTCTTGTAGATAACTTCCGATTGGCTAGGGCACGCGGCCATACGATTGGCCGAGCGAGCCACACTGATTGGCCTGCGAAGAATCCCCCGCAATTGGAGGAAACCGATCGCGGGAGATTCAAAGCGGTGTCATTGGCCGCGGCTCGGCCGGGAATCGCATATAAGCCGCCGCATGCCCTAGCCAAGCCGAGCCGATCTGGAAACTGAATAAAGAGCTGAAACTGGTCACTGCCTCCCGAGTCTTCTTCCAGCCGGCGACTTAACACTGGCGACGAAGGTGGGATCGCGCAACTGATACCCACTGAGCACGTGACGCCGAGAAAAGCGAGATCATTGAGATGGCCAGCATCGCACCATCCGCGCCCTTTAACCAAGCTACCGAGGACTGGGAATCGTACATTGATCGGTTCCTGATGTTCCTAGAAAGTAGCAACCTCAAGGAGGCAAACGGGCAGAAAAAAAGGGCTGTTTTCCTGACACACTGCGGGCCTGCAGTGTTTAAAATGGCGAAAACCCTCGCGAAACCCAAGGACGTGAAGGAGATGGACTGGGCCGACCTCGAACCGCTGCTACGAAGCCACTATGCCCCCGCCGTGCCCACCCTCATCAGGTGGCATGACTTCTACCGGCGGGACCAGAAACCGGGGGAGAGCATCAGCAATTTCGTAGCAGACCTGCAGAATCTGGGAGGCATGTGCGGTTTCACGGACATGGACGAGGCGTTGCGAGATCGCGTCGTCCTCGGGCTCAGGGACCTGGTCCTACAAAGCCGACTGATGGCAAAGGGTGACATCTCCCTCGCTGACACCCTTGCTGAGGCCACTGCAGCCGAAGCAACCCGAAAGTCAGTGGCCCGGATGTGGAGACCGGACGAAACGCACCCAGAGACAAGCCGCCGGGCGACCACCACCACCCACCATGACGACCTCGACTCCGCCTCTGACACTATGGACAAAGAGGAGGACATCCATTGACTCCAAACGGATCGAGACCAGTGCGAACGGTGGAGTCATAAGTCGAGACTCCAATGCGCCGGCTGCGGAGGCGACCATCCCCGATTGGAGTGCCGGTTTTTTGACACGATCTGCCGGCAATGCGACAAGAGAGGTCACATCGCCCGAGTCTGCTGTCTCAAGAAAGCTTACAGTCCCCGACGACGCGACAACAGCGGCTGGAGACGGGAGGGCACCCCCCCCCCCCAGAACAAGGGACCTGAAACCCGAGAGGCATTGGAACCAGGACGGACGAGGCTGACAGAATGGCGAGAACCGACTGAGAGAGGAGACCCACCAGACGGTCCTCATCGGCCATTCATCAAGCACGGACGCCCGAAAGGTATACGTGGAAGTGGGCATCGAGGGCAGGCCGTGCAAGATGGAGGTGGATTCTGGGTCCTACCTCTCCATGGTTGCATGGTGGGAACTCAAGCACCTGGTGCCCACCATCAACAAGAGACAATTGGAAAGCCAGAAGTTAATCCTAAAAGACTATCAGGGGAACCGCATCCCCGTAGTAGGATCAGGACACTTCGAGGTCACCTTCAAAGGGTGCACAGCAAAGCTTCTCCTGACCATTGTGGACAAAGATCGACCCAGCCTTCTGGGGCTGCAGTGGTTTGCGCTGCTCGGGATCGAAGTAACGGACATCGACCACATCGCAGAGGCAGACTGGGAGGAGCAACTCGCAAGGGACTTCCAAGAAGTGTTCGATGGCACCCTAGGCAAGTACCGAGGGCCCCCTATTTCGTTCAGCCTAGACCCCGGTATTCCCCCGATCCGTTTAAAACCATGGCGAGTACCTTTCGCACTCAGACCTTAGATCGATGAGCAGATAGACAAGCTCATCAAACAGGGAGTCCTAGAGCCAACTGATCACGCCCAGTGGGAGACCCCCATAGTCACCCCTGTCAAGCCCGATGGGTCGGTGAGAATTTGCGGGGACTATAAGGCCACCCTAAATTGTGCCTTACAGCAAAGCACTTACCCCGTCCCAGTAGTACAGCATCTCCTGCACTCACTGGGGGGAGGCAAGGTTTTCGCGAAGCTCGACCTGGCGCAAGTCAACCAACAGCTACCGGTCGATGCGGAAACCGCAGAAGCACAGACTATAGTAACCCACCGGGGGGCTTTCCGCTGCAAGAGACTCCAATTTGGAGTCAGCGTAGCCCCAGGAATTTTCCAGAGTCTCATGGAGAGACTACTGCAAGGGATCAAGGGGGTGGTTCCTTATTTCGACGATGTACCGGTGTCAGTGGCCAATCAAAAACAACTGGAGGGTCATCTAAGGGAGGTACTACAAAAATTCAAAGATGCGGGGCTAAAGGATAAAGAAGAAAAATGCCAATTGCACACTGAGAGGGTCGAATTCCTAGGGTACCTAGACCAGCATTGAATTCACCCAACTGAAAAAAAGATCAGAGCAATCAAGGAAGCGCCCAGGCCAAGGAATAAAACTGAGCTGCAGGCATTTCTAGGACTGCTTAATTTCTATAATGTTTTCCTGCCCCAGAAGCCGACTGTGGCAGAACCGTTGCATAGACTCTTGGACGAAGCGGCAGCCTGGAACTGGGGAAAGTGTGAGGAAGCCGCATTCAACAAAACCAAGGACCTGCTCACTTTGGATGCCGTCCTCATCCAGTACAACGAGACCCTACCCCTACCCATAACCGCGTCAGACATTGCCCACGAAACCAATAAAGACAAATGTCTGGCGCGGGTTTTACATTGGGTAGAGAAAGGGTGCCCGGAAAAGGAAGACGACGAGAAATTCAGGACATTTCGGAACCGGCAAATCGAACAGTCATCACAAAAAGGTTGTTTGCAATGGGGGGATAGGGTTGTCATCCCAGAAAAATTACAAAAAAAAGTTTTAAAACTATTACATGAGGGGCACCCGGGAATTGTCAGGACAAAAGCCTTGGCCAGGAGTTACGCCTGGTGGCCAGGGATGGATAGACAAATCGAGGCTTGGGTGGCAGCATGCAAACCATGTCAAGAAACCAGACTGAGCCCTCCCTCCGCCCCAATCCGGGAATGGGAAACCCCCAGGGGACCATAGTCCAGGTTGCACATAGATTTTCCGGACCTACAAAAGGACACACCTTCCTCATCATGGTAGATGCTTACTCCAACTGGCTGGAGGTAAGCAACATGAGAACTACCACCACGGAGGCCATCACCAAAGAACTCAGCAGACTATTCGCAACCCACGGCCTCCCAGATGTCATTGTATCAGACAACGGGCCCCAATTTACCTCGCTGGAATTCGAAAAATTCCTAGCGGAACGGGGAATACTACATGCGCTGACAGCGCTGGCACATCCGGCGGTGAATGGGAGGGTGGAACGAATGGTCCAATTTACAAAAAAAACAATCCAAAAAATTGAAACCGGGGAGATCCAAGAGAAAATTAATAAAATGCTACTAATACAACACATAACCTCAAACACGACAACAAACAAAAGCCCGGAAGAACTATTGATGGGGAGGAAATTAAGGTCCCCACTCGACAGACTACACCCCACATACAACCCAGAACCCCCCCCCCCGACTCATGTAGCAAACACCGAACATTTACACCGGGTGACGCAGTATACACGAAAAACCTCACCGGGGACCCACTCTGGGTACCAGCAACCATAACCCAAGTGACAGGTCCCTGCTCATACCGGCTACAGACAACCGACGGATGAGCATGGAAAAGACACATCGATCAGTTAAGATCGAGAACCTACACGGGAAAGACAACTGACACGCAAACCACAGGGGGCAGGGGAAACTCGGATACCAACCAAGAGGGGAGGGAGAACCCAGAAAACCAAAATAACCACCCCCTACAAGAAAGAAACCAACAATACTCACCAGCAGAACCACCGACGGATGACCAGCTCAAAGCCTCACCGGGAAGGAGCAGCCAAGCAAGTTCAACCAGCCCAGAAAGATCGGGTGGGAACAGCGGAGCCAGCGGCTCAACCAACTCAAGTAGACCAGGAGGGAGTTGCGGCGAAAGGCCCGGCCTACCCTTCCAGGCGGTTCCATCAATGAGGCAAGGAGCGACACAGGAACCCACTGAACCGCTCAAAGACCAGACACCAACTAACCTGCGCAGGTCCAGCAGACAAGTACGGAGCCCCGCCTACTTACGGGACTATGTCACGTAGGACTATACCAACAGGGGAGGGGTGTTCTGTACCGTAATTAGCATTCTTGGAGATAACTGTTCTGATTGGCTAGGGCGCATGGCCATGCGATTGGCCGAGCGAGCTGCACTGATTGGCCTGCGAAGAATCCCCCGCGATTGGAGGAAACCGATCGCGGGAGATTCAAAGTGGTGTCATTGGCCGCGGCTTGGCTGGGAATCGCATATAAGCCGCCGCATGCCCTAGCCAAGCCGAGCGGATCTGGAAACTGAATAAAGAGCTGAAACTGGTCACTGCCTCCCGAGTCTTCTTCCAGCCGGTGACTTAACAATATATAGCCTGATGATGGCAGATGAGATTCTGCTGAAACGTTGCTACAACTTTAAAAAAACAATTACAATGACATGGGAAAATACCCAAACAAAGCTGAATGCCATACATATATATAAATATATGTTGTGGCTCCGTGTTTGGAATCTGCTCCTGTGGCAGAGATGAGTTCAAGCGATGAGGATATGGCAGCAAAATATGAGCCGGCATTGCTTAGTGACTTGGATAGTAGCCAGGATGAGGAGATGGATGTAACAAGGGGAGATAAACCTGATTTAATAGAGTTGTCAGAACCTTTGACCTCCTCTGGTTCTTTATCTGAACAGCAGCCGGGAATGGCTAACAAGGAAGACATGCAAGAGTTTTCCAGTGGAGATGATAATTTGGAGAACGTATGGCGTAACGTCAAAAATAGGAGGAGGCTCAATTAGGGAGAAGGCGTAGAGCCAGTAACTAATTAGGGAAATTAGCACGCTGCATTAGTGAATAAAAGGACACGGCTGGGCTGATGGATTTTGCCAGAAGCAAAGTGTCTAAATGGAGTGAAGACATGCAGTAAACTCTCTGAGGCTTGTGAATTACTGCTACGCCCGAATTGCCGGACAGAGTGTGGATTTATTGCTGTGTATTGGAATTACTCCAGCCGTTCTCTTGTGGGGGTTTGTTTTTGATTTGAATTAATTCTGAAACAGCTGCTTTTTGTTTTGCTCGCCTGCAATTAAAGGGGAGACATAACATATATATATGTATATGTATATGTATATGTATATGTATATGTATATGTATATGTATATATATAAAAATCCAGCAACAGCAAGAATAAGCTACCAGTGACCTGCAAGCTTTTCCCTCCTCCTTGCCTTCTCTCCTCTCAAAATTGCCCTTTCAGTTGTTTGATAATGGCAGTATTTCCCACCAACGTTCAGTGGGAAATCAAATCAAAGAGTCTCCACAAATTCTGGACATTGTTAGCTTAAAAAAAAAGTGGGAAATGCAGTTCAATTTCCATCTTGTGCCCTCTGGTAATGCAGTTACTTCATTGCCCTGCTCTTTTCGGCTCCTGGTGCCAAGAAAATAATTTTTTTAAAAATAACAAGGTAGCTGCAAAATGGGGGTCAGGAATTCTCACTCCCTGATGTTAGCTCAATAAATCCACCATAATAGTTGGTTAGCAAGGATGCCAATCATCCTAACTCTAAATTTCTTCCTCCCCTCCAGCTTAAATTTATATATGGTTTTTCTTTTGCAGACTGCTGTGAAACAATGTTACAAATAACTTTCATTTCTGCTTTATTTTTCTCTTTTGGCTTTAATTATTTTAATACTGGCATCCCACCCTACATTTATAGCTA